>LR738715.1:730553344-730620908 GCA_902687465.1 Secale cereale
GGGGGTTACACAAGTTCGGACCGTCGGCAAATGTAGGACTCGGACACCTCCGGCCAACTCAAATCCTCTTGTTGGTGCACTTTTCTTTCACTCCGCCCTTGTGGAGCTCCTATGTAGCGTCTTAAGCGGCACTTGGAGGAACCGGCGCACACGCATCCGTGCTCATGGGCCGGCCCATGTAGAAGGCGAGCACTCGATCGGTTGACCAATCTCCCCCTGGTCGCTCGATCTCATTTTTGGCCGGTCGTGGTTAACCAGGTCCTTTGACTTTGAAAAAGATATGGAAACAATTTTGAAAAATTAAAAATTCACAAAATTTTGTGAATTCAAAAATGTTCATGTATATTGAAAAAAGATTAATTGATTTTCAAAAAAGTTATAATTCTTTAAAAAATCTACATTTTTTTAAAATCATCAAATTCGAAAAAAATTCAACGAATTTTTTTAAAATCGCCAAAACTGAAAAACAAATTCATCAGTTTTGAAAAAAATCATCGAATTTTAAAAAAAGCTCATCCATTTTAAAGAAAATTGCATCAAATTTGGATAAAATCATTAATTTTTTTAAATCATCTTATTTTAAAAAAGTTCACGCATTTAAGAAATGAAAATAGAGACAGGAAAACAAAAAAAACCGTAGAAATCCCAAGAGGAAATGCAGGGAAAAAAGAACAAAAAAAGACAATGGGCTGGCCCGCGACTAGACCTAGTGTATGGGGGTGCGGCCTACCATTAGGACTATAATGGGCACCCCTAATGCCGTATAGGAAATGTCCCGCCTCTGCTCCCCGCTTTGCGGGAGTTCGGACTGCCGCCACGTAGCACTTGGACACCCTCGACCCACTCAAATCCATCTTCTAGTCTACTTTTCTTCCACTCCACCCTTCCCCCCTGCTTTACATCTGCATCCTCCTCGTATGTCATCGCCGCTAAATCTCGTCGACCAACACCCGTGCATCGTAGGACGTCCGTCGACTCCACCAACGCGCCTGCCCGTCTTCGACTACATTGACATCCACCCCGGATCCCTCCGCAGTCAGGTACCCTCTGCCCCTGACGACAACGTCCTTTGAGCTCTTTTATTGAACATTTTGTTGTGTTTCTAGAGTAATTAGATGGTATGGTACTTGGTGATGGACGATGATGTGATGCGTGGTTGGTCGCATATGCCGTCTTTGTAGGCATGAACTCAAGGGGCTCGATCTTTTGGCAGCGTGTGCATGCTTCGTTTTATGAGCAAACGAAGTTCGCGCCTTATGGCATGCACGTCATCCATGAATGCAATGTGAATTTGATATCCAATCGACGGTACACCATCTGCAACTCCATGAAATTTTGAGATGCGATTCACCGAGTGGAGATAATGTAGCCATTTGAATCGTCAACCATGGAGATCGTAAGTTTTGCTTCCTGTTGTTCTACATGTTGGGTAATTCATTCATTCACTCAATGTTGCTCTACACGTTGTATAGCATGCACGCCCTACCACGATATACTCTACAAGACTAAGGGCAGGACATTCACGCACATACATTGTTGGATGAATCTCAAGGGGCGGTATGTGTGGGACAACATGTACCGTCGACTCTAGTATCATTGAATTTGGAATCGATGAATTCAAAAAACTTGTTGAACATTCAGCTTTCTCAGATGTAATATTTACATTTGAACAGTGTTGTATTAGAGATATTTACATGTTATTTATGAATGAATTATAATTATTTTAAGTATTGCGGCATTAAAAAAACAGAAACAAACATTTAGAGTACATGGTTGGATTGTCGGCTTCTGCATCAGTCCAGAGACAAATAGTGTGTCTGCCTTAGAGGTAATTGTTGTAGATGTCGTTCATTTTTGCTCGGATGCAAAAGGAATGTTATATTTGTCTTTGGTCGTACAAAATCACCATGCATACTACATATCTGCGCGGCAAAGATGCACAGGACCAGGTTCCGTTAAGATTTACTTGATATATTACATGCATAGATTGTGTGACGTCTCAACACTAAGAAAGATGATCATGGATTATATGTAATATCGTCGGGATTCTAACAAATAAACAACCACAACAATAACTATGTATTTCAGTCCTAAGTAAGTTAGGAGTAGGCTAGAATTGAAACCCAGAAGATATCTTAGGACTAGGCTAGAATTGAAACCCAGAAGATATCGAGACCAAGTCATGATTCTGATACATGGATCGCTAACTTTTATGTACCATGTCCATGGCTAAATCTTTTGTGATATTTCAATCCTTCATATCTTTTTTTACAGAATCTTCTAATATATAATGGCATGTTTGGTCTACCCTAACCTCTCTTGACATTATCAGCATGTCTCAACCATTCTCTATGCATTGGCACTTCTTTAGACATGCGTGTATATGCCCAAACCATCTTAGATGATGCTGGACCAGCTTATCTTCAATCAGTATCACCCCAACTCTATCACATATACCATCATTTTGGACACAATCATTTCTTGTGTGGCTAGATATGCATCTCAACATGCACATCTCCGCTACTCCTAGCTATTGGACATGTCGCCTTTTAGTTGGCTAACATTTAACGCCATACAACATTGAAGGTCGAATCACCATTCTATAAAACCAGCCTTTATCTTTTGTGGCGCTTTCTTATCACACAGAATGTCAGAAGCTTGGAGCCACTTCATCCATCCATTTGTGATTCGATGGCTCACATCTTCATCGATATCATCATCCTACTGCAGCATTGATATCAAATATCGAAAGATGTCCTTCTGAGGCACCAACTTCCCATCAAGGCTCACTTTCTCTTCTTCCTCGTGTGTAGTAATACTGAAACCGCACCTCATGTAACTAGTTTCTATTCTATTATGTCTAAAATCTTTCAATTCTAAAGTCTGTTTCCATAGCTCTAACTTTCTATTAATTAACCCCCATCTGAGTATCGCCGACTAGCACACATATCATCTGTAAAAGAGCATACACCATGGGACCTCTCATTGTATATCCCTTGTGACCTCATCCATCACCAAAGCAAAAAAAGAAGGTCTCAAAGCTGACCCTGGTGTAGCCCTATTTTAATTGGGAAGTCATCAATGTCACATCACTTGTTTGAACACATGTCACAACATTGTCGTACATGTCCTTGACTAGGGCAATGTGCTTTGTTGGGACTTTGTATTTCTCCATGGCCCACCACATGGCATTCCAAAGTATCTTACCATGGGCCTTCTCCAAGTCAATGAACATCATATGTAGGTCCTTATTTTGTATCCTGTATCTCCCCATAAATTGTCGTACCAATAAAATGGCTTCCATGACCGACCTCCCTAGCATGAAATCGAACAGACTTTTGGTCATGCTTATCATTCTTCTTGAGATGTGCTCGATTCTCTCATGTAGCTTATTGTGTGTCTCATTAGCTTAGTTCCATGGTAATTAATACAACTTTAATTGAACACCACCTTGTTCTTGAAGATTGACACTAACATGCCCTGCCTCCATTCTTCAGGCATCTTGTTTGAATGAAAAATGAGGTTGAAGAGATTAGTTATCCAAACTATCATTATGTCTCCAAGACCTCTTGACATCTCAATGGGGATACAATCAGGGCCACTCACCTTGCCTTATTTCATCCTTTTTAAAGTCTCCCCGACATTAGGCTCCTGGATTCATCGCACAATTTGTTTGTTCGTGTCATCAAATGAGTCCTCCAACTTAATGACAGAGCTTCTCATACTTCACCAAAAACCGATTTGCTTTGTCCTTGATGCATTTGACTTGGTTGACATCCATCATTTTCCCCTCTCGGATATTGGCCATCTTATATATGCCCCTTTCTCCTTCATTAATGTTTAAGGGATGGTAGATGTCCTCATACGCCCCTTCCCATACGTCACTCACAACTCACTTTGCGGTCTTCTTCACCAGCTTGTACCTCCTATGTTGTCTGCACTCCTATCCAGGTGCAGGAATTTCAAACAATATTTCTTCTCCTTAATAGCCTTTTGGACAGCATAGTTCCACCCCCGAGTATCTTTAACTTTGTTTATACTATCCCTGCTCACCCCAAACTCCTTTGAAACAACCTTCCAAATGCAAGTCACCCTCTTCATCCACGTATTGTTTGCATCACCCCCATGCACTAAAGGGCCCTCCTTAATAACCCTCTAAATCATGAGATAGCCCCCTCCCCTTGAGCATTCACCACTTTGTTCTAGCGACTTTAGTGCACTTCTCCCACTGGACATTAACCCAATAATGAAAGTCAGCAACACAAGATTATATTAAGGGACAACACTCTCTTCAGGTATAACCTCACAATCTAGGCAAGCACTCCTGTCTTGTCTTCTTGAGAGGATGAAATTAATATGACTAGAATGTTGTCCACTAATAAAACTCACTAGATGGGATTCTCTCTTTCTAAAGAGGATGTTACCTAGGATCATGGCATAGGCTGAAGTAAAGCTTAAGACATCCTATTCTTATAGATTCATGCTGCCATATCCAAAATCCCCATGTATCCCTTCAAAACCCGTGTTAGATGTACCCACGTGGCCATTGAGGTCTCCTCCCATGAAGAGTTTGTTTGGAACGTAGCATGTAATTTCAAAAAAATCCTACACTCACGCAAGATCTATCTAGGAGAATCATAGCAACGAGATGGGAAGAGTGTGTCCACGCACCCTCGTAGACAAAAAGCGGAAGCGTTAGATTAATGCGGTTGATGTAGTCGAACGTCCTCATGATTCAACCGATCAAGCACCAAACATACGGCACCTCCGAGTTTTGCACACGTTCAGCTCGATGACATCCCTCGAACTCTTGATCCAGCAGAGTGTCGGCAAAGAGTTCCGGCAGCATGATGCCCTAGTGACGGTGATGGTGAAGTTGATCGCGCAGGGCTTCGCCTAGGCACTACGACAATATGATCTGAGGAGCAAACTGTGGAGGGGGGCACCGACACGGCTAAGAACAAATTATGTGTCTTGGGGTGCCCCCTGCCCACGTATATAAAGGAGGGGAGGAGGCCGGTCACAAGGGGCGCGATATGGGGGGAGTCCTACTAGGACTCCAATCCTAGTAGGATTCGCCCCCCCCCTATCCTTTTCATGGAGGTGGAAAGATGGAAGGGAGAGGGAAGAGGAGAAGGAAAGGGGGCACGCGACACGCCCCCTCCCCTAGTCCAATTCGTACTCCCTCTTGGAGGGGGCGCGTTCACCCCTTGTGGGCTGCCTATCCTCTCCCCTATGGCCCATCTAGGCCCAATACTTCCCCGGCGGGTTCCGGTAACTTCCCGGTACTCCGAAAAATACCCGAAATGATCCGGAACCATTCCGGTGTCTGAATACCATCGTCCAATATATCAATCCTTACCTCTTGACAATTTTGATGTTCCTCATCATGTCCATGATCACATCCGGGATTTAGAACAATCTTCGGTCACCAAAACACATAACTCATAATACAATTGGTCATCTAACGTTAAGCGTGCGGACCCTACGAGATCGAGAACTATGTAGACATGACCGAGACACTTCTTCGGTCAATAACCAATAGTGGTACCTGGATGCTCATATTGGCTCCCACATATTCTACGAAGATATTTATCGGTCAAACCATAATGACAACATACGTTATTCCCTTTGTCATTGGTATGTTACTTGCCCGAGATTCAATCGTCGGTATCTTCATACCAAGTTCAATCTCGTTACCGGCAACTCTCTTTACTCATTCTGTAATGCATCATCCCACAACTAACTCATTAGTCACATTGCTTGCAAGGCTTCTTATGATGTGCATTACCGAGAGGGCCCAGAGATACCTCTCCGATCCTCGGAGTGACAAATCCTAATCTCGATCTATGCCAACCCAACAAACGCCTTCGGAGATACCCGTAGAGCATCTTTATAATAACCCAGTTATGTTGTGACGTTTGATAGCACACAAGGCATTCCTCCGGTATCCGGGAGTTGCATAGTCTCATAGTCCGAGGAATATGTATTTGACATGAAGAAAGCAGTAGCGATAAAACTGAACGATCAATACGCCGAGCTAACGGATGGGTCATGTCCATCACATCATTCTCCTAATGATGTGGCCCCGTTAATCAATTGACAACACATGTCTATGGTTAGTGTAAGTGCATCTAGTGCCACCCCTAGTTGGTTTTGGAGTATTGACGGCAAACCTGGTTGAGGGACTAATGTGTTTGTGAGAATTACAGGATAACACAGGTAGTAGTCCCTCATTGATTCGGTTTACCTACCGGAGATGACCCCTAAAATTGTATGAAGACATTGACAACAGTGGTGGTACATGAGGATAATCATATTGAAGACTATGACAAGAGAAGACATTGTGTGAAGACTATGGAGAGCGAAGACTTAGACGTTTCGTTGTTTCCTTTTCTTCTTTGTTGAGTCATAGGAACCGCCATACTGTTAAGTGGGGTCCAAGTGATCTAAGTCAGAGTGACTGAAGTGATGCTCAACCAAATCCTATGTCTTCGAGCGAAGACAATGAGAGCAAATCTTATCCAGAGTTGGATGAGTCAGCTTTACTTGTAGCCCAAGTAAAGTTGCCATGTGAGTGTTTGAAATCTGACCGTTGGAACACGTGTCAGTTCCTTAGTGACCCAGGGTCACTTCGGACAAATCAGGTCGGGTTGCCCAATGGCTATAAATAGCCCACCCCCTACACCATAAATTGGTGGCTGCTCAGAGTTATTACACGCCTTTTGTCGTTTGAGAGCAACCCACCTCCGAAGCTTTTGAGAGAGAAATCCTTGCGAGGATAAAGCCAAAACACCCAGAGCCAAAGAGTGTTAGGCGTCACTGAAGTCTTTCTGTCTGTGTGACCTGAAGACTTATTACACTTGAGGACTGTGTTTCCTCCAGCCGGTTAGGCGTCGCGTTCTGAGCATCCAAGAGTCATTGTGGATCGCCGGTGAACGAAGTCTGTGAAGGTTTGGAAGTCTACCTTGAAGACTTACCAGAGTGATTGGGCGAGGACTAGGTGTCCTTAGCTCAAGGGGAATAAGGTGAAGACGTGATCTTCTGAGTTGAATCTCAGCCCCCCTAACCAGACGTACAGTTGTCACAGCAACTGGAACTGGTCTAACAAATCACTGTCCTCCCCGAGCTACTGGTTCTATCCTTTCCTTCCCTTTACTTAATGTCTTATGTTGTGAAGTCATTGCCTGCTTGCCTTATCTGATTGACTTCACTGAGTATCTACTTGTTGTGATTGGCTTCATTCCTTCTTCCATCTTGATCCCTACTGCCTAGCTGCTATTAGTCTTCGTGCTTTCACTTCATTGAATACATGACTATGGCTTGTCTAGTGTAGTCTACTTTCCACTGCATACTAATAGGATTGAATTTATCTTTTGTCTTCAAAACTACCATGTTTTGAAGCATTTCATAAAAATCGCCTATTCACCCCCCTCTAGTCGATATACTGCACTTTCAGTTGGTATCAGAGCAAGGTACTCCCTTGTTCTATGTGATTCGGTTTAACCACCTGGAGTTTTAGCTATGTCGATTGCAGGGATAATTAAAGTCTCCGTTGCGTGCCCCGTCTTCGATGGCACCGAATATCCCTACTGGAAGAGCAAGATGCGCATGCACCTTGAAGCCATTGACGTGGACCTCTGGTTTCTCGTCAAGAATGGCGTTCCCAAGACTGGTGAAGGTATCACCCCTGCTGATGTCAAGAGGCTCGTTCAACTGGATTCAACGGCCAAGAACATCATCTGTGGTCATCTGACCAAAGGACAATATGGTCGTGTAAGTGCTCTGGACACATCAAAGGAAGTCTGGGACTGGCTCTCAAAGGTCAACGAAGGAGTCTCTACCCAGAGAGATCAAAGGATCAGCGTTCTTCACAATCTCTTCAATCGCTTCAAGAGACATGACAATGAGAATGTCCAGCACACATTCGGTCGTCTCACTGACATCACTAATGAGCTTCAAGCACTTGGCGCCACTGAGATCACCAAACATGAAATCGTCAAGACCCTCCTAAGATCACTTGACAGCTCATTTGATATCCTTGCCCTGATGATTCAAGAACGCCCTGACTTCAAGACTCTCGGTCCATCTGACATACTTGAGAGGCTCAACACACATGAGTTCCAGCTATCTGAGAAACGTGACATCTATGGTCCCAACTATGGCAGATCTCGCGCCCTAAAGGCAAAGGATGTTTCTTCATCTAAAGAAGAATCTGACTATAGTTCTGATGATCCTGAAGACATTGGAAAGGAGCTTGCCATGCTTGTCAAGAATTTCCAGAAATTCACTAGGAAGAAAGGCTTCAGAAAGTCTTCACGATCCAGCTCAAGAAATGATGAAGCTTCTACCCATGACTACAAGAAGAGAACATGTCATAAGTGCAAGAAACCTGGTCACTACATCTCTGAGTGTCCTCAGTGGTACAATGAGAAGAAGAAGAAGAAGAGCAAGGAATATGATTCTGATGACAATAAAAAGAAGAAATACTCAAAGTATTCTTCCAAGTCTTCATCAAAGTATTCATCACACAAGAAGAATTCATCTGGCAAGGCTCGCGCGTTTGTTGGCAAGGAGATGGATGCAGAGGAGGAGTCTGCTTCTGAAGAGGCGGAGGTGGAGTCTGAGGAGGAGTCTGATTCTGGTGCTGCGGGTCTGGCTCTAGCCAGTGCCTACGTGGCCAAGTCCATCTTCAACACTGAAGACAATGGCCCCGTCCCCAACATTGTTGATGAGGACGACGACTCTGCTCTCACCTACTGCTTCATGGCACGCGGTGCCAAGGTAAAATCACGCGATGCTTACTTTCAAACATCTAGTGAAGATGACTCTGATTGTGAATCAAAACCTAGCTACAAAACACTTGCTAAAATTGCCACTGAACAGCAGAAAGCCATGGAACATATTCAAAAACTGTTAGACAAAAGCGATGACCTGTTGGACGTGGAAATGACCCGTTCTCAGTCCTTAATTGAAGACATAAAAAATCTTCATGTTAAGTACAAGGAACTTGAAGGTATTTATGAATCGCTCTCGAAAACTCATGAAAAGCTTTCCCACGATTACATTCAAAGGAAGCGAGAACTTGAGAAATTGAAAGCGGCTTATGAAGATCTTCAAAAAGAAAATGAGTCACTCCGCGCACAACTGATCAGCTCCACTCACGAAGAGTTTGAACCACCATGTCTAAAATGCATTAAGCGTGATAACGCTACATCTGTTGCTGAATGTTCTACTGCTGCCACTGTTTCAATATATCTTCAACTACTAATGTGGTAACTAACTCCTCTGCCGAGGATACCACTACTATTGCTGATGAAAATGCTAGGTTGAAGACTTTGCTTGAAACATGGATGTACAAAAGCCTCAAAGGGCATCAGACTCTATGTGATGTCCTCAAAAAACAGATACTGAACCGAAACCCTAGGAAAGAGGGTGTTGGGTTCGACAGGAAAATGAATGTTGATGGTTCATACTGGAAGCCTAAGCAGTATCCCAAAACCACATGGGTTGCTGCAAAGGAACCTTCAATGGATCCATCTACCCTATCTGGCTTCACTTGTGCTAATCCTCTTATCATTGATGAATCCTTTGATGCAAACTATAAACTGTTTAAGAATCAAAATGGTGAATTGTTTGCCAGGTACATTGGTACTAACTGCAGGAACGGGCCACCTATGAAGAAGATCTAGGTACCCAAAGGTTGTCTTGAAAAACTTCCAGCAAACGTCATCATGACACCTCTTGGGAAGAAGACAAACCCCAGACCAAAGGCTTCATATGGTCCTAAGGCTTCATATAGACAAAGGACTCACCTGAGTCACCCTAACGCGAATGTTTTGCAGGGAAACCATACTCAGACCCATGAATATGAGCATGTTTCTTCAAACCGCTATATTCATAAAACAAAGAATTTTTCTGCCTATTCTTATGAGTATTATTCTCCTCCTGCAAGATTATTTGCTAGGGCTCCAAAGCCAAAATTCTCAGATGCTGCTCTTAGACTCATTGCTTCTAAGCCACCCCTGAAGATGTGGGTGGTTAAGAAGAACTAACTTTCTCTTACAGGGAAAGGTCTCCAGCCGAAAATCAAAGGCGTATGATGCTATTGCTGGGGACCTAAAACACTTTCTGGGCACAAGATCAAATGCCCAAAATGGCTTACTGCTCATACTGCTCATGAATCACTTGCTAAACATCTTATCAGTCCTAACTTGGGTCTAAGCTTTCATAATCCACTTATACGTCAAATATTTATGCTTCATAATGGCTTTTGGTGAAGCCTATCCTCCTAACTGCATTGTAGGGAGTGACACCAAAGTCTTCAGAATGGATTATGGACAGCGGATGCACAAATCATATGACTGGAGATCGAAATCTTCTCATGGACTCAACCTTACGTCCATCTAACAAGAGTCACATCACATATGTGATACTGGTAAAAGCAAAGTGTTGGGTCTAGGTAGAGTTGCAATCTCAAAAGATCAGCACATGGATAAAGTCATGCTTGTTGAATCTCTTGGTTTCAACTTAATGTCTGTCTCAATGCTTTGTGACTTAAACATGATTGTGATCTTTGGTAAATTTCGTTGCCTTGTAGTAATGCAATCTGACAAGTCTTTAGTATTTGAAGGATACAGAAATGGTGATCTGTATATGGTAGATTTCTCAGCTGGACCGCAGATGGTCGTATGTCTTCTAGCAAAAGCTTTAGAGTGCTGGCTCTGGCATCAGAGGCTAGGACATGCCGGCATGAGGAACTTGCACACTCTCGCAAAGAAGAAGCATGTCGTAGGCATCGAGGAAGTCAAGTTCAAGAAAGATCATCTATGTGGTGCCTGTGAAACTGGGAAGATGACTAGAGCCAAGCATCCCTCGAAGACAATCATGACGACATCCAAACCCTTCGAGCTGCTTCACATGGACTTATTTGGCCCTACTCACTACTCAACGTTCTCTACCACAGTCTGTCTCTATGGCTTCGTCATTGTTGATGATTATTCAAGATACACATGGGTGCACATAATACTCTACAAGACTGAAGTGCAAGATGTCTTCAGACGCTTCGCCAACCGTGCCATGAACAACTATGGCGTCAAGATCAAGCATATCAGAAGTGACAATGGCACTGAGTTCAAGAACACTGACCTTGATCTTTATTTGGATACAATGGGAATCACTCATGAATTCTCAGCCCCGTATACACCTCAGCAAAATGGGATCGTTGAGCGCAAGAACATAACTCTAATTGAGATGGCTCGAACGATGCTCGATGAATACAAGACACCAAGAAGGTTCTAGCCCGAAGCTATTGATACTGCATGCCATATCATCAATCGTGTTTATCTTCACAAGCTTCTGAAGAAAACGTCCTATGAACTCCTCACTGGGAAGAAGCCTAACGTAAGTTACTTCAGAGTATTTGGAGCTAAGTGCTCGATCAAGGATCCACATCACAAGTCAAAGTTTGCACCGAAAGCACATGAAGGCTTCATGCTCGGATATGGAAAGGACTCACACTCCTACAGAGTCTTCAACATCTTTCTCTATAAAATAGTTGAAACTGTGGATGTGCGGTTTGATGAGACAAATGGTTCACAAAGAGAGACCCTACCAAATGTGTTAGATGAGGCTTCACCAAATGAATCTATCAAGATAATGGGAACCGGTGAGATCATGTGTGACACCTCGAGACCGATGCGCCAAGTGTCAGCCAGTTATTCATCGCCATTGCCATGTCATCTGCTTGTGTGTTGCATCTTTGCCTTGTCATCATGTGTGTTGCATCATCATCTCTTCAAAACTTGCATCCGCCCGAGTCCCCTCGTCCTTTTCGTTGTCCGTTCTGAGCCCAGAAACACTTGCACGCGCCCGCAGCGCCTCTGAATATTTATTTTATGAGTGGCCGAAAAAAGTTCTCGGAATGGGTTGAAACTTGGCGTGTGGTCTTATTATAGCATAGGTAGACCGTCTGTCAAGTTTCATCGTGTTCGGAGTTCGTTTGATAGCCCAACGGTTAACCGTGTTAACCGCCGGAAGCCTTTTGTCTTTTGGCCCAGCACCACTCTCCACAGCCCACCAAACCCATTCTAACCCCCTCCATGCTCTTGGTCGTTCGATCACGATCGCGTGGCCGTGAACGGCTCCTCATTTGGACACTCCTAGCTCCCTCTACCTATAAATATGTGCCTCTCCCTCCATTTTCGCGCAGATGAAACCCTAACCCTCTTCCCACCGCGCGCCGGACATGTACATCTCCACCGCCGGACATGTCCAGCCACCTCCACGTCGCCCGGGCCAATCCCGGGGCGACACGTCAGTGTCGCCACCGCCCGCGTCCAATCCTGCAGCGCCACTTGTCTCAGCCAGCCTCCCACCTCCTCGGGTCCGGCCGAGCCCATCGCCGGCCCGCCTCGGGCCCGCTCCAGCGCCGTCGTGCGCCGAGCGCGACCGCTCGGTCGTCGCCCCGCTCCTCCGCGCTTCCCGTGCCTCCAACCGCCTCTGGCCGTCGACGAGCCTCACCGCCGCCGCGCCGCCGGCCATCGCCACCGCCCCGCCACCAGCTCAGCTCGCCGCCGGCTTCCCCTCCCCGGGGCAAGATCCTCCGGATCCGTTCGGATCTGCCGCCCCCCGGCCTCCTCCGGCCTCGCCAGGCTCGGCGGAGCCAAGCCACCGCCGCCGCCGCTGCATCCTCCGTCGGAAGAACGACGGGCGCCAGATCGAGGCTGCCTCCGCTCGGGGCGGCCCCGTGGGCCCTGCCAGCACCTCCGGCCCAGCTTCCCCGGTCCGGCCCAGCACAGCCTGGCTAGCCTGCCCGGCCTCTTCCTCTTCCGGGCCAAGCCCATGTGGTGAGAAGCCCTATTCCCCGCCCTGAGCGCTGTATAATTACAATGCGCCCGTCTGCGTTTTTTTATATATGCAGAAAAATGGCTAAGTCTGAGAAATTCATACACTTTTGTTGCATACTTTGCATAGTGATAACTTTTTGTGTTCTTATCCGTTTTGAGTGAATAATATGTCAAAATGATCGTGGTGATATGCTCTACACTTTGTCCCTTGTGCCATGCTTGTTTGACTTCATCTAGATGCTCTAATCTCGGTTGCAAGAGTGCTACTTGTTATAAACTGCTGCTACTTGTTATTTTGTTGCCATGTTTGAGATATGATAACTTGGTGCATGTTTATCCAAATGAAGCAAATGATATGTCAAAATGTTCATTATGAAGTGTACTGCATGATGGTTGTTGTAGCATGCTTGTTTGAGTTCATATTGCCATGTTAATGTCTGTTGCAAAAGTACATTTGGCTGTTAAGTGCTGAAACTTGTTATGAGATGCTGATTTCACTTACTCTTTGTTATTGATGTGTTTGTCTTCATGCCACATGTCTAGATGTTTTAGAAGCATGATTATATGGTCTTTGTTGTGGTGCAAACCCCTTTCCATGTTATGCCTTGAGGTGACTTAAACAAGCTTGTAAACTTGCCATGTTGTTATTGCTGTTTTATACTTAGTGAAAAAACTGCCAAGTCTGGAATCTGTTATAACCTGATGCTATGTTTGCTTGATGCCCCACTCAAATCCATGCTTGTTTTGGAGTGGCTTATGATCCTGTCTTGTTGTCCATGTTATTGTCTATCCATTCATGCCCTTACTTGCTCATATGGCCTGCTGTAGCTTATTTATTTCTTGCTCTCAAGTTGCTATAAATTATAGCTGTCAGGATTTTATCAGCATGTTCAGTTTGGTGTAGCTTGTTGCTATTGATCCATGCCTCCTATGGAGTTGCTCCAATAGAGTTGTTTGCTGTAGGATATGTCTACTACATGTCCATGCTCTTTATATGCTTAGTTGAGTTGATATGCATGTTGTTTTGTGCCTCTGAAGGCGGCATCGTGATGATGTTTTTGCCTTCCCAGATTTTGGCTAAGTCCGGATAATTTTATTGCAACTTGCCATGCTTGTTTAAATGTGTTCCAGCAAGCTTTTGGGTGTGTTCTAAGTTTCTACTTGTTAAGTATCATGTCTACTTCACATTCATGCTTCTTGTTACCATGTTTGGTTGCTTTAGCTTATATTTACATTGCTCCGAAGTTGCTATGTGGCTGTTAACTTCAGCTTGTTGTTATATCTTGTTTCATGTGTATCTTTTATCCCGTTGCTCCGTTTTGAGCGTGTCTTATATGAAACTTGTGTGATTTTGCATGTAGAATCATAATATCATGTTGTTTACTTGTTTGAAGTGTGTTTGCTTGATGTTTAGGTGCATCTTGCACCGTTGCCTTGCTTGTCTTGTTTTGCTCATATCTTCTAGACCGTAGCTCTGAATTAAACAAACTTTATATGAAACTTGACTAGAATTTCGTGTAGATCATCATGGTGCATGTTAACTTGCTGTTTAACAACTTTAACTTAAGGTTTGTTCAGATCTGTACTAATTCCAAATTATGCATATGAGGGCTTACTGGATTTGTTATATGTAGTTTCCGGCCTCATTTAAACCTGTTGTCTTGTGTTGTTCTTGTGTGCTTCATCCCTTGCCATGTAGTGCATCATATATAGACTTGTCTTACATCATACTTGGTTGAGCATATTGTCATGTTCTTGTGTTGTGTGTTTACCGTATTGCTTGTTTCTTCTCGTTAGTGCTTGTTCCGTTGCGATCGTGAGGATTCGTTCGGCTACTCGTGGTTCGTCTTCAAGGCTTCTTCTTCGTCTTCTTCATGGATCCGTTCTTCTTCCTTGCGGGATCTCAGGCAAGATGACCATACCCTTGGATACCTTTTCTATCATTGCCATGCTTAGTGTCTCGATGCTATCGTTATATGTCGCGCTACCCATCATTATTGTCAGCCCCTCTCCTTGTTGCCATGAAACCTCTAACCTTTGACACCTTCCTAGCAAACCATTGTTTGGCTATGTTACCCGCTTGCTCAGCCCCTCTTATAGCATTGTTAGTTGTAGGTGAAGATGAAGATTTGTTCCATGTTGGAACTTGATGCTTTGGAAATATCACAATATCTATTATTATTATTAACACACCTATATACTGGGCATGGGTGGAAGGCTTGGCCTTTTGCTCGGTGTTTTGTTCCACTCATGCCACCTTAGGCGCCGATAAACCGGCATTATGTTCCTTGATTTTGCGTTCCTTACACGGTTGGGTATATGGGGACCCCTTGATACTTCGTCTTTGAATAAAACTCCTCCGGCAAGGCCCAACATTGGTTTTAAATTGCTCTTAATAACAACTTAATAATTAATTAATTGCATAGGGAGTTAGCGCTACCCGACATTCTTTCTACATAGCAGGGGGGGCAGTGCTGATGGTGTTGGTCCCAAATGGGGGGACTGTGGGGCCACCACAGGGAAACTCGAGGATTGGCTCCCGTAGACTCACCTATCCGGTTGTGGCCTGAGACGAGATACGCGCGGCTACTATCAGTGTGTCGGCACGCCGGGAGGTCTTGCTAGACTTGTTGTACCATTGTCGAAATGTCTTGTGCACCGGGATGCCGAGCCTGATCGGATTTCCCTAAGATAAGGGGTAATAATTATTATTACTTCAGCTGATCGTGAGAGCTTGTGATGGGCTAAGTTGGGACACCCTTGCAGGGTTATCATCTTTCGAAAGCCGTGCCCGCGGTTATGTGGCATATTGGAATTTGTTAATGTCCGGTTGTAGAAAACTTGACAGAGGATCCGAAGTAAAACACACAACTGTGTGAGTAACCGTGAATGTCTCTTTTCACTTTGAGAAGAGAACACAGTGGGGTTATGTTTGACTCGTAGGTAGTCTAGGATCTTTAGCGATCACTACTAGTTTGCGACCGCTTGCGTAGATGCTCATCTTATTCTTGTACTCGTAAGTTAGCCACCATACATTTTGCTTAGCCGCTGCTGCAACCTCACCACTTTACCTCTTCCTACCCCTTTAAGATTTGCTAGTATTGTTACCCATGGTTCTGGGATTGCTGAGTCCTCGTGGCTCACAGATACTACAACAACAGTTGCAGGTGCATGTTTTTGATGTCTTGATATGAGAGCGTTGTTCGTTGTGTTGGAGTTCTTTCTTCTTCTGCTTCTTCAGTCTTGGGTTAGGTTCCGGGTCGACAGCGTGGGATAGCAGATGGATGTCGTTGTGCTTTCATGTTTGCATCCATAGTCGGATGCCATGTATTGATGATGTTGTATTCATGTGACTTGTATGTATTGTTGTATCCCCATGTATGTATGTAATGGTACGATGCAATGATATCCATATTGCTAAGCACCCGAAATGCGGTTGTGCCCCAATCACGTAAGTGTCACGTGATCGGGATATAATCGCATCTTGGGCCTGACAAGTTGGTATCAGAGCCTCGACCGACCATAGGAGCCCCCTTGATTGATCATAGTTTGGCCGTTGCTGAGTCTAGCAAAACTTCTTTTTCGGAGCCTAGTTATATCGGAGAGTAGGGATTCTTTTTACTCCCCTGCCCCTTCGTCGCTCTGGTGAGGAATCTTGACGTAGGTGTTTTGAATTACTCCTCTTCCACTTCAATTTTTTTAGGATCACGTGGTTAGTTTTTTTCCTTGGTTGCGTTGTCAGTTCTTTCATCTGGTGCATCTCTCATCAACTGGATTCAACCCTCTTCTTCTTTGCAAGTCCAATCCTCAGTTCTTTTCAACCGGTGTTGTTTTCCCCGTCCGATGTGG
This sequence comes from Secale cereale, assembly GCA_902687465.1. Taxonomy (NCBI): domain Eukaryota; kingdom Viridiplantae; phylum Streptophyta; class Magnoliopsida; order Poales; family Poaceae; genus Secale; species Secale cereale. The sequence goes on from LR738715.1 coordinate 730,570,042, forward strand.
TCTTTTCTTTTCCCACCCGCCCACCCTTTTGCTTCTCGGAGCCGGAGCCCTTAATCGAGTATCCATCCGACTCGTGTGAATCGTTGCTTCCTTTCCTCAGTTATTCCAACTGGTGAATTCTTGTCTAGTTCGTCATCGTTTATCTCCTTTATTCTCCGATGAATTCTCCTCTCATTCGATATTCTTCACCTCTTGTTCTTTTCCAGTGGATTCAACTCAACTTTTCGGTGTTCATCATATTCTTTTTCCTCGGCTCAATTTCTTCACCTTGCTTGTTTGTCTCTCAGCATTTATTTGTTCCGGAGTTTCGAAGAAATCTCAGGATATCCGTCTGTGTTCTAATTCATTCGGGGTTGTCACCTCATTCGATTAATTCAATCATTCCGGTGCATCATCTCCTTTCAATCCTTTTCAACGGTGGTTTTCTCTTCGGTGGGCTCATAACCCACATGTCTTTCCCCAGGATCTTACCTGACTCTTTTCATTCCCGGAGTGTTCCGAAAATTCTTTTAAGTATGATGTAAGTATGGATTCCATCAGTCATATGCCTTCTTCAAGATCGTTTGCAAATTGTTTTCATCGTTGGTTCAACCTTTCTTCTTTTCATTCATCCGGAGTAGTTCTTGAATTCTTTTCATTGTGTTCCTCCGAAGGTCATCATTTCAGAAGATTTCTTCGTTCTGAGTTTTCAACTTCGTCCTCCAAATATTCTTCATTGATGCCTCTTCGTTCGTCTCACATTTTTCCGGTACTTTGTTCAAGTATTCTTTAATCCGTCTGAGATCTCTTCGTTCTCGTCATTCAAATTTTCTCAAGTACTTATCATTTTCCCGGCGATTCATTCTCTCGTGTTCACTCAATTTCAATTCTTCACGGTGTCTTGTCCTCTTGCATCGTTCAATTTCATTCCTTACGGTGGTCGTTCTCTTTCACCACTTGTTTTAATTCTTACGGTGGTTCGCTCAACAGTTCTTTTCTGGTGCTATCATATGAATTCATTCGTTCTTTCCAATTCTACCGGTGTTTCATGGAGATTTTCGCAAGTTCGCGATATATCCCTCTCTAATCATTTCATCGCGAATAAGTAGTATGCAAATCCATTGCTTCTCATCAATTTGATTCGTGGAGGATAAGCATATCATAATTCTTATTCGTCTTGTGGAGTTGATTTATTCCTTCCTTCGGAGTTTATTCTTGATGAATAAATTCTAGTTCCAAGTGTCTTAATCTTTTCTTCCCCGGAGTTCAAATTTTACTCAGTTATCTCGTCGGAAGCTCTTTCTAAATCATCGCAAGGCTTTAATCTTATTCCTTTCGTTCGTCATTTCTATATCATCATCCTTTCATTACCAGAGTTCTTCGTGGTGGTTCCTCATGTTTTGATTCATTCTTCAATATTCATCTAGTTCTTCTGGAGCAGCTCAATCATTATTCTTTTGCCTCTCGAGAGCAATTAATTCTCCTTATTCTTTTGATAGGGAGTTTTGCATTTCTTTATTCATCCTCATCTATTCAATCTTTGGTTGCGACATAATTCACCTCAAGTCTTGAGATGTTTTAATAAGTCCACAACAAGTTTATTCTTTTGTTGTTGATTTTCTCAACAATTCCGTTCAAGTCTTTCTCTTATAAACTCTCGTTTATGTCACTCATGCTCAAAGTTGTCATCTTCTTCTCCAATCTTCTAATTCCATCATTTCAATTATTCCGGAGGCATTGTCTTGTTCATTTCGTTATGTTTTTATTCTATCTTCTCAGGTTCTTGTCCTATTCCATTCATGCTAAACTGGTGTGCTATTTCTTTCAGTTTCAGCCGGAGTGCTGCCCGAATTCCGTCGTTCAGATTCTTTCCTTTCTTTCTCTCATTAACCCGAGTGGTTTCGAATTCATTCTTGTTCCTTTAACCCGTGCTTCATATCTTCCAACCTTTTGGGGTTCTCGTCGTATTCCTTCTTCCGCTTGTCTAACGAAGTCCTTGCAACTTCGTTCTTCTCCGTTGTATCCTTCTTTCATATTGTTCAACCTCTCAACATTCTTTGGTTTCACTATTTTGTCATCGAAGAACCTTGTTCTTCCTTTTCTCTTCCGTCTCGTTCCTAAAATCTCGGGACGAGATCTCTTGTTAGTAGGGGAGTGTTGTCACACCCCGAGACCGATGCGCCAGGTGTCAGCCAGTTATTCGTCGCCGTTGCCATGTCATCTGCTTGCGTGTTGCATCTTTGCCTTGTCATCATGTGTGTTGCATCATCATGTCTTTAAAACTTGCATCTGCCCGAGTCCCCTCGTCCTTTCCGTTGTCCGTTCTGAGCCCAGAAACACTTGCACGCGCCCGCGGCGCCTCCGAATATTTATTTTATGAGTGGCCGAAAAACGTTCTCGGAATGGGTTGAAACTTGGCATGTGGTCTTATTATAGCATAGGTAGACCGCTTGTCAAGTTTTGTCGTGTTCGGAGTTTGTTTGATAGCCCAACGGTTAACCGTGTTAACCGCCGGAAGCCTTTTGTCTTTTGGCCCAGCACCCCTCTCCACAACCCACCAAACCCATTCTAACCCCCTCCATGCTCTTGGCCGTTCGATCACGATCGCGTGGCCGCAAACGGCTCCTCATTTGGACACTCCTAGCTCCCTCTACCTATAAATATGTGCCTCTCCCTCCATTTTCGCGCAGATGAAACCCTAACCCTCTTCCCACCGCGCGCCGGACATGTCCATCTCCGCCGCCGGACATGTCCAGCCACCTTCACGTCGCCCGGGCCAATCCCGGGGCGACACGTCAGCGCTACCGCCGCCCGCATCCAATCCCGCAGCGCCACTTGTCCCAGCCAGCCTCCCACCTCCCCGGGCCCGGCCGAGCCCATCGTCAGCCCGCCTCGGGCCGCAATGGGCCCGCTCCAGCGCCGCCGCGCGTCGAGCGCGACCGCTCGGTTGTCGTCCCGCTCCTCCGCGCTTCCCGCGCCTCCAACCGCCTCCGGCCACCAGCGAGCCTCACCGCCGCCGCGCCGCCGGCCATCGCCACCGCCCCGCCACCAGCTCAGCTCGCCGCCGGCTTCCCCTCCCCGGGGCCAGAACCTTCGAATCCGCCCGGACCCGCCGCCCCCCGGCCTCCTCCGGCCTCGCCAGGCTCGTCAGAGCCAAGGCACCGCCGCCGCCGCTGCATCCTTCGTCGGGAGAACGACGGGCGCCAGATCAAGGCCGCCTCCGCTCGGGCCGGCATCGTGGGCCCTGCCAGCACCTCCGGTCCAGCTCCCCGGGTCCGGCCCAACCCAGCCTGGCTAGCCTGCCCGGCCTCTTCCTCTTCTGGGCCAAGCCCATGTGGTGAGAAGCCCTTTTCCCCACCCTGAGCGCTGTATAGTTATAATGCGCCCGTCTGCGTTTTTTTATATATGCAGAAAAATGGCCAAGTTTGAGAAATGCATACACTTTTGTTGCATACTTTGCATAGTGATAACTTTTTGTGTGCTTATTCGTTTTGAGTGAATAATATGTCAAAATGATCGTGGTGATATGCTCTACACTTTGTTCCTAGTGCCATGCTTGTTTGACTTCATATAGATGCTCTAATCTCTGTTGCAAGAGTGCTACTTGTTATAATCTGTTGCTACTTGTTATTTTGTTGCCATGTTTGAGATATGATAACTTGGTGCATGTTTATCCAAATGAAGCAAATGATATGTCAAAATGTTCATTATGAAGTGTACTGCATGATGGTTGCTGTAGCATGATTGTTTGAGTTCATATTGCCATGTTAATCTCTGTTGCAAAAGTGCATTTGGCTGTTAAGTGCTGAAACTTGTTATGAGATGCTGATTTCACTTGCTCTTTGCTATTGATGTGTTTGTCTTCATGCCACATGTCTAGATGTTTTAGAAGCACGATTATATGGTCTTTGCTGTGCTGCAAACCCCTTTCCATGTTATGCCTTGAGGTGACTTAAACAAGCTTGTAAACTTGCCATGTTGTTATTGCTGTTTTATACTTAGTGAAAAAACTGCCAAGTCTGGAATCTGTTATAACCTGATGCTATGTTTGCTTGATGCCCCACTCAAATCCATGCTTGTTTTGGAGTGGCTTATGGTCATGTCTTGTTGTCCATGTTATTGTCTATCCATTCATGCCCTTACTTGCTCATATGGCCTATTGTAGCTTATTTATTTCTTGCTCTCAAGTTGCTATAAATTATTGCTATCAGGATTTTATCAGCATGTTCAGTTTGGTGTAGCTTGTTGCTATTGATCCATGCCTCCTATGGAGTTGCTCCAATGGAGTTGTTTGCAGTAGGATATGTCTACTACATGTCCATGCTCTTTATATGCTTAGTTGAGTTGATATGCATGTTGTTTTGTGCCTCCGAAGGCGGCATCGTGGTGATGTTTTTGCCTTCCCAGATTTTGGCTAAGACCGGATAATTTTATTGCAACTTTCCATGCTTTTTTAAATGTGTTCCAGCAAGCTTTTGGGTGTGTTCTAAGTTCCTACTTGTTAAGTATCATGTCTACTTCACATCCATGCTTCTTGTTACCATGTTTGGGTGCTTTAGCTTATATTTACATTGCTCTGAAGTTGATATGTGGCCGTTAACTTCAGCTTGTTGTTATATCTTGTTTCATGTGTATCTTTTAGCCCGTTGCTCCGTTTTGAGCGTGTCTTATATGAAACTTGTGTGATTTTGCATGTAGAATCATAATATTATGTTGTTTACTTGTTTGGAGTGTGTTTGCCTGATGTTTGGGTACATCTTGCACCGTTGCCTTGCTTGTCTTGTTTTGCTCATATCTTCTAGACCGTAGCTCCGAATTAAACAAACTTTATATGAAACTTGACTAGAATTTCGTGTAGATCATCATGGTGCATGTTAACTTGCTGCTTAACAACTTTAACTCAAGGTTTGTTCAGATCTGGACTAATTCCAAATTATGCATATGAGGGCTTACCGGATTTGTTATATGTAGTTTCCGGCCTCATTTAAACTTGTTGTCTTGTGTTGTTCTTGTGTGCTTCATCCCTTGCCATGTAGTGCATCATATATAGACTTGTATTGCATCATACTTGGTTGAGCATATTGTCATGTTCTTGTGTTGTGTGTTTACCGTATTGCTTGTTTCTTCTCGTTAGTACTTGTTCCGTTGCGATCGTGAGGATTCGTTCGGGTACTCGTGGTTCGTCTTCAAGGCTTCTTCTTCGTCTTCTTCATGGATCCATTCTTCTTCCTTGCGGGATCTCAGGCAAGATGACCATACCCTTGGATACCTTTACTATCGTTGCCATGCTTGGTGTCTCGATGCTATCGTTATATGTCGCGCTACCCATCATTATTGTCAGCCCCTCTCCTTGTTGCCATGAAACCTCTAACCTTTGACACATTTCTAGCAAACCATTGTTTGGCTATGTTGCCCACTTGCTCAGCCCCTCTTATTGCGTTGTTAGTTGCAGGTGAAGATGAAGATTTGTTCCATGTTGGAACTTGATGCTTTGGAAATATCACAATATCTATTATTATTATTAACACAACTATATACTGGGCATGGGTGGAAGGCTTGGCCTTTTGCTCGGTGTTTTGTTCCACTCATGCCACCTTAGGCGCCGATAAACTGGCATTATGTTCCTTGATTTTGCGTTCCTTACACGGTTGGGTATATGGGGACCCCTTTACACTTCGTCTTTGAATAAAACACCTCCAGCAAGGCCCAACATTGGTTTTAATTTGCTCATAATAAAAACTTAATTAATTAATTAATTGCATAGGGAGTTAGCGCTACCCAAGATTCTTTCTACATAGCAGGGGGGCTAGTGCTGATGGTGTTGGTCCCAAATGGGGGGACTGCGGGGCCACCACGGGGAATCTCAAGGATTGGCTCCCGTAGGCTCACCTATCCGGTTGTGGCCTGAGACGAGATACGCGCGGCTATTATCAGGGTGTCGGCACGCCGGGAGGTCTTGCTAGACTTGTTTTACCATTGTCGAAATGTCTTGTGCACCGGGATGCCGAGCCTGATCGGATTTCCCTAAGATAAGGGGTAATAATTATTATTACTTCAGCTGATCGTGAGAGCTGGTGATGGGCTAAGTTGGGACACCCCTATAGGGTTATGATCTTTCGAAAGCCGTGCCCGCGGTTATGTGGCAGATTGGAATTTGTTAATGTCCAGTTGTAGAAAACTTGACAGAGGATCCGAAGTAAAACACACAACTGTGTGAGTAACCGTGACTGTCTCTTTTCACTTTGAGAAGAGAACACGGTGGGGTTATGTTTGACTCGTAGGTAGTTCAGGATCTTTAGCGATCACTACTAGTTTGCGACCGCTTGCGTAGATACTCATCTTATTCTTGTACTCATAAGTTAGCCACCATACATTTTGCTTAGCCGCTGCTGCAACCTCATCACTTTACCTCTTCCTACCCCTTTAAGCTTTGCTAGTCTTGTTACCCATGGTTATGGGATTGATGAGTCCTCGTGGCTCACAGATACTACAACAACAGTTGCAGGTGCAGGTTTCCGATGTCTTGATGTGAGAGCGTTGTTCGTTGTGTTGGAGTTCTTTCTTCTTCTGCTTCTTCAGTCTTGGGTTAGGTTCCGGGTCGGCAGCCTGGGATAGCAGATGGATGTCGTTGTGCTTTCATGTTTGCATCCGTAGTCGGATGCCTTGTATTGATGATGTTGTATTCATGTGACTTGTATGTATTGTTGTATCCCCATGTATGTATGTAATGGTACGATGTAATGATATCCATCTTGCTAAGCGCCCGAAATGCGGTTGTGCCCCAATCACATAAGTGTCACGTGATCGGGATAGAATCGCATCTTGGGCCTGACATCATGCCTTCTGAAGCACAACCTGACGAGGAACTCATCATTTCTGCTCCAAATCAACCTGACGACAATGCTCAGCCCGAAGACAACCCTCCTGACGATGACAATGTACAGCAAGAGCAAAATCTTCGTCTAGCTCATCCTCGTGTTGCAAATGAAGAACAAGTTGAGAAGATAATTCATAGCATAATTGCTCCTGGTCCACTTACTCGTTCATGAGCAACACAACTTGCAAATTTCTGTGGGCACTTTGCATTTGTCTCAATATCAGAACCTAAGAAAGTTGCTAAAGCTTTTATGGAACCTGAATGCATTCAAGCAATGCAAGAAGAGCTTCAACAGTTTGAGCTAAACAACGTGTGGGAACTTGTCAAGCGTCCTGACCCTCGCAAGCACAACATAATAGGCACAAAATGGATCTATCGCAACAAGCAAGATGAGCATGGTCAAGTGGTCAGAAACAAAGCTCGTCTCGTTGCTCAAGGATACACTCAAGTCGAAGGGATTGACTTCGATGAAACATTTGCTCCTGTGGCTAGACTTGAAGCTATTCGTATACTACTAGCCTATGCAAATCATCACAACATACTTCTGTATCAAATGGATGTAAAGAGTGCTTTTCTCAATGGAAGGATTGAAGAAGAGGTGTATGTTGCACAACCACCTGCCTTTGAAGATCCAAAAAGTCCTGATATGGTATACAAAATCAACAAGGCATTGTATGGCCTCAAACAAGCGCCTCGTGCTTGGTATGACACACGCAAAGACTTCCTGAAGAGCAAAGGCTTCAAACCTGGATCCCTAGATCCCACACTCTTCACGAAGACATATGATGATGAACTATTTGTCTACCAAATCTATGTGGACGACATTATCTTCGGCTGCACTCACAAAAGATATAGTGATGAGTTTGGTCACATGATGCAAGAGCAATATCAGATGTCCATGATGGGTGAGCTGAAGTTCTTCCTTGGCCTTCAAATTCGTCAGCAAAGCAATGACATCTTCATATCTCAAGAGAAGTACCTTAAAGACTGCCTGAAGAAGTTTGGAATGCAAGACTGCAAAGGGTACTCGACGCCTATGCCTGCTAAACACCATCTGGGTCCCGACGCCAATGGTAAAGAGTTTGATCAACAGGTATACCGCTCCATGATTGGTTCTTTTCTTTATTTATGTGCATCTAGGCCAGATATTATGCTTAGTGTTTGCATGTGTGCTCGATATCAAGCGGCACCAAAGGAGTCGCATCACTTAGCTGTGAAGTGAATACTTCGATATTTGGCTTACACCCCAACACTAGGATTATGGTATCCAAAGGGCTCAGAGTTTGATCTAGTTGGATTCTCAGATGCTGATTATGTTGGTGACAAAGTTGATCGCAAGTCTACATCAGGCACATGTCACTTTCTAGGATGATCTCTTGTCTGTTGGTCTTCAAAGAAGCAGAACTGTGTATCACTCTCCACTGCTGAATCTCAATACATTGCTGCTGGATCTTGCTGCGCTCAGCTTCTCTGGATGAAACAAACGCTCAAGGACTATGACGTCCATCTGAAGCATGTGCCACTCTACTGCGATAATGAATGCGCTATCAAGATTGCCAACAACCCAGTTCAGCACTCGAAGACAAAGCACATTGAAATTCGTCATCACTTTCTTAGAGATCATGTCATGAAGGAAGATATTGATATCATACACGTCAACACTGAAGAGCAACTGGCAGATATCTTCACAAAGCCCTTGGATGAGAAAAGGTTTTGCAAGTTGCGGTGTGAGCTAAATATCTTAGAATCCTCAAATGTCCTGTAATCAGGGGCACATCCTAACACTTATGCAAATTGATGACTTAGATATGCAACACACGAAGTAAAGTATATCTTCAATCAATGAAGACTTACATTCTAAGTGTGAATACATTAACATGGAAATTGACTTTAGAGCGTCACGATAATTGTGCGCCGTGTCTGGGTCTAATACTTCCTATGCGGTGGGTAACGCCACCACCAAATCCTTGTTTGAAGTGTTTTACATGGCGTTACATTTGCAAAGTCTTCACACTTGGTTTATCTTCATTTAGGTTATATATATATATATATATATATATATATATATATATATATATATATATAGAGAGAGAGAGAGAGAGAGAGAGAGAGAGAGAGAGAGAGAGAAAGTTGTGTTCTGTCCTCTACAGCATTCACTTATAGCTATGTCTTCTTATTTGAATCTTTTGAACTAAGTGAATGTGATCGGACCCTAACCTCCCTATGCTTTCTCATATCACACTCTGTCTGTCCAAATCATATGCATTCTATTGGAACTGTCGAATATCTTCTCTGCGTCCTTGTCAGCAGAAGATACGGAGACAAACTTTAAATCTGATTTTAATGCTCCATCCTTTATGCGTGAAATCCGGAGAAGCCGGAATGACCACTCCGACAGTCGTGGTGTACGTGGGATCATGGGACAACTCCCAATGCGTTACATGACCGCCACGTGTCCCTCAGATGTGAACCGCCAGGGGCACCTGCGTAATTGCGTTGTGCCGTCTCCCATGCTTATAAATGCACGTCCCATCACGGTCAAAAGTTCTTCTACCACCTCTCCACCTCGACCAACCCTAGCGCCTCCGCTAGCTCTCGACGATGCCGGCGACGAAGCGCTTCGCTGTCGCGACCTCATCAACGCCGTCTTCACGCCGGCCGCGGACATCGTCTACTCCGCCGTCGCCGTAGCTGTCCTCCGTCGCCAACTTAGGGCACGGAAGATCAAACTGCTGGCCATCCAACTCCTCTTTGTCTAAGCAGTTCATCGTGTGGTAAATTAAACTCTCCTTTTACCATCTTCTTGATCCAGAAAGATTCATCACTTTTACCACAAGAGGTTTCTGCCTACACAAAAATATAGATCTATCATGTATGCATCTCATATCTTGCCTAGTACATTCACATATGCTTCAGACATAGTTAGATTCCTCACTTGTACCTATTCGTGGATTCGTACAAATCTGGAACCAACTCTCATCATATGAGTGAATGTATTCACGCTATGAGGTCAAAGTCTTCAAAACTGTTTTATCTTCAAAAACTTCTGAGAAATCATATGACCTCTTCCCCTTCCCTCGCATCTCTAATGCTGTCACAGGTACATGTCCGTGGGAGAATCCCTTGGTTCTCATAGTCTGCATTCATTTGTAGAATTCTTGCAGCGTCACATTCACTCCCCTGAAGACAGTTCCTGTCTGACCAGCAGACCGAAGCATTTGCCAGTATTGAAGCCATTCAGTTTGAAGCCCTTCAGGTTGAAGCCAATGGCAACTGACAAGACAGTTAAAAAAGTGGCAGACAGCGCCGTGACAACATCTCCAAAGATTTGCCTCCTGATCTAAGTGAGATGTACAAGACTGATCCAGAGGAGGATTACAATCAGAGGAAGACACGAATCCAATGGATTCGAAGATATTGGGCTGAACAGTGGTTAAAGTACAGGTTCGTGACCCAAGAGTATGCTGAAAAGAACGCCATCAAGCATCCATGAGGAGATATCACCTACAAAAATCTTCCACCCAAGACTCGTGCTGAAGCCATGGCTCAAGGCTTCTACCCTTGCATGGTCAGAGGGCCTCAACCTGCTGATGCTGATCCTAGTTCTCTGCTCTGGTGTCGCGACGACATTTTGTTCAAGCGAAATCTTCAATATGCCAAGAACTCAGCCACAGAAACAAGAAGAACTGGGGATTGGATTTCAATCCTGGCCCCTCTGCGCCCCGCGCTGATGGCACGCGCGAAGCTGAACCAAACCTGGTTGGGCCCTTCTACAACTTAGAAGGCCTCATCAGTCACATCAGGGTTCAAGGGGAAGATGTGGATCAACCTGCAGATGACGCTGATTCTGATGAAGCGCCTGCAACCCCGAAGCCCAAGAAGAAGAAATCCAAGGTTTCGAAGAACACTCCACCAATTGCTTCTAGAGTGAAGCCTTTGGCCACTGCTCCACCAGCACCAAGTGTGCAGTCTGAGGAGCCTCTCGCATCTCCAAGAGCAGACAACCAAGGAAGAAGCCCTCGCACAACCCCGGTCCAGCTCTCACTCCTGACGTTGTTCTGAAGACTGCCAATGAAGCCTTTGATCTCTCGAGCGATGAGGATCTTGGTGACGATGCTCTGGAGCAACTGATCAAGAGCAAGCAAGATGCAGAAATCTTCAATGATCTGCCGCTCTTCGACGTGGAAGTGCTCAACAATTTCATTGATAAATGGTTTGACACCCCCAACCTCAGCTTCGATGATCTGCAACTTCCAGTTGGCCTCAGCGTCTCCTTCCATAGCGCCATTGCTTCTGAGCTTGCTCTGGCTCAGAGAATTGTTGAGCTGAAGCAAAAGATCGATTATGAAAAGGCTCAGTTCAAGAAGCATGTGGACAAGCTCAGCGTCCAAAAGATTCAGAACTTCAAGGTAATGATGCATGAGCTCAAGAAATCCTTTCGTCAGAGGCATGATGAAGCTAAAGGTTCTCATGAGCGAATCAAGGACTTGGCTGCCAAATGCGTTCAAGCTTTCAATGAAGCTGAAAAGCGCAAGGCCCTTGGGCGTCCTGGCATTGACCCAAGGATGGATGCCATGAAAAAGAAGAAGCAACCTGTGTCCGAAGCTGAAGAATCCAGGCAGGAAATGCCTCGCATAGTCTTCCCTGCCAGCATGACTAGCACGAAGCCTAAGGTCACCCCAACTGCTTCCGAGCTCAAGAAGACAAAGGTGGCTGAAGCCGAAGCTCACAAGCGCAAGAAAACTACTAATGAAGCTCCACCCACCAAGAAACGCAAGACAAATAAGGATAAGGCTACTTCCAAAGAGTCTATCTTTGTCGAGCCCATATCAGTTGCTCGCCCTGCATCTACACACCGAGAACGTCGCACTCCATGAGCCTGCTCCCACAAAGGTTGAAGATATTCCAGCTGTTGACCCCACCGCAGCTGAAGACATTGGTCCTCATGACAATGTTGAAGATGATGAAGTCCTTCCTCAGATTGAGTACAATGTTGAATCTTCGCCTGTTCTTACGAACAACGAACGCATCAGCATTGGTCATCCATTGACGCCAATTGCACAGGATGACTCGTGGGCTGATCACCCACAAGATACACCAGCCACACCTCAACCAACTCAAGACACTAGTTCAGTGCTTGAAGATGAAGACTTTGAGGCCCAACAACCTCCATCCCCTCAGGCGTCGCCAGCATTTCACAGGCTTCGCAAAGGACCAAGGCCTCAAGTCGTCACCCCAAGTGTTCCAGAAGGAGAAGAGCAACAATCTGTACCTGACGCTGCTCCTATTGTTAACCCCTCAGAATCTGAAGCCAAAGCGGCTGAAGATATTCCGGCTGCATCAACCGAAGAAGAACCACCCCAAGAAGAAGAACAACCCCAAGCAGAAGAAGCACGTGCTGCCACACCCCCTGTTCTCGTGGAGAACGTGTCCGACCCTCCAGCTCCTGAAGTGGAGGTTACAAACTCAGAGGCTGCCACCACCGACACTGAAGCCAATGACGTGGTCATGGCTGAAGCTAATGTGGCATGTGAAGTCATAGTGGTGCCTGAAGTGATGGCGCCTGAAGTAAGTGCTGCACCTGAAGCAAATCAGCAGCCTGAAGCCACTGCCTCTGCTCCTGTTCCGCCTCCAAGGCCCCATACAATTGAGCAAGTATACAACCAAGATGATCAGCTCATTACTGTCCGATGGACCATTCCGACTCCACCACCTGCTACTAGACCGCATGCTGCTGGTCCTCAGTTTGATCATCATGTTGAGCACAGGCCTCAAGTTCAGAAGCCTAAGCCAAGACTGCCAAGGTTTCCAGGTATTGCCACCTCTCAAGGGTCATTCAATGCCAATAGCTTCACTGTGCACAACACAGTCTTTGACAGCGCCAAGAACCCATATTCCAAGCCAAGAATATCATCAGATAGGTTCTGGAGCCATCAGCAGCGCAGTTATTACTCAAGAGTACTCTATGATCAAGGACACATTTTCCCTCATATGTGTCTTGACACTGAAGCTATTGCTGGACTGCCCTGTCTGGAGGAAGCTCTTGATTGCTTCCGTGATGCTGGCCTGCTAAATTTTGTGACTGACAAGGAGCATTGGAATGAAGAGGTGCTTCTGCAATTCTATGCAACCCTCCACATTCGAGGCTACAGCAGGGATCCGAAGACATGGGTCCTTGAGTGGATGACAGGCAATGTCCATCATGAAGCCAAAGCCTTTGAACTCATTGAGCTTACTGGCCTGCCCACTCCAGGAGACCTGTATGAACCTGGCTGTCAATTGCACAATGAAGCCTTGGAGAGTATCTTTCAGAAGCGCAAGCCCAACATGAGCCAAATGCTAAGCATGATGAAGCCTCTGCCAAGTGATGTTGAATATCCAAAGGAATTCTTTGTTGAAGACCTAGAGTATCTGCCATGCACCATCTATCATATCATCAGGCGTACACTATGGCCCGTCAAAGGACATTCTTCATCAGCCAAGCTTGAAGGCACCATGAAGACATTGGTCTTCTATATCTTCAATGGCATCAGCTTCAATGCTCAAGATTTCTCCATTAGGCAATTGGCTATGTCTGGCTCAGATCTGTTTGGTCTGAAGTTCTATGCCCCATGGATTATGTGCCTCATCAAGCTTCATTCAGTTATCACCTATCAGCCCTCTGCTCGCAACCATCATATATTCTTGCCTGAGGTTGATATGTCAGCTGAAGCTATATACCAAGAGCCTGCCAAAGAGCCTGTTAGTCTTCACAACGCTGATCACCAGAGCTTCACTCAGCAAATTGAAGGAGTTCCAGCAGTCTCTCGCATTTATCCTCTGGCTGGCCGTACACGTCTACCTCGACACGCTGAAACCGAAGCTACTGAGAGCACCATTGCCCAAAGGCCTCAGAAGCGATCTCGTGTTCTCAATAACCAAGAGCTTCTAGTTGCCCTCCACCAGAAACAGGATAAGCATCACTACTGGCTAAAGCGTCAGATGCAAAGCCTCTTGGTGGACGTCAATCCCATTCGCAATCTTACCACCAAGAATGCGTTTGTTGCTTATGAAACCTGTCGGAGGTCATGGAAGAGTTTAACCTTGCTGAGTGCTGAAGCGGATCTTCAAGACGATGGCTTCATAGAGAGATTCAAGTTTGACCACACTCCTCCAAGGAATGTTGTTATGCGTCGAACTCCATCTCTTGAAGATTCTGAATACTCCTCCTCCGCTGCAACAATTGACGCCAGGGTGATAGATGATGAAGATGATGCTAGCTCACCTCCTCCTACTTCAGCGCGTATCGACACTGCACCAACTACTTCTGCACCGCCAAACACCAATGTCGACCCTGCATCCTCCCCTGCTCCAACTGGGAACGAGTAGAGGCTCTATGTCTTCAAACCTTTTTGGTCCTTACTGACAAAAGGGGGAGAAGCATATGAGTTGATAGTCTTCAAGCGGGTCCATATGGGCGGGTGCTTTATATTTTGCCTAGTGATTACAACTCTCGTTTTTGCTACATTTGGTTCTTTGAGTTGTAACACTTCAACTGATGGTCGTCTGCTACGTTTTCTGCTACTCTGTAATGCGATGATAAATTCCGCATCTGCTACGTTATATTCCGCACTTAGTCATTATTGCAGACGTCCATTTTTCATTATGCATGTCATTATATTCGACATATCAATTGTGCATGATGAATTGTCTTCATAAGTCGAAGAGGATCTCCACAAGTACAACCTGCCATGTGCATTTGCATTCAAAGGCAAATCAACTATATGCACATCTTCAGGGGGAGCCCTTTTTGCTACTTACGAAGACAATACCTTTATCCTTTACAATTTCACATACTTTTATCCCCGTTGAAAACTTCAACCAGTTTGTCATCAATCAACAAAAAGGGGGAGATTGTAAGTGCATCTAGTGCCACCCCTAGTTGGTTTTGGAGTATTGACGACAAACCTGGTTGAGGGACTAATGTGTTTGTGAGAATTGTAGGATAACACAGGCAGTAGTCCCTCATTGATTCGGTTTACCTACCGGAGATGACCCCTAAAAATGTATGAAGACATTGACAACAGTGGTGGTACATGAAGATAATCATATTAAAGACTATGACAAGAGAAGACATTGTGTGAAGACAATGGAGAGCGAAGACTTAAACGTTTCGTTGTTTCCTTTTCTTCTTTGTTGAGTCATAGGAACCACCGTACTGTTAAGTGGGGTCCAAGTGATCTAAGTCACAGTGACTGAAGTGATGCTTAACCAAATCCTATGTCTACGAGCGAAGACAATGATAGAAAATCTTATACAGAGTTGGATGAGTCAGCTTTACTTGTAGCCCAAGTAAAGTTGTCGTGTGAGTGTTTGAAATCTGACCGTTGGAACACGTGTCAGTTCCTTAGTGACCCGGGGTCACTTCGGACAAATCAGGTCGGGTTGCCCAGTGGCTATAAATAGCCCACCCCCTACACCATAAATTGGTGGCTGCTCAGAGTTATTACACGCCTTTTGTCGTTTGAGAGCGACCCACCTCCGAAGCTTTTGAGAGAGAAATCCTTGCGAGGATAAAGCCAAAACACCCAGAGCCAAAGAGTGTTAGGCATCACTGAAGTCTTTCTGTCTGTGTGACCTGAAGACTTATTACACTTGAGGACTGTGTTTCCTCCAGTCGGTTAGGCGTCGCGTTCTGAGCATCCAAGAGTCATTGTGGATCGCCGATGAACGAAGTCTGTGAAGGTTTGGAAGTCTACCTTGAAGACTTACCAGAGTGATTGGGCCAGGACTAGGTGTCCTTAGCTCAAGGAGAATAAGGTGAAGACGCGATCTTCTGAGTTGAATCTCGGCCTCCCTAACCAGACGTACAGTTGTCATAGCAACTGGAACTGGTCTAACAAATCAGTGTCCTCCCCGACCTACTGGTTCTATCCTTTCCTTCCCTTTACTTATTGTCTTATGTTGTGAAGTCATTGCCTGCTTGCCTTATCTGATTGACTTCACTGAGTATCTACTTGTTGTGATTGGCTTCATTCCTTCTTCCATCTTGATCCCTACTACCTAGCTGCTATTAGTCTTCGTGCTTTCACTTAATTGAATACATGACTATGGCTTGTCTAGTGTAGTCTACTTTCCGCTGCATACTAATAGGATTGAATTTATCTTTTGTCTTGAAAACTACCATGTTTTGAAGCATTTCATAAAAATCGCCTATTCACCCCCCTCTAGTCGATATACTGCACTTTCAGTTAGGAAACTCAACCGTCTTTGATTAACGAGCTAGTCCAGTAGAGGCTTACTAGGGACACTGTGTTTTGTCTATGTATCCACACATGTATCAAGTTTATGGTTAATACAATTCTAGCATGAATGAAAGACATTTATCATGATATAAGGAAATATAAATAACAACTTTATTATTGCCTCTAGGGAATATTTCCTTTAGTCTCCCACTTGCACTAGAGTCAATAATCTAGATTACATAGTAATGATTCTAACACTCATGGAGTCTTGGTGTTGATCATGTTTTGCTCGTGGAAGAGGTTTAGTCAACGGGTTTGCTACATTCAGATCCGTATGTATTTTGAAAATCTCTATGTCTCCCTCCTTGACTTGATCACGGATAGAGTCGAAGCGTCTCTTGAGGTGCTTAGTTCTCTTGTGAAACCTAGATTCCTTCGCCAAGGCAATTGCTCCAGTGTTGTCACAAAAGATTTTCATTGGACCCGATGCACTAGGTATTACACCTAGATCGGATATGAACTCCTTCATCCAGACTCCTTCATTTGCTGCTTCTGAAGCATCTATGCACTCCGCTTCACACGTAGATCCTGCCACGATGCTCTGCTTGGAACTGCACCAACTGACAGCTCCACCGTTCAATAAAAACACGTATCCAATTTGTGACTTGGAGTCATTAGGATCAGTGTCAAAGCTAGCATCGACGTAACCATTTACGACGACCTTTATGTCACCTCCGTAAACGAGAAACATATCCTTGGTCCTTTTCAGGTACTTCAGGGTGTTCTTGACCGCTATCTAGTGATCCACTCCTGGATTACTTTGGTACCTCCCTGCTAGACTTATAGCAAGGCACACATCAGGTCTGATACACATCATTGCATACATGATAGAAACTATGGCTGAAGCATAGGGAATGACTTTCATTTTCTCTTTATCTTCTGCAGTGGTTGGGCATTGAGTCTGACTCAACTTCAAACCTTGTAACATAGGTAAGAACCCTTTCTTTGACTGATCCATTTTGAACTTCTTCAAAACTTTATCAAGATATGTGCTTTGTGAAAGTCCAATTAAGCGTCTTGATCTATCTCCATAGATCTTGATGCCCAATATATAAGCAGCTTCACCAAGGTATTTCATTGAAAAATTCTTATTCAAGTAACCTTTTATGCTATTCCATATCATTTCCAATCAACAATATGTCATCTACATATAATATCAGAAATGATACAGAGCTCCCACTCACTTTCTTGTAAATACAGGCTTCTCCAAAAGTCTGTATAAAACCATATGCTTTGATCACCTCATCAAAGCGTATATTCCAACTCCGAGATGCTTGCACCAGTCCATAGATGGATCGCTGGAGCTTGCACACTTTGTTAGCACCTTTAGGATCAACAAAACCTTCTGGTTGCATAATGTACAACTCTTCTTTGAGAAATCCATTATGGAATGCAGTTTTGACATCCGTTTGCCAGATTTCATAATCAAAAAATGCGGCAATTGCTAACATGATTCGGACAGACTTAAGCATCGCAACGTGTGAGAAGGTCTCATCGTAGTCAACTCCTTGAACTTGTCTAAAACCTTTCGCAACAAGTCGAGCTTTATAGACAGTAACATTACCATCAGCGTCTGTCTTCTTCTTGAAGATCCATTTATTTTCTATGGCTTGCCGATCATCGGGCAAGTCAAGCAAAGTCCATACTTTGTTTCCATAGATGGATTCCATCTCAGATTTTACGGCCTCAAGACGTTTCACGGAATCTGGGCTCATCATCACTTCCTCATAGTTTGTAGGTTCATCATGGTCTAGTAACATGACTTCCAGAATAGGATTACTGTACCACTCTAGTACGAAACATACTCTGGTTGACCTACGAGGTTCGGTCGTAACTTGATCTAAAGTTTCATGATCATCATCAATAGCTTCCTCACTAATTGGTGTAGGCATCACGGGGAACGATTTTCTGTGATGAGCCATTTTCCAATTCAAGAGAAGCTACAGTTACCTCATCAAGTTCTACTTTCCTCCCACTCACTTCTTTCGAGAGAAACTCCTTCTCTGGAAAGGATCCATTTTAGCAACAAAAGTCTTGCCTTCAGATCTGTGATGGAAGGTGTACCCAATAGTTTCTTTTGGGTATCCTATGAAGATGCACTTCTCCGATTTGGTTTCGAGCTTATCAGGCTGAAGCTTTTTCACATAAGCATCGCAATCACAAACTTGAAGAAACGACAGCTTAGGTTTCTTGCCAAACCACAGTTCATACGGTGTCGTCTCAATGGATTTAGATGGTGCCCTATTTATCGTGAATGCGACTGTCTCTAATGCATGACCACAAAACGATAGTGGTAAATCGGTAAGAGATGTCATAGATCGCACCATATCTAATAAAGTACGGTTACGACGTTCGGACACACCATTACGTTGTGGTGTTCCAGGTGGTGTGAGTTGCGAAACTATTACACATTGTTTTAAATGAAGACCAAACTCGTAACTCAAATATTTGCCTCCACGATCAGATCGCATAAACTTTATTTTCTTGTTACGATGATTCTCTACTTCACTTTGAAATTCTTTGAACTTTTTAAATGTTTCAGACTTGTGTTTCATCAAGTAGATATACCCATATTTGCTCAAATCATCTGTGAAGGTAAGAAAATAACTGAAAGATCGTGGATGTCGCCTAGAGGGGGGGGGGTGAATAGGCGCTTTAAAATAATTACGGTTTCGGCTTGAACAAATGCGGAATAAACCTAGCGGTTAATTTGTCAAGCACAAAACCTACAACAACTAGGCTCACCTATGTGCACGAACAACTTATGCTAAGCAAGATAAACAACTAGGTGATAGCAAGATATATGACAAGAAACAATATGGCTATCACAAAGTATAGTGCATAAGTAAAGGGCTCTGGTAAGAGATAACCGAGGAACTCGGAGACGACGATGTATCCCGAAGTTCACACCCTTGCGGATGCTAATCTCCGTTTGGAGCGGTGTGGAGGCACAATGCTCCCCAAGAAGCCACTAGGGCCACCGTAATCTCCTCACGCCCTCGCACAATGCAAGATGCCGTGATTCCACTAAGGGACCCTTGAGGGCGATCACTGAACCCGTACAAATGGTGACCCTTGGGGGCGGTCACCGAACCCGTACACTTTGGCAACCCTTGGGGGCGGTCACCGGTACCCGTCAAATTGCTCGGGGCGATCTCCACAACCTAATTGGAGACCCCGACGCTTGCCCGGAGCTTTACACCACAATGATTGAGCTCCGAACACCACCAACCGTCTAGGGCGCCCAAGCACCCAAGAGGAACAAGCTCAAGGGTACCAAGCACCCAAGAGTAATAAGCTTCTCAAACTTCACTTCCACGTATCACCGTGGAGAACTCAAACCAATGCACCAAATGCAATGGCAAGGGCACACGGAGTGCCCAAGTCCTTCTCTCCCAAATCCCACCAAAGCAACTAATGCTAGGGAGGGAAATGAGAGGAAGAACAAGAAGGAGAACACCAAGAACTCCAAGATCAAGATCCAAGGGGTTCCCCTCACCTAGAGGAGAAAGTGATTGGTGGAAATGTGGATCTAGATCTCCTCTCTCTTTTCCCCTAAAAACTAGCAAGAATCCATGGAGGGATTGAGAGATAGCAAGCTCAAAGAAGGTCAACAATGGGGGAAGAACACGAGCTCAAAGGATTGGGTTCATTGGGGAAGAAGACCCCCTTTTATAGGTGGGAAAGAATCCAACCGTTATGCTCACAGCCCGCACAGAGCGGTAGTACCGCTCCAGGAGCGGTACTACCGCTAGGGCGGTAGAACCCCTTTGAAAAACAACAGCGAGGAGGCAAAAAGGCCAGAAGAACCGTCGGAGCGGTAGTACCGCTTGACCTCACGGTACTACCGCTAGGGGTAGCGGTACTACTGCTAAGGGTAGCGGTACTACTGCTTGCGAGCGGTACTAAAAAATTACATCCGTGCCTACCACCGCTGGACTTGTGACGAGTTTTTGGTCCCGAGCGGAAGTAGCCACGGAAGTAGCCACGGTAGTACCGCTCCAAGCGGTCGTATCGCTCCCGAAAGCGGTAGTACTGCTCCCGTAAGCGGTAGTAAAAAATTACTTCCGCTCCTACCCGCGGTAGTACCGCTGCAGCCTTTTCAGAACACCAAAACGACCACAACTTTTGCATACGGACTCCGAATTCGATGAAACCAAGTTTGTTGGAAAGCTAGCGACAAGGGCTAACACAATATTGATAGAAATATCAATAAGAAGCAAATTAGAAAAGTCCCAAAATAAAATGGTGAGAACCCTTCCTCGGATAAGACCGGTAAAACATCCAACATCGAAAACATCATAGAAGACGCATGTGAACTCCGTTTTCGATGAACTCAAGCTTGTCATCAAGATGACCATAAGCTCTAAGACTCACAAAGAGAACCAAACAAGAACCAAGAAACATGATGCAAGGATGCAATGGTTTGAGCTCTCTACTAACGATACGATCAAGCTACCAACTTGAGAGCCCCCCTTGATAGTACGGCAAACGATCCTATAACCCGGTCTCCCAACTACCACCACGAGACCGGTAAAATAGAAAACCTATCAAGGGCAAACCTTTGCTTTGCACAAAGTCCACTTGAGCTAGATGTAGACGATCTTGACTTCCTCAAGTTGGACCATCTTTCTTGATTGCGTTGTCTCGGTGAAGACTAGTAGATTGCTCCCCCATACTCCTCTATGGGTGAGCCACTCTTCGGCATATCTTAACAAGTCCATTGTCACGACAATGGACGGCAAGCTTCAAGCACTTGATTTCTTCGTGATGCTCCACTTGAACTTGCACACCGCAACCTAACTCCACAATGAACTCTCACGAAGAACATGGGTTAGTACACAAAGCGTGATTGACAATGCTTACCATACCATGGGATTGCTTGATCCCTCTCGGTACATCTTCTACACTTTGTGTGTTGATCAACTTGATTCATTCTTTGACTTAGTTTTGATCAACCTTGAATCTTTCCAACTCTCTTCATTTGGATGATGTCTTGAAGGTAAACATGAATGCTCACAAACTCTTCTTCTTCAAGACATGCTTGCAATAAGCTCAACACCCACAAGACCAATCTTTGGATAATTCCTTAATAGCACCTTGGTCATCACAAACTCTCCTTGAAACCAACAAATGAACTCCAAGAAAAGCCTATGGGCAAACCCTTCAAATATAACTCAAGGCAACCATTAGTTGATAGAGATTGTCATCAATTACCAAAACCAAACATGGGGGCACCGCATGTTCTTTCAATCTCCCCCATTTTGGTAATTGATGACAATCACTTTCAAGAGAGTTTATAAAAGGAATTATGCATCACCATACCATGCAACAATAATGTATGCGCATGAGATGCAAAAGCTTAGGAACAAAACCAAAGCAAGAGGATATGACTAGATGACTCTCTAAACTTCTCCACCAAACTCTCTGAAACTTCTCCCCCATTGGCATTGATTGCCAAAAGGGTGAAAAGCTTAGAAGGCCTATATAAATTATGCTCCTCCATAAATTGTGTATTTCTCAACTAGATAGTGGAATGCAATACACATATCCAACGGTAAATACTTGGAGGAACACAAATTATATTAAGGCTCAAAGATTGCAAAAGAAAGATATACCACAAAGGCATAACAAAAGGAGAGACACGCAATCAAGCAATCAATGGATACCAATTGAAGCAAGCTATCAAAAGATACCAATTGAACCAACTAGACCAATGATCCTACATGCCACATGAATAAAAGATATTAAGATATGATTAAGGAGTGTTCTAGAGAAACTAGAGAAGCTCCTCATGATTTGTGCACAATTTAATTTTGTATTTGGATACAACGAGCACAACATAGGATCGTCGCTCCCCCAAGATTAATAGAACTCATGACATAGCAACCGATTTTTCTAAAGACACTGGTGAAGCTCCCCATAATTTGTGCACTCCTTAGAAAATTTTCATTAGGATACCAAGTGCACAAAATAGGATCATCACTCCCCCAAAATCAATAGAAACTCACACCAAGTGCAAGTGAGCATGAAGGTAACAAAGCCTAGCACTTGCAACAAACAAATGGTTGAGCAACATATAAAAGAGACAACTTAAGAGTATGCTCAACCAAAATGATGTGTGTGAGTCATGGCAAAGCACTTGAGAACACTAATGTATGGATGAACATTAAGCATCAATATAGTCTTGAATGAAGGAGATACTCGGTGCAAGGCCTATCATTCCCACACACAACAAGCAAACGGGTTCACAAGCTCACTAATAAGCATATAAAGAACCTATGCTTGTGACAACCCGTGGTGAAGATATAAATAGAGAGCGTTATCAAGACGAGGGATACCAAATAATTAGCAAAAGCCTTGTCAAGACAAGCAAGAGACAAAAATATCCTCACCACACAAGAGTGCATCTAGATGCAACAAGATAAGATCCGCACTCAAGGCAAAGGCTTTCACGGAGCCACCAAAGAAATGATACAAGAAAGACAAGGTGATCGTGAAAGAAAGGATATCTTCTAGATATGTAATTTCTCTCAAGTGTATAAGAATCTAGGTAGATGAAAATCATGATGATATCAATCCACAAAGAATAATGTATACTCGAAATAGTTACAAAAAGGAAGTAAAAAGATATCCACAAGGAAGTCATAATTATACCAATAAGATATTTTGCTTAAACGCAAGCACATGGCTAGATAAGGTCTTATTGTATATACATGAATTCCAACCAAGCGAACATCAAAGACATCACAACTAGCAACAAGGCATCATTGTTGGGATGCTTTGAGAAAGGAAACAAATATCACAAGAAGGAATGACTAACATGCCATGATGCAACCTACGCAAGGTTGGTGCAAGAAATGTGTGCATGAAGTAGATGATGATACTTGTTATCGAGATACCATTGGAAGGATGTAGTAGATACCAAATGAAGGTAGATAGTAGTTCATTGATCATCCTATCTTGACTCCAATAAGCACATGGTGACACCACCTTCCTTTTGAATGAGCCGAGCATCCAATGCATCTCCAATTGTTCCTAGAACAACAACACAAACAAAATGGTACCCAAACTCATTGGGACCAAAGAGTTAGAAACACCAATACATAGGACAAACTCCACAAACATATGTGCATTTATATATGAAAATGAATTTCATGCACCTCTCATCCAAATTGAGACTAGGTGGAGTTTCCCCTATATATTGGGTTAAATAAAGAAAGCATGCCAAAGAAAATACATGTAGTAAATATGCATGCTCAAGACTTTCAAGAAACAAAACGAAATGAAAAAGAAATAACAAGTGAAAATAGGATACCAAATGGAGAAATCATCACTTGGAAGATATCTATTTAGAAGATACATCAAGGAATGAGATATCCATTGATACACGCAAAAGGAAAGATATCGGACTCCCAAAAGAGAGGATGGTTCCAAACAAACCAACCCATCTACAAAGTTTCATGATGGCACAAGTACCAAAAAGAAATGGCTTGCCTTCCATCAACACACACTTGATATGGATCACAAGATGAGTGTTCTATCGAAAATATGATAGCTCCCCCACGAATTGTGCATTTAGAGAGAATTTGCATTCGAGTACAAAATGCACAAGGTGGGATCACCACTTTCACTATATCTAGAAAACACTCGACAAAAACAATAAAACACGAGATCCACAAGTGGCATGGAAGGAAATGGGAGTTGACACAAACTTGGCAAGAGATAAGACAAATAAAACCAAAAGACAATGTAAAGATGATCAATAATTTCCACCACATAAATGATTACCAATTGTCAAAGACAAGAGGTATTTGAAAATAATTCTCGGTGATAGATAGCAATGATATCCAACATCATCTTCACACCAAACACAAGCAAAATGCAACTTGTAGAGCTAACATGCCACCTAGGAACAACATAATTTATACTATCAACTCTAGGTGACAATATCTCAAATTTACACATTTTCTAGGCTTGTAATATGCACATAGAATATTACTCCCCCATAATGTGATACCAATGAACAACTTACCAAGATGCAAAAGAGAACCAACAAGAGATAATTAATGGAACATTTAGAATTTGACTTTCTCATGAGAAGACATACCACATAGAAACTAGATAATCTTGCAATATCAATACTAGATGGTATTCCTCATGTACACACATTTATAGGATTGTGAGGTGCACAAAGCACATCACTCCCCCAAAATGGGATGTTCCATTAATCTCTCACAAGAGCCAACTAAGATAAAAGTAAGAAGCACATAGGCTCAACGCACGACACACACATACATGATGTGCAAACCAATATACGCATACTTGATTTCTCAAGATATACAAATTGGACGCACAGCATATACAAACACATGCAAGGAACAAAACCAAAACATGCAAAGGGGCAAGTAACTTTCAATGTAAACAATTTAAGCACGAGTTACCGCAAGGAGGAACATTGGATATAAGATAGAAACTTGATAATCCGAATGACTTGGCTAGATACAATATGAATGATGAAGACCCCTTAATTCTTCATAATGTAGCCAAGTCTCCAATGCCCTCCAAAAAACCTATTGATCAAGTTTGAGCTAGTTGGTCCCCAACCAAGTTGGGTCCTAAGAGGTTAGTCACAATAGGCTTGGCTACCCAAATGGTTCTTTTCTTGACACCACTTTGAGTACCAAAAAACTTGGCAAACACATTGCCAACATTATCCTTCCCAAGAAAATAGACATCATCAATAATAATTGGGTTGGATAAGTTACCACTAGTGCATGAACAAGCAAGGTGACCCTTCTCACGGCATAGGTAGCAACATCTACTCTTGACTTTCTTCTCATTAGGTTTCTCAAAATGAGAAGCATTAGCATGAGTCTTCTTGGGAAGCGGCCTTTCTCCAACTTGCGGTTGAGCACGAGATTGAACTTGTGGCCTCTTCCCTTGTTGCTTGTCACTAATGGCCTTCTTCTTCAATGGGCAAGATCTAACATGATGCCCTTCAATTTTGCACTTGAAGCAAATAATCTTGGCCAAATTCTTGAGTTGTTCTTGGCTCTTCTTCTTGTTGCTCTTGGATTTCTTCTTATTGGAGTTGAATCCAAGTCCACCTTTGTCATTGGGGAATTTTTGCACACTCAAGATATTGTTGAGTGTGGACTTCTCTTCATGACACTTTTCCAAGTCTTTCTTCAAGGAAGAGACTTGGGCCTTGAGCTCTTTGATTTCCTCTACATGGTTAGTATCAACACAAGTACTAGAGAAAGTATAGGCTTCATTGTTAGAGCAACAAGGCAAGGAAAGCAATTCATCACAAGATGTACCAATGTTATGCATAGATGAATTACAAGGACTAGCACATGTCAATATAGCATTTTGACTAGAAGTAGTGCTAGCGACCACATGAGACTCACTAGATGTTACCTTGATAATCATAGCCTCATGAGCTATCTTTTGCACATTGTGGGATACTAGAAGATCATCATGAGAGCTTGTGAGCTTTTCATGACTTTCTTCCAATTTCCCATAATTGCTAGATAACAACTCAAGTTGAACCCTTAGCTCAACATTCTCCTTCAAAATGGATGCTTCACTAGAAATAGAGTTAGTAGCACAAGCATCATCAATAATAGCAAGAGGAGAAGGAAACTTGGCAAGCTCTTTAGAATATGAAGCTTTAAGTTGAGCATGAGACTCGGTGAGTTTGATGAGCTCACTCTTAATGACCCTTGAGCCATTTTCTAGGTGCTCAAAATCCTCAAGGAGTTTAGCATGTGCAACTTCAAGCTTCTCATTTTTAGTTTCAAAATCATTAGCCACCTCGAGAGCTCTATCACGGGATTCCTTTATTCTAGATAGTTCTAGAGCAAAAGTCTCCTCAAGAGATTCCTTGGTGGTTTGTTCAAGTTCAAGAGCTTGCGAAAGGTCGGCGATCTCATTAGCGTAATCACGCTCATGACCTTCCATTTTCTCAATGGTGACCTCATGCTCCTCTAGATGAGATTCCAACTCATCAATATATTTCTTGCCCTCAATGGCAATAGACATCATTTCCATAAAGTTGGAACGAGATAATTTATTCTTAAGAAGAGCTTTAAAAATCATTTCCCCCTTAATTTTTAAGGAGGCAACATTATCATTCTCTTCATCATTTTCTACATCATCATCATTGTCATCATCACTATCATCACAATATATATTGGGGTTCAAAGTGGGAGATACCTTTGAAGCCTTGGCCATAAGGCAAAACGCAATAGATGATGATGTAGGATCCCTTGAAGCACCATTCAAGACTACATGTTGTTCCATGGGTTGTTGGATTTCCTCTACATTGTTAGCACAACAATTCGAGGAAATAGATGCATTTTTATCATGGCAACAAGACATAGCAAGCATATCATCATGAGTTTTAGTCAAACAATTTCTACATGATATGCAAGGACTATCAACACAAGCATGTGAAATATGTTGGGTGCTCGAAGTGTTAAAGTCCAAAGAAGATGCATTGCAATAAGATAGTGATGAAGGATCATCCACAATAAGCATACTATCATCATTGCAATGACCAACACTACTCACCATATCATTACCTTGTGGCAAACCACATGTAGGTGAAATAGAGGAAGTTAAGAAGACAACACGGCCGGAGGTGGATGGAGAACAATCATTCCCACAATTCTTGGACACACCATATTTATCTTGAAGCTTTGTCCATAACTCATGAGCATCCCGGAATGGCATGAGTTGAAATATAACTACATTGCTCAAAGCATCGAAAAGCACATTATAAGCTTGAGCATTGAGATAAGAATTTTTCTCATCCTCTAAAGATAATCTTTGGGGATCCTTTGGAGGAGAAAAACCCATATCTACAATTTGCTCTAAATTTGGGTCCATGACCCTAAAGAGATTAAGCATGCGAATTACCCAAACATCAAAATTTGTGCCATCGAAACTAAGAGGGTCAGAGAATCCTAAGCCCCTAGTCGACATCCTTACTCTCTAGGCAGTTAAGCCCTATAAAGAGAGACGAGGCTCTGATACCAATTGAAAGATCGTGGATGTCGCCTAGAGGGGGGGGGAGTGAATAGGCGCTTTAAAATAATTACGGTTCCGGCTTGAACAAATGCGGAATAAACCTAGCGGTTAATTTGTCAAGCACAAAACCTACAACAACTAGGCTCACCTATGTGCACCAACAACTTATGCTAAGCAAGATAAACAACTAGGTGATAGCAAGATATATGACAAGAAACAATATGGCTATCACAAAGTATAGTGCATAAGTAAAGGGCTCGGGTAAGAGATAACCGAGGAACTCGGAGACGACGATGTATCCCGAAGTTCACACCCTTGCGGATGCTAATCTCCGTTTGGAGCGGTGTGGAGGCACAATGCTCCCCAAGAAGCCACTAGGGCCACCGTAATCTCCTCACGCCCTCGCACAATGCAAGATGCCGTGATTCCACTAAGGGACCCTTGAGGGAGGTCACCGAACCCGTACAAATGGAGACCCTTGGGGGCGGTCACCGAACCCGTACACTTTGGGAACCCTTGGGGGCGGTCACCGGTACCCGTCAAATTGCTCGGGGCGATCTCCACAACCTAATTGGAGACCCCGACGCTTGCCCGGAGCTTTACACCACAATGATTGAGCTCCGAACACCACCAACCGTCTAGGGCGCCCAAGCACCCAAGAGGAACAAGCTCAAGGGTACCAAGCACCCAAGAGTAATAAGCTTCTCAAACTTCACTTCCACGTATCATCGTGGAGAACTCAAACCGATGCACCAAATGCAATGTCAAGGGCACACGGAGTGCCCAAGTCCTTCTCTCCCAAATCCCACCAAAGCAACTAATGCTAGGGAGAGAAATGAGAGGAAGAACAAGAAGGAGAACACCAAGAACTCCAAGATCAAGATCCAAGGGGTTCCCCTCACCTAGAGGAGAAAGTGATTGGTGCAAATGTGGATCTAGATCTCATCTCTCTTTTCCCCTAAAAACTAGCAAGAATCCATGGAGGGATTGAGAGATAGCAAGCTCGAAGAAGGTCAACAATGGGGGAAGAACACGAGCTCAAAGGATTGGGTTCATTGGGGAAGAAGACCCCCTTTTATAGGCGGGAAAGAATCCAACCGTTATGCTCACAGCCCGCATAGAGCGGTACTACCGCTCCAGGAGCGGTACTACCGCTAGGGCAGTAGAACCCCTTTAAAAACAACAGCGAGGAGGCAAAAAGGACAGAAGAACCGTCGGAGCGGTAGTACCGCTTGACCTCACGGTACTACCGCTAGGGGTAGTGGTACTACTGCTAAGGGTAGCGGTACTACTGCTTGCGAGCGGTACTAAAAAATTACATCCGTGCCTACCACCGCTGGACTTGTGACGAGTTTTTGGTCCCGAGCGGAAGTAGCCACGGAATTAGCCGCGGTAGTACCGCTCCAAGCGGTAGTACCGCTCCCGAAAGCGGTAGTACTGCTCCCGAAAGCGGTAGTAAAAAATTACTTCCGCTCCTACCCGCGGTAGTACCGCTGCAGCCTTTTCAGAACACCAAAACGACCACAACTTTTGCATACGGACTCCGAATTCGATGAAACCAAGTTTGTTGGAAAGCTAGCGACAAGGGCTAACACAATCTTGATAGAAATATCAATAAGAAGCAAATTAGAAAAGTCCCAAAATAAAATGGTGAAAACCCTTCCTCGGATAAGACCGGTAAAACATCCAACACCGAAAACATCATAGAGGACGCATGTGAACTCCGTTTTCGATGAACTCAAGCTTGTCATCAAGATGACCATAAGCTCTAAGACTCACAAAGAGAACCAAACAAGAACCAAGAAACATGATGCAAGGATGCAATGGTTTGAGCTCTCTACTAACGATACGATCAAGCTACCAACTTGAGAGCCCCCCTTGATAGTACGGCAAACGATCCTATAACCCGGTCTCCCAACTACCACCACGAGACCGGTAAAATAGAAAACCTATCAAGGGCAAACCTTTGCTTTGCACAAAGTCCACTTGAGCTAGATGTAGACGATCTTGACTTCCTCAAGTTGGACCATCTTTCTTGATTGCGTTGTCTCGGTGAAGACTAGTAGATTGCTCCCCATACTCCTCTATGGGTGAGCCACTCTTCTGCATATCTTCACAAGTCCATTGTCACGACAATGGACGGCAAGCTTCAAGCACTTGATTTCTTCGTGATGCTCCACTTGAACTTGCACACCGCAACCTAACCCCACAAAGAACTCTCACGAAGAACATGGGTTAGTACACAAAGCGTGATTGACAATGCTTACCATACCATGGGATTGCTTGATCCCTCTCGGTACATCTTCTACACTTTGTGTGTTGATCAACTTGATTCATTCTTTGACTTAGTTTTGATCAACCTTGAATCTTTCAAACTCTCTTCATTTGGATGATGTCTTGAAGGTAAACATGAATGCTCACAAACGCTTCTTCTTCAAGACATGCTTGCAATAAGCTCAACACCCACAAGACCAATCTTTGGATAATTCCTTAATAGCACCTTGGTCATCACAAACTCTCCTTGAAACCAACAAATGAACTCCAAGAAAAGCCTATGGGCAAACCCTTCAAATATAACTCAAGGCAACCATTAGTCGATAGAGATTGTCATCAATTACCAAAACCAAACATGGGGGCACCGTATGTTCTTTCAATAACGATACCCGCCGCGAGCCTCAACACTCACCGGACTGCATACATCGGTATGTATTATTTCCAATAAGTCAGTTGCTCACTCCATTGTTTCAGAGAACGGAGTTTTAGTCATCTTGCCCATGAGGCATGGTTCGCAAGTATCAAACGATTCATAATCAAGTGATTCCAAAAGTCCATGTGCATAGAGTTTCTTCATGCGCTTTACACCAATATGACCTAAACGGCAGTGCCATAAATATGTTGCACTATCATTATCAACTTTGCATCTTTTGGCATCAATATTATGAATATGTGTATCACCACAATGGAGATTCAACAAAAATAGACAAATCATCAAGGGTGCATGACTGTAAAAGATATTACTCATATAAAGAGAACAACCATAATTCTCTAATTTAACTGAACAACCGTCTCGCAACAAACAAGATCCAGATATAATGTTCATGCTCAACGCTGGCACCAAATAATAATTATTTAGGTCTAAAACTAATCCCGAAGGTTGATATAGAGGTAGCATGCCGACGGCGATCACATCGACTTTGGAACCATTTCCAACGCGCATCGTCACCTCGTCCTTAGCCAATCTTCGTTTAATCCGTAGACCCTCTTTCGAGTTACACATGTGAAGAATTGTACCAGTATCAAATACCCAGGCGCTACTACGAGCATTAGTAAGGTATACATCAATAACATGTATATAAAATATACCTTTGTTCACTTTGTCATCCTTCTTATCCGCCAAATACTTGGGGTAGTTCCACTTCCAGTGACCAGTCCCTTTGCAGTAGAAGCACTCAGTTTCAGTCTTGGCTCCATACTTGGGTTTCTTCCCGGGAGTAGCAACTTGCTTGCTATTCTTCTTGAAGTTCCCCTTCTTTCCCTTGCCCTTTTTCTTGAAACTAGTGGTCTTGTTAACCATCAACACTTGATGCTCCTTTTTGATTTCTACCTCCGCAGCTTTGAGCATTGCGAAGAGC
The DNA here is from genome assembly GCA_902687465.1 of Secale cereale. Lineage (NCBI taxonomy): Eukaryota > Viridiplantae > Streptophyta > Magnoliopsida > Poales > Poaceae > Secale > Secale cereale. The sequence goes on from LR738715.1 coordinate 730,600,851, forward strand.
TCGGGAATTGTCTTATCCATACCTTGCATATTATAGTTCATCACAAAGCCTTTATAGCTTGGTGGCAATGATTGAAGAACTCTGTCAATAACACTATCATCCGGAAGATTAACTCTCAGCTGAGTAAAGTGGTTATGGTACCCAGACATTGTGAGTATGTGTTCACTCGCAGAACTGTTCTCCTCCATCTTGCAGCTATAGAAATTATTGGAGACTTCATATCTCTCAACTCGGGCATTTGCTTGAAATATTAACTTCAACTCTTGGAACATCTCATATGCTCCATGGCGTTCAAAACGTCTTTGAAGTCCCGATTCTAAGCCGTAAAGCATGGCACACTGAACTATCGAGTAGTCATCAGATCGAGCATGCCAGACGTTCATAACATCAACAGTTGCTCCTGCAGCAGGCCTTTCACCTAGAGGTGCATCAAGGACATAGTTCTTCTATGCAGCGATGAGGATAATCCTCAAGTTACGGACCCAGTCCGTGTAGTTGCTACCATCATCTTTCAACTTAGTTTTCTCTAAGAATGCATTAAAATTCAAGGGAACGGTAGCACGAGCCATTGATCTACAACATAGATATGCAAAAAACTATCAGGACTAAGTTCATGATAAATTAAGTTCAATTAATCATATTACTAAAGAACTCCCACTTAGATAGACATCCCTCAAGTCATCTAAACGATCACGTGATCCATATCAACTAAACCATGTCCGATCATCATGTGAGATGGAGTAGTTTTCAATGGTGAACATCTTATGTTAATCATATCTGCTATATGATTCACGCTCGACCTTTCGGTCTCCAGTGTTCCGAGGCCATGTTTGTACATGCTAGGCTCGTCAAGTTTAACCCGAGTATTCCGCATGTGCAAAACTGTCTTGCACCCGTTGTATGTCAACGTAGAGCTTATCACACCCGATCATCACGTGGTGTCTCAGCACGACGAACTGTCGCAACGGTGCATACTCAGGGAGAACACTTGTACCTTGAAATTTTAGTAAGGGATCATCTTATAATGCTATAGTCGTTCTAAGAAAAATAAGATGCATAATAAGATAAACATCACATGCAATCAAAATATGTGACATGATATGGCCATCATCAACTTGTGCTTCTGATCTCCATATTCAAAGCATTGTCATGATCTCCATCATCACCGATTTGACACCTTGATCTCCATCGTAGCATCATGGTCGTCTCGCCAACTATTGCTAATACTATTATTGCTAACTCATAGCGATGAAGTAAAGCAATTACATGGCGCTTGCAATTCATGCAATAAAGAGACAACCATAAGGCTCCTGTCGGTTGCCGATAATTTACAAAATATGATCATCTCATACAAAAATGTATATCTCATCACGTCTTGACCATATCACATCACAACAGGCCCTGCAAAAACAAGTTAGACGTCGTCTACTTTGTTGTTGCAAGTTTTATGTGGCTTCTACGGGCTTCTAGCAAGAACCGTTCTTACCTACGGCACAAAAACCACAACGGTGATTTATCAAGTTTGTTGTTTTAACCTTCAAAAAGGACCGGCCGCAATCAAATTAGATTCAGCTAAAACAAAAGAGACAGACACACGCCAACCACCTTTATGCAAACAAGTTGCATGTAACGGTGGAACCGGTCTCATGAATGCTGTCATGTAATGTTGGTCCAGGCCGCTTCATCTTACAATACCGCTGAATCAAAATAAGACATTGGTGGTAAGCAATATGAACATCACCACTCACAACTCCTTTGTGTTCTACTCATGCATATCATCTACGCATAGACCTGGCTCATGATGACACTGTTGGGAACATAGCATGTAATTTAAAAAAATCCTACGCTCACGCAAGATCTATCTAGGAGAAGCATAGCAACGAGACGGCAAGAGTGTGTCCACGTACCCTCGTAGACCGAAAGCGGAAGCATTAGATTAACACAGTTGATGTAGTCGAACGTCTTCGCGATTCAACCGATCAAGCACCGAACATACGGCACCTCCGAGTTCTGCACACGTTCAGCTCGATGACATCCCTCGAACTCTTGATCCAGCAGAGTGTCGGGGAAGAGTTCCAGCAGCACGACGGCGTGTTGATAGTGATGGTGAAGTTTATCGCGCAGGGCTTCGCCTAAGAACTACGACAATATGATCTGAGGAGCAAACTATGGAGGGGAGCACCGCAGACGGCTAGGAAGAATTGATGTGTCTTGGGGTGTCCCCCTGCCCACGTATATAAAGGAGGAGGGGAGGAGGCCGGCCACATTGGGCGCGCCATGGGGGGAGTCCTACTAGGACTCCAATCCTAGTAGGATTCGGCGCCCCTTTTTTTCCTTTTCATGGAGGTGGAAAGAGGGAAGGGAGAGGGAAAAGGAGAAGGAAAGGGGGGGCACGCCCCCTCCCCTAGTCCAATTCGGACTCCCTATGGGAGGGGGTGCGGCCACCCCTTGTGGGCTGCCTCCCCTCTCCCCTATGGCCCATGTAGGCCCAATACTTCCCCGGGGGGTTCCGTTAACCTCCCTGTACTCCGAAAAATACCCGAAACGATCTGGAACCATTCCGGTGTCCGAATACCATCATCCAATATATCAATCTTTACCTCTCAACTATTTAGAGATTCCTCGTCATGTCCATAATCACATCCAGGACTCTGAACAATCTTCGGTCACCAAAAACACATAACTCATAATACAAATCGTCATCTAACGTTAAGCGTGCGGACCCTACGGGTTCGAGAACTATGTAGAGATGACCGAGACACTTCTCTGGACAACAACCAATAGCGGAACCTGGATGGTCATATTGGCTCCCACATATTCTACGAATATCTTTATCGGTCAAACCATAATGACAACATATGTTATTCCCTTTGTCATAGGTATGTTACTTGCCCGAGATTCGATCGTCGATATCTTCATACCTAGTTCAATATCATTACCGGCAAGTCTCTTTACTCGTTCAGTAATGCATCATCCCGCAACTAACTCATTAGTCACATTGCTTGCAAGGCTTCTTATGATGTGCATTACCGAGAGGGCCCAGAGATACCTCTCCCATACTCGGAGTGACAAATCCTAATCTCGATCTATGACAACCCAACAAACACCTTCGGAGATACCTGTAGAGCATATTTATAATCACCCAGTTATGTTGTGACGTTTGATAGCACACAAGGCATTCCTCCGGTATCCGGGAGTTGCATAGTCTCATAGTCTGAGGAATATGTATTTGACAGGAAGAAAGTAGTAGCAATAAAACTAAACGATCAATACGCTGAGCTAACGGATGGGTCATGTCCATCACATCATTCTCCTAATGATGTGATCTCATTAATCAAATGACTACACATGTCTATGGTTAGAAAACTCAACCATCTTTGATTAACGAGCTAGTCTAGTAGAGGCTTACTAGGGACACTGTATTTTGTCTATGTATCCACACATTTCCGGTAAATACAATTCTAGCTTGAATAAAAGACATTTATCATGATATAAGGAAATATGAATAACAACTTTATAATTGCTTATAGGGAATATTTCCTTCAGAGTTTCTCACTAGTAGGTAAATGAAACGTCTTCGACGTATCTATTTTTTTTAATGTTTATGCTATATTTATGTCAATTATACATGCTTTTCGTACAATTTTATATCATTTTATTTGTACTAAAATATTGCTAAAGACTAGTTGTTTTCTGGTGTTTTGAATTTTTAGGTGAAAAAAAACGAGAGCCGGGGAAAATTTTAAAAAATGAATAGAATTCTTTTACACCAACAAATTCCACCAGCCAGAAAATGGTCCAAAGGGAAACCACCAGGTGGCCATGCACCCCCTCCACGCAGCGATGTGGGGCATGTGGTCGGGCCGTGAGGGCAACCAGTATGTTGGGTGGGTTCTCCTTCAGCCGAAAGAAAGATTCAGAACCACCATAAAAATTCTAGCCCAATCAGACTTATGCATCTATAAATATTTAAGAAATTGTGAAACAACTAAGAAAAGTTGCGAAAATAGGAGACAAAAAATTTCAAGATCCAATGTCGGAGGGGGCTCTCGCTCTCCGATGGCCATGAACGGGCATGAGGGGGGAACCTCTCCCCACCTTGGGGAGGGGCCGTGCAAGAAGAATAAGGAGAGGGGCCACTCTCCCCCTCTATTCTATTGTGGCGGAGTGCCACTCAGGGAACCATCGTCACTGCCATTGTCTCCATCGATTTTAGTGCCTTCATCACCTTCCTCCCTCTCTATATATTTTTCCATTCTCTCACAAACCTTTATATCCCCTGATTAAACATGGTTTTTGATGCTATAAATTATTTATGATGACTACTTGCATATTATGTTTAAGTAGATCCCTTTGTCTTGCGATTAACTAGCGATCTATTATGATTGATTTGAGTTGTATGTTATATGTTGTTGTTCCCATCATAAGAACATGTGTGTACGTGCATCACTCTTTAGGGTTAGTAGTATGTTGAGATAACTATTCGTAGGGCGGGTGGAGTGACATATATTATCGAGCCTGGGTGTAGAAGTTGATGCATATGAGATAAAAGGTGACCAATAGATATTAATGCTATAGTTAGGCTTTACCTTAGTGAATCTTTATTATTTTGCGGACGCTTGCTAAGTGTTTCAATCATTAGTATATGTTATGAATGGATTTTGTTGCATGTTACCATAGGCATCTCTCACATATAAAACCGTGATAGATGGTTATCATCTGTTAATGTAGCCAATTTCCTAGAGCGAATTCGGCACCTTCTATCACCTCTACTCCACACTCTCTATCTTTTACTTCATTGCTTTTTTATGTTACAACAACTAATTAACCTTTATTTACCAGTTCTTTACTTCCTGCAATCTATCTATTTTTATCTTGTCTCTATGTGAAGCAAACGTTCGGTGTATATAGTGTTGTATCAGTGATTGGTAGAATCTTAGAGAATACAAATCCTAACTTTAGCTCATCGTTGGGTTCGACACTGTTGCTTATCCAAAGGCTACAATAGACCCCCTACACTTGTGCGTTATTACTACACCCGTAACCATGTCCTCCAGACCTTCCCATAACTTCATCTTGGAGCTTTCACTGTGGCCTTCTTGCAGGGCATACGCGCTGATAAGATTGAGAACTAAGTCTGTAACGACCAGCTTGACCAGGATAATCTGCCCCCTTGCTTCTTGACGTCTACCACTAAATACTTGAGGCTCTTGGGATCAAGATGTGGACTCCATTTTAGTTTGAAGCCATCCCCGGGTACCAAGTCTTGAAGCTAGTATGCTCTGCCTCCTTCGCCTTTTTTTCCTTTCATTTGGTTTCTTGGATGATACGATATCTACATCTTCCCAAAGACTTCATCCACTAACTCTTGTAACTTATCGGTCAGGGACCCTACGTTACAGCTACATGTGAGGATCCTACTAGACTCAGGTAGCTTCCTTACCCTTCGCACTCCTCGAGTCAAATGCAAAGACAATAGCTCATTTTTTACTACACCCGGCCCGGTGGCACGACGGTTGCCCATTAAACAACAAACCTGGGTTCAGATATGGCATCTCTAAGCGGCTTACACCCCAATGATGTTCATCTGGATTTCATATTCATAAGAGTGGCTGAGTTTTAACATTGCTCGCCAATCCTATCACAACCCTCCTCTTTTACCCGGGCTTGGGTCCGGCTACATTTAGACAACACAGACTTGGGACCGGCTACATTTAGACAACACAGGCTTGGGACCGTTAGGCTTCTATATAATTGAAAATTCGAACTGGACATATTTAATATTTTTGATTTAGATATCAATTTTTCATAACGTGCTAAGGTGGCGGACACCATGACATTTTCTCCCTAGATATGTCTGCCTTTGCTATCTGTATTAAGAGCAACATTAAATTTTGGATGAGGCGTGAAAGATACATTTTGCAGATTGTTTACCAGCATTAAATTGCAACAAAAAATATTTGTAGCTTTTGAGACAATTTAAGTTGTAAATTTAGTATAACTTGTATGATTTTTTTTTGATGAGATGGGTAGTGTATGATGGGCATATAGCAAAGATCATTGTACACTAACAAAATGACACTTCATGTTTTTTAATAGGGTTAGCGCATGATTGGAGAATGATCTAATCATGTGTTTGGAAAGCATATACGGAGGCTTGGTTGATGGCTCGAATTTCTCATGACTCCTCGAGGTCAAATCCAAACTTCAGTTCTTCGACAATGGTATGGGTCATCTGTGACTCATCAGAATGGATATTATGCTTGCTGAGTGAACTAGGAGGTCTAGTGCCCTCATTTTCTCTTGATTCAAATGACGGTGGATGTTGATACATGCATACGGAGCATTATTTATAGGGTTGGGTGATTGGCCATTTGTGGAGGATACCCTTAAGGCCATAGATAGGAAGGATGTTTCAAGTATGTTTTGGTCCACAACTCCATGGTGGACTCAGAAAGAGTGGGTGATGCATGATCATGGTGGAATCCTAACTAACTCTCCACCTAATGTGCCTCATTCTATTCGGTTGGTTCCTTTGGCTTTTCTCTTCTTTAACTTGTTGACCAAGGCTAGTTGTTTGAACTTCAGTTGACTTGAATTGACTTTGACAATTTACCATGTGGTCACCATGTAGAAGTATGTTAGACCCCTTGATAGGAATTATCCCCATGCCTACCAAATCATAGTTTTTTTAGATCAGGTGTAATTGTTGATAGAGCCGGGATTGCTTAGATTTTGGTTTCTTTGATTTGTAGCTGCATGTGCATATTTACTTTAATTTAATATATACCGTAGAATGATTTTTTTGTTAAAAAATCACTATGTAAGGTCATATTTGTGTCTACAAATTTTGTGCTATAGTTGTTTTATCTGAAAAGCAAATGAAATCTTTGCTTCAAAGATTTTTAACCTCAACATAGATGTGGACACACACTAATGGGGAGGTAAGAACATAGAAAAACTGACTCCAAAGTAACTCCAAAATACCGTAGTGGTAATTTGTGGCGGCTTTCGGCCTTTATGTTATGCGGCTATACATAGTATGGTATGTCATTGTTCAAGTAAGTGTATTATTCCGACTCAACAAAAAGTAAGTGTATTATCCACCTTTCTCTATCAGTTTGAGGTTTTTGGTGAATTGATTTTGGTGCCATATATATAACTGTATCCGTCGACAAGTTCAACCAAAACGTAAACCTATGGAGAAAAGGTGGCAATACATTTACAACTCAACAACCAAGGCATACTATCAGAATTCTTGGATGTTTTGTGGAAGATTTGGGATGCACAAAATGCCAAAGTTATCTGATTGATAGATCTACCAATTAATGTAATCGTCTCAAAAATTGTTATGGTTACGACTATTGGGTCTGTCCAGTTCAATGATTCAAATGAAAAGGTAGCCGCTAGCCTGTGGCGTGACTACTTCCTCGCTCGACAACGCCCCCTTTTAACCGACACTTTTCTTGTTTTGAAATAGAAATTTCTCTAAGGACCCTCTTCATCTTTGTGACCATTTTGAAAAGTCATTACAATACTGATGCAGATCCTAGTATGCCAATTTCGCTGACCGAGTTCTCCAAGGCACACTAGCTAAATATAATTGATAATTTTCTTATAAAAAAAACTATACATAATTAATGGCAGGTCCCTTTCCTTGAGGAATGTAGCGTTGGATTTGTACAACACTGCAGCTGCTGCAGCAGCAATATGTTGTGCAATAGCCTTTGCCTACATTACGCCATCACTAGAGTTCAAGTACTATCAAGCATGCAGTGCTACCTTTGTTCCTTCTCTCTTTTCAAATACAGTATATCACTACGGCTGCTCCTAGGGGGAAAGCCGCCGGTTACTAGATGAACGTCACCTAGTAACAACTTTCGACCTTAAATATTTATCACATAGGATAATATTAAAAAGTAATATAGAGATAATATCTCACATCTAGATGTGAAATAGCAAACATGTATTAAAAAAGCCATCCCATGAATATTCTGCATTTTAACTTTCTGGATTAGCATCTGTAATTTGCTTTCTTATTTTTATTAATGAATACATCCCCGTGTGAGGCCTGGTGTCATGTGTGAGGTGCAAAATTGAGGAAATTTTCACACGCACACAACAAAAAGTCATGTGATAGATCCGACATCAGAGCTTGAAAAGACCAATACTTTTCAGCTATTAGATCGATGGTGAGCCATAACCCCATGGGCCACAGCTGGGAACGGCTTCCCCCATCTCTCGTAGGCGTCTTGATCATCATATTCAGCACCGTTGTCTCTGTGAGCACAGCTTCCTGATGCCATCGCTGCAGCGAACAACTACCCCACATATTATGACACTCCTGCATTGCATATGTTACATGATTACAGATACTATCGATCACATGCATGTATGGATATCTACAGTGAAATAAATCAATCATTTTCAATCTAGTTTAGTGGAGATGAAGCAAGCAACCCAAGTGCCACACTAATTTGTGATTGGACAATGACCGCCAAATCAAAATGGGCATATCTTATAATTATACAAGGAGAGTCCGGAAATAGCCTATACGTGGCTAAGATGAGGTCATTCAGTTATGGGCGTCAAAGCAATGCTCCCCCCGGCATTGGCATTCCAAGATGCACACAACCAAAACCACAACCACGGATGGGATTATTCTATGACAATGCATTGTTCCCACTTTTTCATACGATGACTACAAGTTTTCATGTAGATCAAACCCAATAACTAATCGATTTTGGTTCTTTTCCAATCCCCATGCATCAATGCAAGGGCGTACACATCAGTGGTTTGGAGGTACACCGGCACATTTAATCATTTTCGGCCTTGCTATCAAGCAAGCTAGGCAATGCAGTGAATTGACAGGGAGATCCGAAGCATACGGGAACGGGCCGGGGCCCGGGAGAGATATAGAGTGCGGTACAGAGGTCGATCTTGATATGCCTTGAAGTTGGCATTGGAAAACTACAGGCAAAGTGGTCCTCCCAGTCCCATACAAAAAGAATCTTATGACCAACTTCACTGTGGCAGTGGCCCATGAACAATTGGACACCCATACTGTTCCATCTGTTTCCACTAATTAATAATCAGTAACCCATCTCTAGTGTCCACACACTTTGCACGCACATACCACAAACTAGCTAAATTATCCACATTGTTTCTAGATCGGTTGATGCATGCCTTCTTCCCCCGCTCAATTCAATGCTTCTTAAAGGCCTTTCGCTGTCATTTTCTGTGGTATTGGATGTGTGGTTTCAGTAATTTGAGCTTCGGTGAAGTACTGAGTACTACTAACTCACAGGCTTCAGTTAGTCGTTCGGCCTGCAAATTGGCAGGGAATGAATCAATCACCGTCTTATTCTGAACAGCTGCGTGCCAAGATCAATGCATGCCCGTGCTGTGGTGGTGTCCTCGGTCACATGCGTGTCCCCAGAAGTGGACCATCCATCGATCTCCCATGGCCATGGATATACAGGTCGATAATTAAGATCCAGGGAAATGCCATCGTCGGCACTGTCGCTGTGGCTATTCCTCGCATATTGTATTTTATCCGCATGTCCCTCATGGACAAAACTTGCCTGCTCCCTTCTCGTGCTCCCATCCGTGCTCCCACTTCATCCTACGGCTGTTATTTCATCTTTTTTCTTTCTAATCTAATCATCGCCCCCCCTGATTTTAAGGGGGTGGGGCCGGGCCTAATTTTGTTCCAATCAAATCAAGCCACGTACGCGGGAGCACGGATGGGCACACACGAGGGGAGTAGGCAAGTCTCGTCCGTCCCTCATGATCCCAGAAACGGCTTGCCTATCGAGTTACCTTTTCTAACCGGACCTATCGAGTTACCTTACCTCTAGCTAGCTTTAGCTAGCCTCCTCCCCACCTCTCTTTCTCCGGTCGCCGTCACGCAGGGTTAGCTCCATCACTCATTCTCTTGGACCAACGCGGCGAAGACCGCCATGGATGCGTCCAGGGAGGTCACTGTGAGCGCACAGGGAGGGAGGCTGCCGCCGCGCGAGCGCGTGTCGCCGGCTCGTCGCGGAGCGCATGCTGCACGCAGAGCAATTACTCGATGGATGGAGGACGGACGGCGCGACAGAATGATGCGCTCCGGCCGCCTGCCCCGGATCTCGCCAGGCCGGCACTGTGCGTACGTTGCCTGGCCGGCCTCCGTGGCTCGCAGGACATTGTTCTTTGAACCCACCGCTGCTGCATGCATGCGCTGCGGTGTGCGGGGTCGCCGGCTGGGCTGCTATGCATCGATCCGCCACGACTGTGGGTGAACAGGGTGCGTGGTTGATTGAGTACGTCGCCCCAGCAGGGTCGACGGCATGAACGCCGCGAGAGGGGGGTGTCTAGCCAGCGTGCGAGCTACCGAGCGATCGGGCCATCGGCCATGGCCCTCTGATCGCCATGATGGACGAGGAATAGTGCGGATTAATTCCTCGAGAGCAAGCATGCATGCATGCTTCTGCATGTGCTTGCAGTACGTGGCATTAATTTACGTGCATGGATCCCATCGATGCATGTATCCTCCTGCCGCATGCCACTCACAGACTCACTGGTCGATCGATCACTGCAAAGCTGCCAGGTTCGGTTGATGTCTGGGATCAGCTGATATATCACGTGTGCCATTACAGATAGTTGTCGCTTTGTTTTAATGTAACGTAACAATGTACTGATGTACAGTAACACAATGAAATTGGTCGCTGCACGTACGGTTGCTGTGAATTAGATCGAAGCAGATAGACAGAGATGCTGGGGACTCAAATCACTAAGATGCTCATCTGCCAAACCTAATCACGTTATTACTATTTTCGAAACGGAGGCAAAAGATTTGCCTCGTCGATTAATTAATAAGAGAATTACCCAGTTAATTAACAGAAAACCGGGAGAAAACTAAAAACATATAAACCACATGCGGACTACTCGCTAAGAAAGAAGGCGGCTGCTACAAATCAGCCGGTTGATCTTAGAAAAAGATCAACCGCCTGACTAGCTGTCCGGTCTAGCGAAGGATTGCCGTTGGATTGCATGATCGCAGCGATGCAACGCCCACGTCTACCTTCTCTCGCTTCTACTGCCCTCTCCTCCCGCTTGCGACAGGCTCTGGCAGTGCTCACTCGTCGGAGCAGCAATCCCGGTTGCATTGCCCGTCACTGGAGTGGCGGAGTGTCGATTCTCGGTCACAACAACTTAAAAAATGGCAACGCCGACCGTAGCAAAAAAAGGTTCAGCACAGCTGCTTCCATGGCAGCTCCACACGACGAAGCACAGCGGCGGCCGACAACACTCCATTGCAGCCTCGGGGGCCCCTGCTGGTGCTCCATTGCAACCCCGACGAGCTTCAACGACCCCTGCGCGCTTCATTGCAGCTCCGGCATGCTTCAATGCAGCTCCGGCGTGCTTCAATGCAGCCTCGGTGAAGCTCAACAACCCCCGCGTGGAGTTCCATTGCAGCCCCGACACACTTCACTCCAGCATCGCTAGCGGAGCACGTCGGACGCGATGCCGGTGTAGCACCATGAACGCGTCACGCCGGACGCCGCTTTGCAGCACCATGAGCATCGTCTCCCCGGCAAGATCCACGGCCAGCTGGAGCTGCAAGGGCGGCCGCAACTCTGCCTGCTGCAAAAGTGTCATCACACGGGTGCGTCGGGGCCGCCGCCAACGAGCGTTGCATCGGGGCCTCGGTGCCTCTGTATTGTAGCACCGGCCACACGCGACAAGTGCTCGTGATTTGGGGCTTGGCTGCAAGGGTGAGCTGCGAGCGAGATGAGAAGGCAGGCTTTGGGGGTTGCTGGGAGATGATGGTGATGGCTGTCTCACGAGCTGATTTTGCGTCAACGACGGGGACGAGCTGCCGTAGTGGAGGACAAATCTGAGCGTTGCGCGTTCACAAGCAGAGATAGACGAAGGGGAAAATACACGGGAGCAGATGTGTGTGGTTGTGGTTTGCTGCGGGAGGATAAGGCAAAGTTCTAGAGCGGTGCATGGCCCGACGGGGACGCGTGGCAAGCCTCGAAGGCGGTTGATGGATCGACAAATTCAGTCAGTCGATTTAAAACATTTTCCAAGAAAGAAACTCCATGACTCCACGGTCAACCCGATAAACATACATAACACGCAACAACCACAATCCCTGGCACTTCTACGTTGCAAAGAAACCCCAACAAAATCAAGGCTGAAAACAACGGACACCACCAAATCCACCACCGAATCCACGAAGACGAGCCAATCGGACATGGTCGAAGATGCTGAGTATCATCCATTAAGCAGTCGCAGACGCCTTGCCAATGGCGTCACTCTTCTTGCCTATGTTCCCGAGAGCCTTCTTCACCTTTGCTTGCCTCCTAGCGGAAGAGGCTTCTACGGACTAATCACGTTAAATTCCTATATGATCCTACTCACACAAATCGTAGCACCCCCTCCGTAAAGAAACATAAGAGAGTTTAGATCACTAATTAGTATTCTAAACTCTTATATTTCTTTACAGAGGGAGTAATTGTGTGGCGTGCATATGTGCCTTGATAGGTGGAAGGTGCCAGGCCAGGCGCGGGCAACATGTAGATATTCGTCGTCTCGTCTGGTCGGTCTAATCTATCGTTGTTCCGGCGACAGAGCTAGAAGAGGAAAGAACGCAACGATCAGCACCGGCAGGTGTGGGGTGTGGAAGAATTTTGCATGAAATGTATAATGTAGCTTAGCTAGCTTGCCCCAGCTAGTGAGCGTTGTGTAGTCTCTGTCCGGCAATCTCAATCTGAGGTTTTTTTAGGGGTATCTGAGTCTGAGTGGTTTGTTTTTAATATTTCACTGGTGAAGAAGGCCCAAGAATTAAGGAAAGTGAGGAAATTCCATAGAGAAGCACAGCCCGCACGCTCACGGAGGGGGTGCTACGATCACTAATTAGCATGCAATTTCGAAAATTTCCTATGCTCACGCAAGATCTATCTAGGAGATGCATAGCAACGAGACGGGAAGAGTGTGTCTATGTACCCCTTGTAGACCGAAATCGGAAGCGTTAGTTCAATGTGGTTGATGTATTCGAACGTCTTCGCGGTTCAACCGATCAAGTCCGAATGTACGGCACCTCTGATTTCAGCACACGCTCAGCTCGATGATGTCCCTCGAACTCTTGATCCAGCAAAGTGTCGAGGAAGAGTTTCGTCAGCACAACGGCGTGGTGACAGTGCTGGTGAAGTGATCCGCGTAGGGCTTCGCCTAAGCACTACGACAATTGAAGGAAATATGCCCTAGAGGCAATAATAAAGTTGTTATTTATATTTCCTTATATCATGATAAATGTTTATTATTCATACTAGAATTGTATTAACCGAAAACTTGGTACATGTGTAAATACATAGACAAACCAGAGTGTCCCTAGTATGCCTCTACTTGACTATCTCGTTGATCAAAGATGGTTATGTTTCCTGACCATAGACATGTGTTGTCAATTGAGAAATGGGATCACATCATTAGGAGAATGATGTGATGGAAAAGACCCATCCGTTAGCTTAGCACTGTGATCGTTTAGTTTTATTGCTATTGCTTTCTTCTTGACTTATACATGCTCCTCTGACTATGAGATTATGCAACTCCCGAATACCGGAGGAACACCTTGTGTGCTATCAAACATCACAACGTAACTGGGTGATTATAAAGATGCTCTACAGGTGTTTCCAAAAGTGTTTGTGGTGTTGGCATAGATCAAGATTAGGATTTGTCACTCCGAGTGTCGGAGAGGTATCTCTGGGCCCTCTCGGTAATGCACATCATAATAAGCCTTGTAAGCACATGACTAATGAGTTAGTCACGAGATGATGTATTACGGTACCAGTAAAGAGAATTGCCGGTAACAAGATTGAACTAGGTATGATGATACCGACGATCGAATCTCGGGCAAGTAACATACCGATGACAAAGGGAACAACGTATGTTTTCATGCAGTTTGACCGATAAAGATCTTCGCAGAATATGTAGGAACCAATATGAACATCCAGGTTCCGCTATTGGTTATTAACCGAAGATGTGTCTTGGTCATGTCTACATAGTTCTCGAACTTGTATGGTTCGCACGCTTTAACGTTCGATGATGATTGATATTATGAGTTTATGTGATTTGATGTAACAAAGGTTGTTTGGGGTCTCGGATGAGATGACGAACAAGAAGAGGAGTCTCGAAATGGTCGAGACATAAATATTCATATATTGGAAGGTTATATTCGGACACCGGAATGGTTCGGGTCGTATCGGATAAATTACAGAGTACCGGGGGTTACCGGACCCCCCCGGGGAAGCTATTGGGCCTCATGGGCCTTAGTGGAGACGAGAGAGGGCTGGCGACGAGGTGGCGCGTGTCCCCCTTGCCCCAATACGAATTGGACAAGGGAAGGGGGCGGCGCCCCCCTCCTTCCTTCTCTCCTCCTTGATACGTCCAAAATGCATCACTATTTTATATCGTAATTCATCCTTATTCATTGATATATTTCACATTACGATGATGTTCTTATGTTGTTTTGGCCTATTTTACACAGTTTGCAACTTTCCGGTGCCGAAGCAGCAGACGCAGGATTCAGCGGTAAAAAGTGGACGCAGAGTTGCTGAAGAAGAATACCTCCAAATTACCTGAAAATCGACGGAGGGTATTTTCCAGAAGGATCACGAAGATACACAAAAGAGCAACCAGAGGGGGGCCACAGGGTGCCCAGGCGGCCACCTGGCGCGGCCCCCACCCTGGCCGCGTCGGGAGGGCGCCTGGAGCCCCTGGCCCACTCCAGGCTCCCCCCTCTGGCTTATATACTCCTCGTCATCCAGAAACCCTAAAAGGAGGAGAGTTTATGGAGTTCCACCGCCGCTCCGTGGCGGAAACCTACAGAGAAGAAAAGCCATCTCCGGCGGGCAGATTCCGCCGGGGAGATCACCTCCCGGAAGGGGAGATCATCGCCATCGTCATCACCATCGTCACGGGCATCATCGAGATCATCATCAACATCATCCCCAACATCAGCACCATCGCCATCTTCATCCAATCTCATCTCACAATTGCAACTTGTGTTGTAATCCGTACTATCTATCCTCTCTACCCTATCGGTGTTGATTACTACTTTGTGGTGAATGCTATTGAGTTTTGTTGGAGAAATATCATTGTGTCCAGATTGTTTATCATCCATCTATCTCCACTGATCATGATCTCTTTTATGTTTTGTGAGTAGTTACTTTAGTTCTTGAGGACATGGGAGAAGTCTTGTTGTTAGTAGTCATATGATGTTGAAGTAATATGTGTTGTTTGATACTTAAGTTGTGTTGTTATTTTCCTAGAGGTGTTGTGTGAGTCGAACACTCAACACTTCGCCTTATTAAGGACCTAGGGGAATACATTGTGTACAAAGAATGCTTACGGTGGGTTGCCGGAGTGACATAAACCTGAACCCCAGTTCGCACGCTTTTGCACAAGGGAACAATGGATCATCGATCGTATTGCTATGGTTAGGCTTTTGCCTTAAATACTATCTTGTATTTGCGGATGCTTGCAAGGTGTTTAATCATAAGAGTGCACTCATCTTAGTCTAGAGGGTGTACTAGCATAGATCCACCCACTCAACACTTATCAACACATCACATAGTACCGATACGGAATATGGAAAAAGCACATGACTACCTCTCCCGTGTGTCCTCAAGAACACTTTAGCCTTTATAAGTTCAGGTGCTAGGCCTCTCCTTTGCTCAGAAAGGATTGGGCCACTTTTTACTCTCCAGTGCCTTTTACTTTGCTTGCTTTTACTTTCCTGTTGCTTATATCAAGAAAACCCCTAAAAAGTTATCTTTTGGTGCTTGCAGTTATTCCTTGCTCAGAATCACTTATCAATACCTTCTGCTCCTCGTTGGGTTCGACACTCTTACTTATCGAAAACGCTGCAATAGATCCCTTACGGTTGTGGGTCATCAAGTACCGTTTTCTGGCGCCGTTGCCGGGGAGTGTAGCGCTATTGGTAAGTGAAGCTGGTAAGGAAGTTTTTATATTTCTGTTTTTATTTTGGTGTTGCTGCTCTTTGTCCTTATGGACAACCTTGCTATTGGATCATTGCTTGTGGGAAGACGCCCCACATCTGTGGTGGTTGCTCCTCCCCCTACTGAAATTGTGCCCTATAAAATACCAGCTGGTATTATCGATTATGTTTTGGCTAATCGTTATGCAGGAGACAGACATCCCGGTGAACACTTGCTATATCTGTCACAACTATGTTCATTATTTAAGCTTGCATGTGTATCAATGGAGTTTGTCATGAGGAAATTGTTCTCCGTATCGCTTATAGATAAAGCTTCAGATTGGTATAAGCTTCTCGATAACTCACACTTGCTTGATTGGCAAGAGCTTATGTCTCTCTTTTATACCAAGTTTTATCCTCTTCATGAAATTCATCGAGACAGGAACTATATCTATAACTTTAGGTCTCGTGACGGAGAAAGCATTGCTCAAGCTTGGGGGAGATTGAAGTCCCTAATGCTCAAATGTCCTAATCATGAGCTCCCCAAGAAAATTATACTTAAAAATTTTTATGCCAGGCTTTCTCGTCAGGATAAGGAGATGATGGATGCCTCCTCTAGTGGGGTATTTCAGACAAAGAGCGTTGAAGAAAGGTGGGATCTCATTGAAAGGATCCAGAGGAATAACGAAGATTGGGAAATCGATAAAGGTATTGAACCCGCTATAAATTATGAGCATGATTATATTGAGAGCTATGTGAAAACTGATTACTTCAATACCTTTTGCTCTAAGATTGGTCTTGATTCCCATCTAATGATTGATTTCTGTAAGGATTTTGCCTCTCACGTTGATTCTTTTAAAAAGAAGAGAGATCAGCATCATGAACCTTTCAAAGAGTTACCTGTTGATATTCATGTTGCTGACCCTATTTTGCCTGCAGTTATATATGAAAAGCCTCCTTTTTCCGAAAGGATAAGGGAGCACTCTCTTGTGACAGGCATAATAAATAAAAGTGAGAGAAGAATTGATGAGCCTGAGGACCAGATCAAGGTCGATCCTCAAGTTGCATTGGTTAAAGACCTTGTTACTAATGATGTTTTGGATTCCAATGTAAATTTTTGTGTTGTTTCCACTAACCTTGTCACAGCCAAGAATAAAGGCCCAATTTCAGGTACTCCAGTAGTATCTGTTAAAATAGGAGATCACAATTATTATGGGCTATGCGATTTGGGATCGAGTGCTAGTGCTATCCCCTATTCACTTTATCAAGAGATCATCGGTGAGATTTCACCTTGTGAACTTGAAGAAGTTGATGTTACCACTCATCTTGCAAACAGAGCAACTATATCTCCTATCGGAACTGTGAAAGACGTTGAAGTCCTATGTGGAAAGGTAAAATACCCTACCGACTTTCTAGTACTTGGTTCAGTGAGGGACAATTTTTGTCCTATTATTTTTGGTAGACCTTTTCTCAGAACTTGTGGAGCTATAATAGATTGCAAGAAAGGTAAAGTTTCTATTGAATTCAACGGTGAGCCATATGAATTTAACTTTTCTAAGTTCTCTAAGCAGCCTCGTGGTACTGATTTACCTAGTGATGGTAAAATTATTGAAAGTATTTCTTCTATTGCTATTCCCCCTAATGATCCTTTGCAGCAATATATGGAGGACCACGAGAATGATTTGCATATGCAGGAAAGAATTGAACTAGATGAAATATTCTTGAGACAACCTGCTATCCTGAAGCACAACCTTCCGGTTGAACCTTTGGGAATTTTATCAAAACCAAAAGAAGACCCGGTGTTCGATCTTAAACCTCTTCCCGATACGCTCAAATATGCTTATTTAGATGAAAAGAAAGTATATCCTGTTATTATCAACTCTAACCTTTTAGGATATGAAGAAGAGCGACTATTGGAAGTACTTCGTAAACACCGAGGTGCAATTGGCTATACCCTTGATGACCTTAAGAGGATTAGTCCATCTATCTGTCAACATACTATCAACCTTGAGCCCGATGCTAAACCAGTTGTTGATCATCAACGACGGTTGAACCCGAAGATGATGGATGTTGCAAGAACTGAGATTCTCAAGCTTCTAGCCGCAGGTATTATCTACCCTATAGCTGATAGTAAGTGGGTAAGCCCGGTACTTTGTGTTCCAAAGAAAGGAGGTACAACTGTGGTTCCTAATGATAAGAATGAACTAATACCTCAGAGAATTATTATTGGATATAGAATGTGTATTGATTACAGGAAGCTGAACAAGGCAACCAGGAAGGATCACTACCCGTTGCCATTCATCAACCAAATGCTTGAAAGGTTATCCAAAAATACCCACTTTTGTTACCTCGATGGTTATTCTGGCTTCTCTCAAATTCATGTTAACACTGCTAATCAAGAGAAGACCACTTTTACTTGTCCCTATGGTACTTATGCTTACAGGCATATGCCTTTTGGTTTATGTAATGCCCCTGCTACTTTTCAAAGGTGTATGTCTGCTATCTTTCATGGTTTCTGTGAGGAGATTGTGGAAGTCTTCATGGACGATTTCTCCGTCTATGGAACTTCCTTTGACCATTGTCTCCACAACCTTAATAAAGTTTTGCAGAGATGTGAGGAGACAAATCTGGTACTCAACTGGGAGAAGTGCTACTTCATGGTTAACGAAGGAATTGTTCTTGGTCACAAGATTTCCGAAAGGGGAATTGAGGTGGACAAGTGATGGGCCTCTAACCCCTCGTTGGTTACCCCAAGTGGAAGGTGTAAGATGCAGTGTTGTGGAAGTTTTTCCCTTAGCAAAGATGCCAAGGATCGAATCCCCAGAGACTCCTAGGTTCAACAAGTAGGTGTCAACTGCTAACGGCGCCAGATATTAGCAATCAACGTGGACCTGCACACAGATACAAATAACTTTGCTCCCAACGAGTACAGAGAGGTTGTCAATCCCTCCGGCCTTGTAGTTCACAAAGGATTAAACGCAAGTGATAGTAGTGATAGATAATGTTTGCAATAGTAAGTAAAAGCGAAAAGTAAATAGCAGATGTGATCAATGATGGTAATATGGACCGGAGTCTCATGATGTTCACTAGTGAAGTCTCTCTCCCAAAAGACGATAAACAGCTATGTGAGGTAAACGAATTACAGCTCGGCAATTGACAGGACCACGAACGCAAACCAATGCTGGCTACATTGCAAGAAAGGTTGAGGTTCAAAGCATGGGCGGTACGCCAAAGTAAGTAGACCGAAATCCATCAATATCTACTACTAATCATCCACCTTGAGATATCTATCCAGAACATCTCGCTGGTATTAAGTTGCGAGTCCCACCCATAGTGTAAACTCAAAGCAACAGACAACTGCATTAAAAGAACTTTGCGTAAAGTAAACAATCCTTGCACCCGCGGGCACAAGCACCGTTGTTTTCCCCCTTGTGGCAACAGCACATCCCCTAGAGTCATGTTTCTGTCACTCAAGCTAGTCATCGAGGGGCATGAACCCACAATCGAGCATAACGTTCCCTCTTGGAGTCACTACGTATTACTTGGCCAAAGCAATAAATAACAACGGAGAACATGCAAGAATTACTTATGAACATAAATATAAAAGAGGTAGATCAAATATATTACTCAAGACCAATCTGAACATAATCTCATAATCCATCGGATCCCAGCAAACTCAACATAGCAACAGCATAAGGATTACATATGTGCCTCGATCATGTAGGGCAGCTCACGAGGACTAATTAGTGAAGCACAAGAACTGGAGGAGAACATCACATAGCTTCTGGTCATAGACTCATGGTCCAAGGGAGACTACTCACGAGTCATCCGGGAGGCGTCCATGGTGGTGGAGAAGCTCCCGGTGGTGATCCTCCCCTCCGGCAGGGTGCCGGGAAGAGTTCTCCTGGTGCTCCCGATCTTGGAAGCGGCGGCGGCGGCGGAACAGAGATGAGATCGCGAAAAAGAGTTGTCGTCCCGAGGGTTTCGAAGGAAGCTCTAAATATATGCCGAAGGGGGGCACCAGACGGGGCTCGGGGGGCCCAGGCGCCCCCCCCCCCCCCCCCCCCCCC
>LR738715.1:730620927-730775995 GCA_902687465.1 Secale cereale
CCCCCCCCCCGGCGCGGCCCAGGGGGGGCGCCGCCAGGGCGCCTGGAGCCCTGGTGCCCCCCCCCCCCGGCTGTACTTCGGGCGCAAGGAAGTTTCCGGAACGCTGATTTTTTATATAATTTTTCTGGATTTTTCCTGGCAGTTCTCGTAACGTGAAAACCTGAAATACAAAAACAGCCGAAAACAGAAACTGGCACCGGGGTGCACTGGATTAGTAGGTTAGTCCAAATATGATCGAAAGTGTATGGAAGTGTATGAATATCATAGCAATATCACCCAAAAGTGGCATGGAGCAAGCAGAAATTATAGATACGTTTTGGACGTATCAACATCCCCAAGCTTAATTCCTGCTCGTCCTCGAGTAGGTAAATGATAACAAGAATAATTTCTGTGGTGACATGCTATTAACCATATAGGACTTTTTATAGTCATATGAAAAAAGCTTACTGAGACAATGATTCTATAGTACTTAAGTTGCCTCATGAAAAAATCACAAATGACTGAAAGTTTTACAATATGAAACTGAAACATCAAAAAGATTTGCAATGAACATGGTGTGCAAATATGATAAGGTGATATCTAGCTTGCCCCCTTTAGTGAAGCAAAACATAAATGCAGGGGCACCTTCAAGGTTTAAGTGATGACTAGATACAATGATTTCAGAATAAACGATATCACAATCATGCAAGAGACAATGCTACTTTGGGACAATGCACATTACACTCAGAATGACAATCATGCTCTCAGTAGTTGGTGCTTGAAGAAAGAAGGTGGAGACTCAGCATAAAAGTAAAAGAATGGTTATGTGCTAGAGCTTTTTTTATTTTGAAAACATAGAAGCAATTTTGTCAACGGTAGTAGTACTTCATATGTGTCATGCATAAGACATCCTATAAGTTGCAAGCCTCATGCATCGAATACCAATAGTGCTCGCACCTTGTCCAAATTAGCTCGGATTTCCATGGGTTATCATTGCATTACATATGTTTCAACCAAGTGTCACAAAGGGGTACCTCTATGCCACCTGTACAAAGGTCCAAGGAGATAAATCGCATTTGATTTCTCGTTTTTGATAGATCTCAACTTGAGGACATCCATACCGGGACAACATGGAAAATAGATGATGGACTCCTCTTTAATGCATAAGCATATTCTCGTAAGAGATTGAGGATTAATGTCCAAGCTAAAACTTCCACCATGATACATGGCTTTGGTTGGCGGCCCAATGTTCTTCTCTAACAATATGCATACTCATTCAACCCACGGCAAATCACCCTTACTTCAGACAAGACGAACATGCATAGCAACTCACATGATATTCAACAAAAGTGTGACAGTTGATGGCGTCCCCAGAAACATGGTTACCGCTCAGCAAGCAACTTATAAGAAATAAGATACATAAGCAACATATTCTTTACCACTATAGCTTTTAAGCTACTTTCCCATGAGCTATGTATTGCAAAGTTAGTTCTCTTAGTACAGGTGGAGGTTAGCAAAAGACTGGGAGCGACCAACTAAGAGAGCAATGACGGTCATAATCATGCAGAGCGACAAAGCAATATTGAATCAGGCATGGAAGTTATATCGCTACTCAGAAACAAAAGATCATCGAGGCTTGACAGACTTTCTTTACAGTCTTAAATATGCGTGAGCATACGCCAAGTCAATCAGAATAAATTCTCAAAGGAAGATATTACTAAACCATACCACATCATAGGCAAACAAATCATGTTGGTACTCCAATAACACATTGGGAACCCCCCAGCTATTTGAGATTAACCATAAGAAAACCTGAACTACTAAGCACCATTATGCACGTAGCATCTTTATCATAGACATATTAACCAATGCAACGGAAGCAAACTCTCTTAATAAGGTGAGCATGATAATTAAAGAGAGTTCAAGCAACCAACTAAACAAAAGCTCTTTGAAAAGATAAGCATGAATACTAAGAGCAGAGCATGATAGTAGCTATTAAAAGACAAAGAACACACACAGCAAAGATAGACATGAAAATTCTATGTTATGTTCTAGGTAGAAGTGGAGCGTGTTTCTCTCCAACATAAAGAACGCTGAGTTCCGACTCGTTATGAAAAACTAAAAAGAAAACTAAAAGCAAGACGCTCCAAGCATAGCACATAATACATGAAGTGATAAAAATATAGCGGAACGAAAGACAAACTGATAATGTTGATGGAGAAGGGGATGCACGGGGGCATCCCCAAGCTTAGACGTTTGAGTCTCCTTGAATATTTTATGGGGGTGCATGGGGGCATCCCCAAGCTTGAGCGCTTGACACTCCTGAATCTTTTTATCATCTTCCCTCGCACACTTGAAAACTCCCTTCATACATAACTCATCATAATCTGATTAGCGAGGTTAGTACCCTTAATAAAA
The DNA here is from genome assembly GCA_902687465.1 of Secale cereale. Classification (NCBI taxonomy): domain Eukaryota; kingdom Viridiplantae; phylum Streptophyta; class Magnoliopsida; order Poales; family Poaceae; genus Secale; species Secale cereale. The sequence continues at coordinate 730,623,325 of LR738715.1, forward strand.
TAATTGCACCTTGCTGGAAATAAGGATATTCTTGAAGTTCTACTGTTTCTCAAGATTGCCAAAAGGTTTTTGCAAAGAAAAATCAAGCTCTTGATTTGCAAAACGAAGGAAAGGCAAAACAGGACAGAATCTGTGAAAAACAGAACAGCAGGTAGTAATTGATCTGTTCGGGATACTTCTGCAACTCAAATAAAAAAACTCAGAACAGATGCACGAAAGACAATTATATAGAGAACGCTGTCGAAACAATTCAGACCAAAAAGATGAACTGGTGATTTTATACGAATTTTTCTATCCAAGGACAGAATCTGTTTCCTGGACAGCACCTCACAACTTTTGAACTTTCTAGCAATCAGAGGCTATACTTGGCACAAATATGAAAAGCAAAGATACAATGATGATGCTACAGTAGTAAACAACATCAAGACACAACAAAAGCAAAAAATTTATTGATGTGGGTGCCTCCCAAAAGCGCTTTCTTTTATGCCTTTAAGCTAGGCATAAGACTTTAATGATGCTCTCGTAGGAATAAGAGTTGAAGAACAAAAGAGAGCATCAAGAGGCAAATACAAAACACATTTAAGCCTAACATGCTTCCTATGCATAGGAATATTGCAATACAATAATTCATTGAAGCACAAAGCAATAAGCATAGGAAGACAAAACAAGTGCAGCTTCAAAACCTTCAACATAAAGAGAGGGAACTTGATATTATTGAAATATCTATAAGCATATGTTCCCTTCTCATAATAATTTTCAGTGGGATCACGAATAAACTCAACAATATAAGCATCACATAAAGCATTGTTACCATGATCCACATGCAAAAAGGTACTCTTACTCTCCACATAAGCATCATGAAGAGGATAAAACTTAGTATAAAAGAGAGACATAAGCTCTTGCTAATCAAGCAAGTGTGAGTTATCGAGAAGCTTATACCAATCTGAAGCTTTATCTATAAGTGATACGACGAACAATTTCCTCATGACAAACTCCCTTGATACACCTGCAATCTTAAATAATGAACAGAGTTGTGACAGATATATTAAGTGTTCACCGGAATGTCTGTCTCCTGCATAACGATTAGCCAAAACATAATCGATAATACCAGCTGGTATTTTATAGGGCACAATTTCAGTAGGGGGAGGATCAACCACCACAGGTGTGGGGCGTCTTCCCACAAGCAACGATCCAATAACAGGGTTGTCCATAAGCATAACTGGTGAAAAGACATAAAGAAAACTGAAAGGTAAACTAACAAGACTAAAAGCAAAGGTAAAAGATAGCGTGCAACTCCCCTATCTTGAAGAGTGGAGTCCCCGGCAACGGCGCCAGAAAAACTCCTTGATGGGCCTCTAACCCCTCGTTGGTTACCCCAAGTGGAAGGTGTAAGATGTAGTGTTGTGGAAGTTTTTCCCTTAGCAAAGATGCCAAGGATCGAATCCCCAGAGACTCCTAGGTTCAACAAGTAGGTGTCAACTGCTAACTGTGCCAGATATTAGCAATCAACGTGGACCTGCACACAGATACAAATAACTTTGCTCCCTACGAGTACAGAGAGGTTGTCAATCCCTCCGGCCTTGTAGTTCACAAAGGATTAAACGCAAGTGATAGTAGTGATAGATAATGTTTGCAATAGTAAGTAAAAGTGAAAAGTAAATAGCGGATGTGATCAATGATGGTAATATGGACCGGAGTCTCATGATGTTCACTAGTGATGTCTCTCTCCCAAAAGACGATAAACATCTATGTGAGGTAAACGAATTACAGCTGGGCAATTGACAGGACCACGAACACAAACCAATGCTGACTACATTGCAAGAAAGGTTGAGGTTCAAAGCATGGGCGGTACGCCAAAGTAAGTAGACCGAAATCCATCAATATCTACTACTAATCATCCACCTTGAGATATCTATCCAGAACATCTTGCTGGTATTAAGTTGCGAGTCCCACCCATAGTGTAAACTCAAAGCAACAGACAACTGCATTAAAAGAACTTTGCGTAAAGTAAACAATCCTTGCACCCGCGGGCACAAGCACCGTTGTTTTCCCCCTTGTGGCAACAACACATCCCCTAGACTCATGTTTATGTCACTCAAGCTAGTCATCGAGGGGCATGAACCCACAATCGAGCATAACGTTCCCTCTTGGAGTCACTACGTATTACTTGGCCAAAGCAATAAATAACAACGGAGAACATGCAAGAATTACTTATGAACATAAATATAAAAGAGGTAGATCAAATATATTACTCAAGACCAATCTGAACATAATCTCATAATCCATCGGATCCCAGCAAACTCAACATAGCAACAGCATAAGGATTACATATGTGCCTCGATCATGTAGGGCAGCTCACGAGGACTAATTAGTGAAGCACAAGAACGGGAGGAGAACATCACATAGCTACTGGTCATGGACTCATGGTCCAAGGGAGACTACTCACGAGTCATCCGGGAGGCGTCCATGGTGGTGGAGAAGCTCCCGGTGGTGATCCTCCCCTCCGGCAGGGTGCCGGGAAGAGTTCTCCTGGTGCTCCCGATCTTGGAAGCGGCGGCGGCGGCGGAACAGAGATGACATCGCGAAAAAGAGTTCCCGTCCCGAGGGTTTCGAAGGAAGCTCTAAATATATGCCGAAGGGGGGCACCAGACGGGCTCGGGGGGCCCAGGCGCCCCCTCGGCGCGGCCTTGGGGGGGGCACCGCCAGGGCGCCTGGAGCCCTGGTGCCCCCCCCCCCGGCTGTACTTCGGGCGCAAGGAAGTTTCCGGAACGCTGATTTTTTATATAATTTTTCTGGATTTTTCCTGGCAGTTCTCGTAACGTGAAAACCTGAAATAGAAAAACAGCCGAAAACAGAAACTGGCACCGGGGTGCACTGGATTAGTAGGTTAGTCCAAATATGATCAAAAGTGTATGGAAGTGTATGAATATCATAGCAATATCACCCAAAAGTGGCATGGAGCAAGCAGAAATTATAGATACGTTTTGGACGTATCAACAAGGCCAAGATCGAAGCAATTGAGAGGATGCCCTATCCAAGGGACATCAAAGGTATTCGCAGTTTTCTCGGTCATGCTGGTTTCTATAGAAGATTTATTAAAGACTTTTCTAAGACTTCAAGACCCCTCACTAATCTTCTCCAGAAGGATGTTCCTTTTGTATTTGATGAAGATTGTAAGGAGGCTTTTGAAGTTCTTAAGAAAGCTTTAATAACCGCTCCTATAGTACAACCACCTGACTGGAATTTACCTTTTGAGATTATGTGTGATGCTAGTGATTTTGCTGTTGGAGTTGTTTTAGGGCAAAGGGTTGATAAGAAATTGAATGTTATACATTATGCTAGTAAAACCCTTGATAGTGCTCAAAAGAATTATGCTACTACTGAGAAGGAATTCTTAGCTGTAGTGTTTGCTTGTGATAATTTTAGGCAGTATATTGTTGATTCCAAAGTTATTATTCATACTGACCATGCTGCCATTAAGTACCTTATGACAAAGAAGGATGCCAAGCCAAGACTTATCAGATGGGTACTCCTTCTTCAAGAATTTGATTTGCAGATTGTTGATAGGAAAGGAGAAGACAATCCGATGGCGGACAATCTTTCAAGGATGGAAGATATACCGCATGATCCCATCCCAGTCAACGACAGTTTTCCAGATGAGCAACTTGCCGTTGTAAAAGTACAATCTCTTTCCGATCCTTGGTTTATAGATTATGCTAATTTTATCGTTGCGAAGTATTTTCCTCCAGGTTTAACATTTCAGCAAAGGAAGAAGTTCTTTCATGATTTGAGGCACTACTTTTGGGATGACCCACATCTTTTCAAAGAAGGTCCAGACGGGATCGTGAGAAGATGCATACCGGAACATGAGCAGAAGGACATTCTCAGACAATGTCATGATAGTCCCTATGGAGGACATCATGCCGGTGAGAGGACCGCACATAAGGTTCTTCAATCAGGTTTTTATTGGCCTACTCTCTTCAAGGATGCTAGAAATTATGTTTTAGCATGTGATAAATGTCAGAGAGTTGGTAACATTAGTAGAAGGAATGAGATGCCTATGAATTACTCACTAGTGATTGAACCTTTTGATTGCTGGGGTTTTGATTTTATGGGTCCTTTTCCTTCTTCGCACAAGTACACTCACATTTTAGTAGATGTTGATTATGTGATCAAGTGGGTTGAAGCAATCCCCACTGAAAGTGCTGATCACAAGACATCTTTGAAAATGCTCAAAGATGTGATTTTCCCTAGGTTTGGTGTACCTAGGTATCTCATGACTGATGGAGGATCACACTTCACGCATGGAGCTTTTAGAAAAGCTTTAGCCAAGTACGATGTCAATCATAGAATTGCTTCACCGTACCATCCTCAAACTAGTGGGCAAGTTGAGCTCACCAATAGAGAGATCAAGTTGATCTTACAGAAGACAGTAAACAAAAATAGAAAGGACTGGTCAAATAAGTTAGGAGATGCTTTGTGGGCGTATAGAACTGCTTACAAAAACCCCATGGGCATGTCCCCCTATAAGATGGTTTATGGCAAGGCTTGCCATTTGCCATTAGAATTAGAGCACAAAGCTTTCTGGGCTGTTAGAGAGCTTAATGCTGACCCAAAGTTAGCTGGTGAGAAGCGTCTCATGAACTTGACTTCTCTAGATGAGTGGAGAAGTGAAGCTTACGAGAGCGCTAAAATGTTCAAGGAAAAGGTAAAGAAGTGGCATGATAGGAGGATTCTGAAACGTGAATTTCATGTTGGTGATAAAGTTTTGTTGTTTAGATCCCGTTTCAGGTTTTCTCCAGGCAAACTACTTTCCAGGTGGGAAGGGCCATTTCATATTGAAGAAGTCTATCGGTCTGGTGCAATCAAGATTAACAATTTTAAAGGCACCAAACCTCAAGTTGTGAATGGGCAAAGACTTAAGCATTACATAGCAGGAGACCCTGTCAATGTTGATGTGAATATGATATACACAACAACTCACGAAGAACATGTTGCAGCCCTGTTTCAGACACCAGCAGAAGCAGAATAAGAAAACGTATGTATTACGATAAGGAAACATCGTGAACCGCCATAAAAGTTCCATATTATGAGTTTTTGCAAAATTAGGAAAATTCTAAGCCTAAGTGGAGCCGGAGGCAAGCTCCAGGGGGCCCAGGCGCCCCCCTGGAGCAGCCTACCTCCTGGCCGCGCCGGGAGGCCGCCTGGGCACCCAGGAGTCCGTCTCCGACCCCACTTTAGCTTGTTACCTTCCTTTCTGTGCAGAAATTTTTGCTATATATTTGCCCGGATTGTTCCGGCAACGTATCTCGCGATTTCGTGTGTTTTCTTTTCGATCTGTTTCTGCCAGGAAATCTTTTAGCTAGACCTAGGTGCCATGGCTTCCCCAAGTTCCCCCAAGGACAAGTTCGTCGTCAACGTCATCAACCCTTACCTCGCTGAGGTGAAGAAGCACCCTCAGGTTGTTCGGATGGAGGACGGTGTCCTCCATCAAGAAGATCTGAAGGGACCTATCAAGGAGGGGAGCATCCAGGCCAGGCTAGAAGAAGTGGAGCAAGAAGTCTTTAAGTACAAGAAGATGATCGAGCGTGGTGTTGAAGCTAACTTTGACATCATCAACGCGCTGAAGACCTACTTCCTGAAGGAGATGAAGGAGATGTGGAAAAGCATCACCACATCTAAAGAAAGAATTGAAGAGCTCCAAGGGCAAATTTATGATCTACATCACCAGAACTGTGAGTATGAACTAAGGTCTATGCGCATGGGTATGGGTGCTGCATGCAGGATTCAGGAGACAAACTTCTCATATGAGACTGGAGAACCCCTTCCATGGAAACGCTTCGCCGAGGACTACGTGATCAACGTCAACAAGAATGAGGAGTGAAATCTCCTTGGGTAATGGCATCCCCTTGGCTTGTTCCAAGCTTGGGGGAGTGTCCGGTATCTTTATCTTTATCTTTTGTCTTTTAGAGTCAAGTAGAGTCGTATCATGTCTAGGGAGGTTGTTATATGAAATAGGTGTGTGCATTGAGGTCTATCACTCCTTCTATGGAGAGATTGTATCCGTGAGTGTGGAGTCGTCTATGATGGAATATTAATGAGAAGTCTATTGGTTCCTTTGCTGCACCCAGTATTCTCTTCACGCAATCGACCTTATATGATGATTCTTATGGGGAGTATTGACCTTATATCAGGTATGGCTTTGAAAACTTTATTTAATCTTGGCAAACATAGCTTTGGTCATAACAACAAGCATGATTTTCTTAAAGTAGCGACATAGCCAAAACCTTTATGTTATTATGCTTGAAGTGTTATGCTGACAAGGAAGACAACTTGATGTGTTATGTTTATTTTAATGTTTATGCTTTATATTGCTTTGCATCTTAGTCATCATCAATTGTCTGTTCTCTCAAAGCCTTTGCTAGCCTAAACTCTGTACTAAGAGGAATTCTGCTTGTGCATCCATACCCTTAAACCAATACCTTCCATATGAGTCAACCATACCTTCCTATTCGTGGTATTCCACTACCACCTCCTAAAGTATAGAATTTATGTGTTATCCTTAAATGTTCAAAATCTTCTATTTTGTGCCCCTGTTTTAGCTCATGAGGAAGTAGTAGTTAATTCATGATCTTTTTAAGTTGGACAAGTTTTACCCCGGGATTGCATGTCTAATCTGCAAACCCCTAATACGAGGAGGAACTGGCATGAGTGCGCCCGACTCATAAAAGATAATACAACAAACAAACCCTCCTTCACGCTTTGTTCATGAGAAATCAGAAAACTTTGGCAGTGATAAACAAAGGAGATTAAGGGGATGTGATCGTCCCCGTGCGGGAGCCGTTCCTCGAAACTTGTCCAATTTGAGAAGTAATTGAGTTATCTATTAGCATTCGTTGACAAATCATGCACCTCTCAAAACTTGTTTTCATTCTGTTTGATTTAAGGATAGCACATGAGTTTTCCCTACTTCCCTAGAGCAGGGCCTATCTCTTAGTTTTAGGTTGAGTCAGTTATTCCTACTTCCTTATATTCTTAAAGAGAGCAGACATTTGATGTTGACGAGGATTCATTCATATAAAGTTGCATTAAGATTTGTCATATCATATCCTTGTTGACATTATCATTTGATAAGTAAGTTGTTTGTCAAGCCCAGCTAAAGCAAACATCTTCCTTTGTGTTAACACTTTCACTTCTTGCCTAATAACATGTTCTTTCAAAAGCTTCAATTAATCTCATCAAAACATAAAGAGAAAGAGCAAAAGTAAAATCTATTTGTTGTTCTTTAACCAAAGGACATGTTTGCAATGATTTGATGAGTTTCCTTAGCCCTACTTTCGATTATAAGTGTTACCACTCTTTTATAAGGGCCTTATGAGTTGAAGATTGCTGTTGAGGATATTTGAGTTTTGTGAAGAAACTGTGATGCTTCTTGTCCGTATTCTATTTATCGACACTTCACTCTCTAAACTTGTGGACAGGTTTACCGAGCTCAGTATTCGCTTGGGGACAAGCGAGGTCTAAGCTTGGGGGTGTTGATACGTCCAAAATGCATCACTATTTTATATCGTAATTCATCCTTATTCATTGATATATTTCACATTATGATGATGTTCTTATGTTGTTTTGGCCTATTTTACACAGTTTGCAACTTTCCGGTGCCGAAGCAGCAGACGCAGGATTCAGCGGTAAAAAGTGGACGCTGAGTTGCTGAAGAAGAATACCTCCAAATTACCTGAAAATCGACGGAGGGTATTTTCCAAAAGGATCACGAAGATACGCAAAAGAGCAACCAGAGGGGGGCCACAGGGTGCCCTGGCGGCCACCTGGCGCGGCCCCCACCCTGGCCGCGCCGGGAGGGCGCCTGGAGCCCCTGGCCCACTCCAGGCTCCCCCCTCTGGCCTATATACTCCTCGTCATCCAGAAACCCTAAAAGGGGGAGAGTTTACGGAGTTCCGCCGCCGCTCCGTGGCGGAAACCTACAGAGAAGAAAAGCCATCTCCGGCGGGCAGATTCCGTCGGGGAGATCACCTCCCGGAAGGGGAGATCATCGCCATCGTCATCACCATCGTCACGGGCATCATCGAGATCATCATCAACATCATCCCCAACATCAGCACCATCTCCATCTTCATACAATCTCATCTCACAATTGCAACTTGTGTTGTAATCCGTACTATCTATCCTCTCTACCCTATCGGTGTTGATTACTACTTTGTGGTGAATGCTATTGAGTTTTGTTGGAGAAATATCATTGTGTCCAGATTGTTTATCATCCATCTATCTCCACTGATCATGATCTCTTTTATGTCTTGTGAGTAGTAACTTTAGTTCTTGAGGACATGAGAGAAGTCTTGTTGTTAGTAGTCATATGATGTTCAAGTAATATGTGTTGTTTGATACTTAAGTTGTGTTGTTATTTTCCTAGTGGTGTTGTGTGAGTCGAACACTCAACACTTCGCCTTATTAAGGACCTAGGGGAATACATTGTGTACAAAGAATGCTTACGGTGGGTTGCCGGAGTGACAGAAACCTGAACCCCAGTTCGCACGCTTTTGCACAAGGGAACAATGGATCATCGATCGTATTGCTATGGTTAGGCTTTTGCCTTAAATACTATCTTGTATTTGTGGATTCTTGCAAGGTGTTTAATCATAAGAGTGCACTCATCTTAGTCTAGAGGGTCTACTAGCATAGATCCACCCACTCAACACTTATCAACACATCACATAGTACCGATACGGAATATGGCGAAAGCACATGACTACCTCTCCCGTGTGTCCTCAAGAACACTTTAGCCTTTATAAGTTCAGGTGCTAGGCCTCTCCTTTGCTCAGAAAGGATTGGGCCACTTGTTACTCTCCAGTGCCTTTTACTTTGCTCGCTTTTACGTTCATGTTGCTTATATCAAGAAAACCCCTAAAAAGTTATCTTTCAGTGCTTGTAGTTATTCCTTGCTCAGAATCACTTATCAATACCTTCTGCTCCTCGTTGGGTTCGACACTCTTACTTATCGAAAACACTGCAATAGATCCCTAACGGTTGGGGGTCATCACTCCTCCTCCTTTCGCCTTCTCCTAGTTGGACTAGGAAAGGTGGAAACCTACTCCTACTAGGAGTAGGAATCCTCCCCCCTTGGCGCGCCCCTCCTAGGACGGCCTCCTCCTCCCTCCCTCCTTTATATACGTGGGGAGGGGGTAGCCCATAGACACACAAGTTGATTTCTTAGCCGTGTGCGGTGCCCGCTCCATAGTTACACACCTCGATCATATTGTCGTAGTGCTTAGGCGAAGCCCTGCGTCGGTAACTTCATCATCACCGTCACCACATCGTCGTGCTGACGAAAATCTCCCTCGGCCTCAACTAGATCGAGAGTACGAGGGACGTCACCGAGCTGAACGTGTGCAGATCGTGGAGGTATCATGCATTCGGTACTTGATCGGTTGGATCGCGAAGACGTTCGACTACATCAACCGCATTACTAAACGCTTCCGCTTTTGGTCTATGAGGGTATGTGGACACACTCTCCCTGCTCGTTGCTATGCTTTTCCTAAATAGAACTTGTGTGATCGTAGGATTTTTTTTTGAAATACTACATTTCCCCAATAGTGGTATCAGAGCCAGGTCTATGCATAGATGATATGCACGAGTGGAACACAATGAGTTGTGGGCGATAATAGTCATACTGCTTACCAGCATGTCATACTTTGATTCGGTGGTATTGTTGGATGAAGCGGCCCGAACCAACATTACATGACCGTGTTCGTGAGATTGGTTCTACCGACGTGCTTTGCACATAGGTGGCTAGCGGGTATCAGTTTCTCCAACTTTAGTTGAATCGAGTGTGACTACGCCCGGTCCTTGTTGAAGGTTAAAACAGCACATTTGACGAAAAATCATTGTGGTTTTGATGCGTACATAAGAACGGTTTTTGCTAAGCCCGTAGCAGCCATGTAAAACTTGCAACAACAAAGTAGACGACGTCTAACTTGTTTTTCCAGGGCATGTTGTGATGTGATATGGTCAAGACGTGATGAGTTATACGTTGTTATACGAGATGATCATGTTTTATAAATTATCGGCAACCGACAGGAGCCTTATGGTTGTCCATTTATTGTATGAGTTGCGAAAGCCATGCAATTGCTTTACTTTATCACCATGAGTTAGCGATAGTAGTAGTAGCAATAGTTGATGAGATGACCACGATGCTACGATGAAGATCATGGTGTCAAGACGGTGACGATGGATATCATGAAGATGCTTTGGAGATGGAGATTAAAAGCACAAGATGATGATGGCCATATCATGTCACATATTTCGATTGCATGTGATGTTTATCTTATTATGCTTCTTATTTTGCGTAGTACGGTGGTAGCAATATAAGATGATCCCTTACAAAATTTCAAGGTACAAGTGTTCTCCCTGAGTATGCACCGTTACGACAGTTCATCATGCCGAGACACCACGTGATGATCGGGTGTGATAAGCTCTATGTTCACATACAATGGATGTAAGATAGTTTTGCACATGCAGAATACTCGGGTTAAACTTGACGAGCCTAGCATATACAGACATGGCCTCGGAACACTAGAGACCGAAAGGTCGAGCGTGAATCATATAGTAGATATGATCAACATAAGATGTTCACCGTTGAAAACTACTCCATCTCACGTGATGATCGGACATGGTTTAGTTGATATGGATCACGTGATCATTTAGATAACTAGAGGGATGTCTATCTAAGTGGGAGTTCTTAAGTAATATGATTAGTTGAACTTTAATTTATCATGAACTTAATCCTGATAGTATTTGCAAATTATGTTGTAGATCAATAGCTCGTGTTATAGCTCCCCTGTGTTTTTGATATATTCGTAGAGAAAACTAAGTTGAAAGATGTTAGTAGCAATGATTCGTACTAGGTCCATGATCTGAGATTATCCTCATTGCTGCACAGAAGTATTATGTCATTGATGCACCGCTAGGTGACAGACCTGTTGCACGAGTAGATGCAAACGTTATGAACATTTGGCAAAGCTCAATATGATGTCTACTTAATAGTTTAGTGCACCATGCTTTACGGCTTAGAACCGGGACTTCAAAAACGTTTTGAATGCCACGGAGCAAATGAGATGTTCCAAGAGTTGAAATTGGTATTTCAGACTCATGCCCATGTTGAGAGGTATGAGACCTCTGATAAATACTTTGCCTACAAGATGGAGGAGAATAGCTCAGCTAGTGAGCATATGCTCAGAATGTCTGGGTACTACAATCACTTGAATCAAGTGGGAGTTAATCTTCTATATAAGACAGTGATTGACAGAATTCTCTAGTCACTATCACCAAGCTACTAGAACTCCGTGATGAACTATAACATGCAAGGGATAACGAAAACGATTCCCGAGCTCTTCGTGATGCTGAAATCAACGAAGGTAGAAATCAAGAAAAAGCATCAATTGTTGATGGTTAACAATACCACTAGTTTCAAGAAAAGGTAAGGGGAAGAAAGGGAACTTTAAGAAGAATGGCAAGCAAGTTGTCACTCCCGTGAAGAGCCCCAAAGCTGGACCTAAGCCTGAAACTGAGTGCTTCTACTGCAAAGGAAATGTTTACTAGAAGCAGAAGTTCCCCGAATATTTGGCGGATAAGAAGGATGTCAAAGTGAACAAAAGTATACTTGATATACATGTTGATAATGTGTACCTCACTAGTGTTCATAGTAGCCCCTGGGTATTTGATACTTTTTCGGTTCGTAAGATTAGTAACTCGAAACAGGAGTTGCAGAATAAATGGAGACTAGTTGAGGGTGAGGCGACGATGTGTATTGGAAGTAGTTCCAATATTAATATGATCATCATCGCACACTCCTTGTACTTTAGGGATTAGTGTTAAACCTAAATAAATCTTATTTGGTGTTTGCGTTGAGCATGAACAAGATATCGTGTTTATTGCAATACGATTATTCATTTAAGTCAGAGAATAATTGTTATTCTGTTTACATGAATAAAACCTTCTATGGTCATACACCCAAGGTGAATGGTTTATTGAATCTCGAGCGTAGTAAATACACATATTCATAATATTGAAGCCAAAAGATGCAAAGTTAATAATGATAGTGCAACTTATTTGTGGCACTGCCGTTTAGGTCATATTGGTGTAAAGCGCATGAAGAAACTCCATGCTGATGGACTTTTGGAATCACTTGATTATGAATCACTTGGTGCTTGTGAACCATGCCTCGTGGGCAAGATGACTAAAACTCCGTTCTCCAGAACAATGGAGCGAGCAACTGACTTATTGGAAATCGTACATACTAATGTATTCGGCCCAATGAGTGTTGAGGCTCGCGGTGGGTATCATTATTTTCTGACCTTCATAGATGATTTGAGCAGATATGGGTATATCTTCTTGATGAAACACAAGTCTGAAACATTTGAAAAGTTCAAAGAATTTCAGAGTGAAGTAGAGAATCATCGTAACAAGAAAATAAAGTTTCTACGATCTGATCGCAGAGGCGAATATTTGAGTTATGAGTTTGGTCTTCATTTGAAACAATGTGGAATAGCTTCACAACTCACATCACCTGGAACACCACAACGTAATGGTGTGTCCGAACGTCGTAAACGTACTTTATTAGATATGGTGCGATATATGATGTCTCTTACCGATTTACCACTATCGTTTTGGGGTTATGCATTAGAGACAACTGCATTCACGTTAAATAGGGCACCATCTAAATCCGTTGAGAAGACACCGTATGAACTATGGTTTGGCAAGAAACCTAAGTTGTCGTTTCTTAAATTTTGGGGCTGCGATGCTTATATGAAAAAGCTTCAACCTGCTAAGCTCGAACCCAAGTCTGAGAAATGTGTCTTTATAGGATACCCAAAGGAAACTGTTGGGTACACCTTCTATCACAGATCCGATGGCAAGATATTCGTTGCTAAGTCTGGATCCTTTTTAGAGAAGGAGTTTCTCTCGGCAGAAGTGAGTGGGAGGAAAGTAGAACTTGATGAGGTAATTTTACCTTCTCCCGAATTAGAAAGTAGTTCATCACAGAAACTAGTTCCAGGGATTCCTACACCAATTAGTGAGGAAGCCAATGATGATGATCATGAAACTTCAGATCAAGTTACTACTAAACCTCGTAGGTCAACCAGAGTACGTTCCGCACTAGAATTGTACGGTAAACATGTTCTGGAAGTCATGTTACTAGACCATGATGAACCTACGAACTATGAGGAAGCAATGATGAGTCCAGATTCCGCAAAATGGCTTGAGGCCATGAAATCTGAAATGGGATCCATGTATGAGCACAAAGTGTGGACTTTGGTTGACTTGCTCGATGATCGGCAAGCCATTGAAAATAAATGGATCTTTAAGAGGAAGACTGGCACCGATGGTGTAGCGACCACGATCCGAATGGACCGAAGTCTTTGTGTTTCACTGTCATCCCTGGATTGGTAATGCTGGCACACACAGTACTTGAAGGATTTATAACAGAGTGGCAATCAGACACCTATTACATCGAATGTCTCCAAAGAGAACTTATTACAAAGGTTTATGGCTTAAGGCCATCTAACAAAATAACAGCGGAAGGCTTGGAAGATAAGTGAGTCCATCAACTCCAACGGCATAGCTGAGTGCCTGACACACGACCTAGAATGTCTTATTCCTCGTCTGAAAAGTCTGCAATGTAATATGTTGCAGCCCGAAAACGGGTTAGCACATGGAATATGCTGGCAAGATAACACAGAAGATGCAAGTAACTGAAATAAAGGCTACACTTTATGCATATTTGGCTGGTGGAGGCTCTAGGGTTAAAGTTTTTGCGTAAAGCCAATTTTTCCCTACAACAAAGGAATAAATTTTATTTTAACTATCATGGTAGTTGAAACATCATTGAGAAGGTACCCCCAACTCAATCCCAAATTAAAGTTATCATTAGCCCAACAAATTAAATTATAGAGTGATGAGATCAACCAATAATTCAAGTACCAGATACTCAAGTTGTCCATAACCAGGGACACGGTTAATCATGATCAGTTTCTACACTCTGCAGAGGTTTGTGCACTTTTCCCACAAGACTTGATCGCCTCCGTTTGGTTTCTCGCACTGCATGGTGTTTGAGAAACGGATGACCGAGACACAGTCTTTCCGAAGAGGCCCCCAAAACCAGATAGATAGGCCGGTACACCTACAATCCCTCTACATCTGCTAGCCCATCATGGAAAGGTTTCCCACAACATACTCAACTATGCCAGAGCCCATAATGGCATTGTGGCTGCACACGGATGTTTCTAGCATGAATAGTTTTATGATCCCTTTGAGCCTGGGTGGCATTCCATAGGAAAAATCACACAGAACCCTGGGATTTCCTAGGACAACACTGGATTCCCCAGGTGCACTGCAACCAATCCACCCATATGCGTATTCAAGTAGCCACCTTAAGTTGAATCTTTAATTAACAACTCACATCTGTCATGGATTTCACTCAAACCCAAACCATGTCTACGAGCATAGCATGATAACCTAAGCATAGCGTAGAAGTAACTCCCAATGGTTTGAAAATAATGCAGGTAATAGGTTCTACCTCAATTTACTTCCTAGTCCCACAAATTAAGAGATCCTACTCATGCAATGTGTGAGGGTTTGATCTAATGCATAAAAACTGGGTAATAAAAGGGTATGATCAAAGTGTTACTTGGCTTGCTGACGATTCATAGTCTGGGTATTCTATCATAAGCAAACAATAGCATACATAAGCAATCAAGCAATGATGCACAAACAAAACTCCAAAAGATAAGATCTAACCAGAAATTTCAACTTAAGAACTCCGGTTTGCAAAAAGAATCAAATCAAAAGAAGCAACGAAACTCAAACTGCGAAAGAAACGAACTCCGGTTACTAATTGATCTAAAGTCAAATCTTATATTAGCCAAAACCTTGTTCAAGTTGGTTAAATGGAAAGAGGGCGTCGAGACAAAGATCTTGGATTTTGAATCACCTGATTCCGACTCTCGAGCGAAAAGAAAAACGAAAAACAAGATCAGGGCAGAAATCACGATCAGAATAATCGCGGATAAATACCCCGAAAAAGAAAACTGACGAACAGGCTAACGAACGCACGTTCGCTGTCTGCCGCTAACGGACGAACAACGTTCGTTAAACGAACGTATGGACGAACATCCGCTAAATAACTAAACCGAAAAAAACTATCTAAACTAAAAAAAACGAATCTAGGGTTTCCTAAAAAAACGATCGAGTTTTGGAGAAAAACCGACGGTGGAGGCTACCTCAGAGAAGACGGCAGCGGCGGCTCCGGCAAGGTCTGGCGGGCGGCGGCGGCGATTCCGACGGGGTCCGGCGGCGGGGCGGCCGCTAGCGCGGCGACGGGGTGCGGCGGCGGCGCGGGGCGTGGCGGCGGCGACGGCGACCGGCGGTGGCGGCGCTAGGGCAGGGCGAGGCGGCGGGGCGGGCTGGCTGGGGTGCGGCGGCTAGGCCCTCGACGGCTTTTAAAGGCCCTAGGCCAAGGGGTGTCCTGGCCGAACACGGCCCAAAGGCGGTTTTGTTTTTTTTAAAAGAGTCCTGACGTGGTAAAACAGGCGAAAAAAATACTAAACGGAGTCCAAAAATTCCGAAATAAATTTCCACCATCCTCTAATAATATTTAGGACAAAGTGAACATTTTTCCCGGAGCTAAATGCAATTTTGAAAAACGCATATTTTTCCTATGCCAATAAAATCGCAAATAAATCCAGAAAAATACCAAAAGTGATTTTAACCTTTTTCCTCCAATATTTCTTTTATTTTGGAGAAGTCATATTATCTCCGCTCATATATTCTATTTAGAAATATTTTTAGGAGAGAAAAATAATTAAAACCAACACTATCCTCGTACCCGTATTCGAGTGAACTCAAATACAAAACGGTAGAATTCCCAACTCTCTCCGTAGGTCCTTGAGTTGCTTAGAATTTCGAGGATCGCCACAAACAAAAATGCAAAGAAATATGCATTGCAATATGATATATGTATAACATTCCAAATTAAAAATTTGGGATGTTACAAACCTACCCCCCTTAGAATGAATCTCGCCCTCGACATTCGACTTGGCTAGAGAACATGTGTAGGTGACCCTTGCGTAGATCATCTTCTCGTTCCCAGGTGGCTTCTTCATTGGTGTGGTGACTCCACTGAACTTTGCAAAACTTGATAACCTTACTGCGGGTGACTCTGCTCGAAAATTCGAGAATCTTAACAGGCTTCTCCTCGTAAGTCAGATCACTATCCAACTGAATTGCTTCTAGGGATACTATGTCTCTAAGCGGTATATCGGCCATCTCCGCATGGCACTTCTTAAGCTGCGAAACATGAAACACGTTGTGCACTCCTGACAATCCTTCGGGCAACTCCAACTTATAGGCAACCTCTCCCATGCGTTCCAAAACAAGGTAAGGTCCCACAAATCTCGGGGCTAGCTTTCCCTTAACTCCGAAACATTTAACTCCTCGCAGAGGCGATACTCTCAAGTACGCTCTGTCTCCGATTTCATAGGCTATCTCCTTGCACTTCGAGTCTGCATAACTCTTCTGCCTGGGCTGAGCTACCTTCAGTCTATCTCGAATTAGCTTAACCTTCTCTTCCGACTCTTTGATCAAGTCTGGTCCAAACAACTGTTGATCTCCAACTTCATCCCATATTAGTGGCGTTCGGCATCTCCTTCCATATAATGCTTCGAACGGTGCCATCTTCAAACTGGCCTGGTAGTTGTTGCTGTACGAGAACTCTGCGTAGGGCCAATTGTCATCCCAACTAGATCCATAATCTAGCGCACAAGCTCTCAACATGTCCTCCAGGATCTGGTTGACTCTCTCGGTCTGTCCATCTGTCTGTGGGTGAAATGTTGTACTAAATTCCAGCCTTGTTCCCAATGTCTGGTGTAACTGATGCCAGAACGTTGAGGTGAACTGTGTTCCTCTATCTGATACAATGGTCCTCGGAACTCCGTGCAGACATACGATCCTGGTCATGTATATCTTGGCCAACTTCGCACTGGTGTATGTGGTTTTCACGGGGATAAAGTGGGCTACTTTGGTCAATCGGTCCACTACTACCCAGATTGAGTCATATCCTGCTTTGGTCCTGGGTAATCCGGTGATAAAATCCATGCCAAGCTTCTCCCACTTCCATTCGGGTATCGGCATAGGCTGTAGCAATCCTGCTGGCTTCTGATGCTCTGCTTTTACTCTCTAGCATACATCGCATATGGCTACATACTCGGCAATATCCTTCTTCATTCCCGTCCACCAGAAACGTTCCTTCAAGTCCAAATACATCTTGGTGTTTCCGGGGTGTATAGAGTATGGCGAATCATGTGCTTCCTGCAGTATCAACTTTCTGATCTCCGGGTCGTTGGGCACATAGATTCGATCCTCAAACCACAAGGTGTCGTGCTCATCCTCACGAAATCCCTTGGCTTTTCCTTCACTCATCCTTTGACTTATCTCGGCAATTTCCTTGTCATCCTTCTGGGCTTCGCGTATCTTTCCCAGCAACGTTGACTGAACCTCCAACGTTGCAATGAAACCTCTAGGAACTATCTCCAAACGAAGCTCCCTGAGATGTTCTGCTAACTCCTGTGGCAATCCCCCTTTTACTAGGGTATTTGCATAACTCTTCCGGTTCAAAGCGTCTGCCACAACGTTGGCCTTCCCTAGGTGATAGTGCAGCTTCATATCATAATCCTTTATAAGCTCCAACCATCTCCTTTGTCTGAGGTTCAGCTCCTTCTGAGTGAAAATGTACTTCAAACTCTTGTGATCCGTGTACACATCACAACGATTTCCAACAAGGAGATGTCTCCAGGTTTTCAGTGCATGCACTACAGCTGCTAACTCCAGATCGTGCGTCGCATAATTCAACTCGTGCGGTCGCAGTTGACGAGATGCATAGGAAACAACTCTTCCATCCTGCATGAGTACTCCTCCAAGTCCTAAGCGTGAAGCATCGCAGTACACTTGGAAATCCTTACGTATATCTAGCAATATCAGCACTAGGGCTGTCGTCAACCATTTCTTCAACTACTGGAAACTTTCTTCGCACTCTTCAATCCAATCGAACTTTGTCTCCTTCTTCGACAATGTCGTCATTGGCTTAGCAATCTTGGAGAAATTTTCTATAAATCTCAGGTAGTATCCCGCGAGTCCAAGAAAACTGCGGATCTCTCCAACTGAAGTGGGTGCCAACCATTCAGTGACAGCATGCACTTTGACGGGGTCCATTGCTATACCTTCTGATATAACATGCCCTAGGAATCCAACTTCCTTCAACCAAAACTCGCATTTGCTAAACTTAGCGTATAGCTGATGTTCTCTGAGTTTCTCGAATACCAAACGCAAATGCTCTGCATGTTCCTCCTCATCCTTCGAGTACACCAAAATATCATCAACGAATACCACGACAAACTTATCCAAGAACTCCATGAACACCTTGTTCATCATACTCATGAAATAGGCAGGGGCGTTAGTCAATCCAAATGACATTACCGTATACTCGTATAGCCCGTACCATGTGGTGAAGGCTGTCTTAGGTATATCCTTCTCTCGGATCTTCGATTGGTGGTATCCAGATCGTAGATCGATCTTGGAGAATACTTTCGCTCCCAGGAGTTGGTCGAACAAATCATTGATCATCGACAGCGGGTACTTATTCTTAGTAGTCACTTCATTCAGCGCACAATAATCAACGACCATTCTTAAAGATCCATCCTTCTTCTCGACTAAAAGCACTGGGGCTCCCCAAGGTGATGAACTTTGGCAAATGAACCCTTTCTCCAATAAGTCCTTAATCTGCTTCTTGATCTCCTCCAGATCATTCGCTAGCATCCGATACGGTCTCTTAGATATTGGTCCGGTGCCAGGCAACAACTCAATCAAAAACTCAATCTCCTTATCCGGTGGCATGCCAGGTAACTCCTCTGGAAACACATCCGGGTAATCCTTTACTACCGGCACTTCCTCCTGAACAACTCCCGTGAGAGAATGTACTTGTGTCCTTATAGGCGAATGCCTAGATACATACTTAATCCTTCTTCCCTCCGGGGTGGTAAGCAAAATAGACTTGCTGGCACAATCGATGTTACCTCCATACTTGATAGACAATCCATACCTAATATCACATCCAATCCCGTGACTCCAAAACTATTAGGTCTGAGGGGAAAACATGGCGTCCTATGATCAATGGCGTCTGAAAACATCCTTGGTGTGCCATATACTCTGCTCCTGGCGAACTTACTAACATGGGGGTCTTAAGAAGTTGGGTGGACATCCTATGTCTATTTACGAATCCCCTTGAAATGTATGAATGCGATGCACCAGTATCAAAAAGAACTATTGCGGTGAATGTCTTAACCAAAAACTTACCGACAACAGCATCTGGTTGCTCTTCAACCTCCTCCACAGTCACGTGGTTCACTTGTCCTTTGTTGAACGGGTTGGGCTTCTTCCCGGCGCTTCCATTGCCGCCCCATTCTTAGCTTCAGGGCACTCAATGGCATTATGTCCATTCTTCCCGCACTTGAAACAAGTGACGTGGCTCAAATCCTTCTTGGCGGGTGTGGACGGGGTAGAGCGATTTTGGTTATTGTTTGCTCCATTCCCATTCCCATTCTTGGAGCCATTGTGGTTGTGAGAACTTCCTCCAGTGTGGTTGTGGCTTCCATGGTTATGGGTGTATCCTCCCAAATTCGGAGTGCATGGGGCTTCTGCTGGGTTCCAGAATTATTCCTCCCTTGTCCGTACTTCCTCTTGCGGCTCTCAATTTGCTGCTGCTTCCCTTCAATCATAAGAGCTTTATCTACCAACTCCTGGTAGTTGTTGAAGGTTGCCACCATCAACTGTAGGCTCATCTCATCATTCAGCCCTTCCATAAATCTCTCCTGCTTAGCGGCATCTGGGGCAACATTATCTGGGGCATAACGAGATAGGGTACTAAACTCATCTACGTACTACAGTACGATTTCCCTGGCGCAAGTTGCGAAACTCCCCCTTCTTCATGCTCATAGCTCCAGTTGAGACATGGGCAGTACGGAAAGCTTGCTGAAACTGCTCCCAGGTGACATTGGCTATGGGGAAGGTGGTTGTGTAATTCTCCCACCATGTTGCGGTTGGTCCAGACAACTGTTGTGCGGCAAATCGCACTTTCTCAGCATCCGAGCAATTGGCGGTGGTCAAATTCCTTCCAATCTTGCGTAGCCAGTCATCAGCAACTATTGGTTCAATGCTGCTAGGAAACACTGGTGGTTGCAACCTTAAGAAACGTGTCAGGTTGTCCACGAGTGGTGGTGGTGGAGGGTTATTGTTGTTGTTCTGGTTGTTCTGAGTGTATTAGGACAAGTAGTTGCATCAGGGTGTTCTGCTGCTGGATCAACTGAGTGAGCTCAGGGGGAAACTCAAATCTGGGCTCACGTCTTGGAAGCATCTGATGGGTGTAGAGGGAAGAGATTAGAATAGAATTGAGGTCTAAGGGAAAATCACTACCCATGTGCACATGAGAAAAACACAATCATATCACACCAATCAATTTCAAGCAAGGTCTTACAAATCTAACTAACGTTACAAAAGTGCTCTAAATACTACTTTGTGGGGGAAAACTACTAGTCATAAGGTGGTCATCTAGAAATATTGATCGGCGGAAGATTCCATGATGTCTGCTCCAGCTTCATCTTCTGGTAAAGTGGCGGTGTAGGTCCCGGTAAAACTAGGTATTCCTATGTTCAGGTACCTAGTGAATTCCTTCAAGTGTCATCCAAAAGGTGTGTCTTCATTCGGTTGAGTGAACTTGTTCCTTGGGTCCACCATCCTAAAGAAGTAGAGAATGGAGAGGAGTCAGAAATGAGTAGAGAAGAGTGGTCTAGGGTCTGTCTTAGTGGTCGTGTCCTACATTCAGCGTGTGCTCTGATACCATCTTGTAGCGACCACGATCCGAATGGACTAAAGTCTCTGTGTTTTAGTGTCATCCCTGGATCGGTAATGCTGACACACACAGTACTTGAAGGATTTATAACAGAGTGGCAATCACACACCTATTACATCGAATGTCTCTACAAAGGTTTATGGCTTAAGGCCATCTAAAAAAATAACAGCAGAAGGCTTGGAAGATAAGTGAGTCCATCAACTCCAACGGCATAGCTGAGTGCATGACAAACGACCTAGAACGTCTTATTCCTCGTCTGAAAAGTCTGCAACGTAATATGTTGCAGCCCGAAAACGGGTCAGCACATGGAATATGCTGGCAAGATAACACAGAAGATGCAAGTAACTGAAATAAAGGCTACACTTTATGCATATTCGGCTGGTGGAGGCTCTAGGGTTAAAGTTTTTGCGTAAAGCCAATTTTTCCCTACAACAAAGAAATAAATTTTATTTTAACTATCATGGTAGTTGAAACATCATTGAGAAGGTACCCCCAACTCAATCCCAAATTAAAGTTATCATTAGCCCAACAAATTAAATTATAGAGTGATGAGATCAACCAATAATTTAAGTACCAGATACTCAAGTTGTCCATAACCGAGGACACAGCTAATCATGATTAGTTTGTACACTCTGCAGAGGTTTGTGCACTTTTCCCACAAGACTCGATCGGCTCCGTTTGGTTTCTCGCACTGCATGGTGTTTGAGAAACGGATGACCGAGACACAGTCTTTCCGAAGAGGTCCCCTTAACCAGATAGATAGGCCGGTACACCTACAATCCCTCTACATCTACTAGCCCATCACGGAAAGGTTTCCCACAACTTACTTAACTATGCCAGAGCCCATAATGGCATTGTGGCTGCTCACGGAAGTTTCTAGCATGAATAGTTTTATGATCCCTTTGAGCCTAGGTGGCATTCCATAGGAAAAATCACACGGAACCCCGGGATTTCCTAGGACAACACTGGATTCCACAGGTGCCCTACAACCAATCCACCCAGATGTGTATTCAAGTAGCCACCTTAAGTTGAATCCTTAATTAACAACTCACATCTGTCATGGATTTCACTCAAACCCAAACCACGTCTACGAGCATAACATGATAACCTAAACATAGTGTAGAAGTAACGCCCAAGGGTTTGAAAATAATGCAGGTAATAGGTTCTACCTCAATCTACTTCCCAGTCCCACAAATTAAGAGATCCTACTCATGCAATGTGTGAGGGTTTGATCTAATGCATTAAAACTGGGTAATAAAATGGTATGATCAAAGTGTTACTTGCCTTGCTGACGATTCGCAAAACCTAGAGACTCGTAGTAGCACGCTTCACAATCCGGGTATTCTAACGTAAGCAAACAATAGCATACATAAGTAATCAAGCAGTGATGCACAAAGAAAACTCCAAAATATAAGATCTAACCAGAAAGTTCAACTTAAGAACTCCGGTTTGCAAAAAGAATCAAATCGAAAGAAGCAACGAAACTCAAACTGCGAAAGAAACGAACTCCGGTTACTAATTGATCTAAAGTCAAATCTTACAGTAGCCAAAACCTTGTTCAAGTTGGTTAAACAGAAATAGAGCGTCGAGACGAAGATCTGGGATTTTGAATCACCTGATTCCGACTCTCGAGCGAAAAAAAACGAAAAACAAGATCAGGGCAGAAATCGCGATCATAATAATCGTGGATAAATACCCCAAAAAAGAAAACTGACGAACATTTTAACGAACGAATGTTCGCCGTCTGCGGCTAACGGACGAACAACGTTCGTTAAACGAATGTACGGACGAACGTCCGATAAATAACTAAACCGAAAAAAACAATCTAAACTAAAAAAATGAATCTAGGGTTTCGTGAAAAAACCGATCGGCTTTTGTAGAAAAACCGACGGCGGCGGCTACCTCGGAGAAGACGGCGGCGGCGGCTCAGGCGAAGGTCCGGCGGGCGGCGGAGGCGAGTCCGGTGGGGTGCGGCGGCGGCTAGCGTGGCAGCGGGGTGCGGCGGCTCCGGCGGCGCGGGCGGCGGGGTGCGGCTGCTGCGGCGGCGGCGGCGAGCGGCGGCGGCGGCGCTAGTGCAGGGGCGAGGCGGCGGGGCGGGCTGGCTGGGGTGCGGCGGTTGGGCCCTCGGCGGCTTTTAAAGGCCCTAGGCCAGGGGGTGTCCTGGCCGAACACGGCCCAAAGGCGGTTTCATTTTTCTTAAGAGTCCTCACGTGGTAAAACGGGCTAAAAAAAATACTAAACTGAGTCCAAAAATTCCAAAATAAATCTTCACCGTCCTCTAATAATATTTAGGGCAAAGTGAACAATTTTCCCGAACCTAAATGCAATTTTGAAAAACGCATATTTTTCCTATGCCAATAAAATCGCAAATAAATCCAAAAAATACCAAAAGTGATTTTAACCTTTTTCCTCCAATATTTTTGTTATTTTGGAGAAGTCATATTATCTCCGCTCATATATTTCATATTTTTAGGAGAGAAAAATAATTAAAACCAAGACTATCTTCGTATCGGTATTCGAGTGAACTCAA
Organism: Secale cereale; assembly: GCA_902687465.1. Lineage (NCBI taxonomy): Eukaryota > Viridiplantae > Streptophyta > Magnoliopsida > Poales > Poaceae > Secale > Secale cereale. Next base: position 730,646,826 of record LR738715.1, read on the forward strand.
ATACAAAACGGTAGAATTCCCAACTCGCTCCGTAGGTCCTTGAGTTGCTTAGAATTTCGAGGATCGCCACAAACAAAAATGCAAAGAAATATGCAATGCAATATGATCTATGTATAACATTCCAAATTGAAAATTTGGGATGTTACAGATGGTAATGTTACTGTCTACAAAGCTCGACTTGTTGCGAAAGGTTTTCGACAAGTTCAAGGAGTTGACTACGATGAGACTTGCTCATCCGTAGCGATGCTTAAGTCTGTCCAAATCATGTTAGCAATTGCCGCATTTTATGATTATGAAATCTGGCAAATGGATGTCAAAACTGCATGGATATCTTAAAGAAGAGTTGTATATGATGCAACCAGAAGGTTTTGTCGATCCTAAAGGTGCTAACAATGTGTGAAAACTCTAGCGATCCATCTATGGACTGGTGCAAGCATCTTATAGTCGGAATATACACTTTGATGAGGTGATCAAAGCATATGGTTTTATACAAACTTTTGGAGAAGCATGTATTTACAAGAAAGTGAGTGGGAGCACTACAACATTTCTGATAAGTATATGTGAATGACATATTGTTGATCGGAAATTATGTATAATTTTCTGGAAAGCATAAAGGATTGTCTAAAAGGAGTTTTTTCAATAGAAGACTTCGGTGAAGCTGCTTACATATTGGGCATCAAGATCTATAGAGATAGATCAAGACGCTTGATAAGACTTTTGATGAGTACATACCTTGATAAGATTTTCAAGTAGTTCAAAATGGATCTGTCAAATAAGGAGTTCTTGCCTGAGTTGTAAGGTATGAAGTTGAGTAAGACTCAAAGCCCGACCAAAGCAGAAAAATGGAGAGAGAATGAAAGTCATTCCCTATGCCTCAGCCATAGGTTCTATAAAGTATGTCATGCTATGTACCAAACCTGTTGTGTACCTTACCATGAGTAGATCACTTGACAGCGGTCAAAATTATCCTTAGTAATTGGATGACTAAGGAAATGTCTCTCAATTATGGAGGTGATAAAGAGTTCGTCATAAAGAGTTACGCCAATGCAAGCTTTGACACTAATCCAGATGACTCTAAGTATCAATCTAGATGCGTATTGCAAGTGGGAGCAATTATCTAGAGTAGCTCCATGCAGAGAATTGTAGACATAGAAATTTGCGAAATACATACGGATCTGAATGTTGTTGACCCATTGACTAAACTTCACTCACAAAGCAAAACATGATCACACCTTAGTACTCTTTGGGTGTTAATCACATGGTGATGTGAACTAGATTATTGACTCTAGTAAAACCTTTGGGTGTTGGTCACATGGCGATGTGAACTATTTGTGTTAAATCACATGACGATGTGAACTAGATTATTGACTCTAGTGCAAGTGGGAGACTGAAGGAAATATGCCCTAGAGGCAATAATAAAGTTGTTATTTATATTTCCTTATATCATGGTAAATGTTTATTATTCATGCTAGAATTGTATTAACCGGAAACTTGGTACATGCGTGAATACATAGACAAAACAGAGTGTCCCTCGTATGCTTCTACTTGACTAGCTCGTTGATCAAAGATGGTTATGTTTCCTGACCATAGACATGTGTTGTCATTTGATAAACGGGATCACATCATTAGGAGAATGATGTGATGGACAAGACCCATCCGTTAGCTTAGCACCGTGATCGTTTAGTTTTATTGCTATTGCTTTCTTCATGACTTATACATGTTCCTCTGACTATGAGATTATGCAACTCCCGAATACCGAAGGAACACCATGTGTGCTAGCAAACGTCACAACGTAACTGGGTGATTATAAAGATGCTCTACAGGCATTTCCGAAAGGATTTGTCACTCCGAGTGTCGGAGAGGTATCTCTAGGCCCTCTCGGTAATGCACATCATAATAAGCCTTGCAAGCAAATGACTAATGAGTTAGTCACAAGATGATGTATTACGGAATGAGTAAAGAGACTTGCCGATAACGATATTGAACTAGGTATGATGATACCGATGATTGAATTTCGGGCAAGTAACATACCGATGACAAAGGGAACAATGTATGTTGTTATGCGATTTGACCGATAAAGATCTTCGTAGAATATTTAGGAACCAATATGAACATCCAGGTTCCGCTATTGGTTATTAACCGGAGATGTGTCTCGGTCATGTCTACATAGTTCTCGAACCCGTAGGGTCCGCACACTTAACAATTAATGACGATTGATATTATGAGTTCATGTGATTTGATGTACGAAAGATTATTCGGAGTCCCGTATGAGATCACGGACATGACGAGGAGTCCCGGAATAATCGAGACATAAAGATTTATATATTGGAAGGTTATATCGGGTCGTATCGGATAAATTACGGAGTACCGGGGGTTACCGGACCCCCCCCCCCGGGGAAGCTATTGGGCCTGGGCCTTAGTGGAGATGAGAGAGGGCTGGCCAAGAGGTGGCGCATGCCCCCCTTGCCCCAATCCGAATTGGACAAGGGAAGGGGGCCGCGCCCCCTCCTTCCTTCTCTCCTCCTCCTCCTCCTCCTCGCCCCTTCTCCTAGTTGGACTAGGAAAGAAGGAAACCTACTCCTACTAGGAGTAGGAATCCTCCCCCTTGGCGCGCCCCTCCTAGGACGGCCTCCTCATCCCTCCCTCCTTTATATATGTGGGGAGGGGGCACCCCATAGACACGCAAGTTGATTTCTTAGCCGTGTGCGGTGCCCCCCTCCACAGTTACACACCTCGATCATATTGTCGTAGTGCTTAGGCGAAGCCCTGCGTCGGTAACTTCATCATCACCGTCACCACACGATCGTGCTAACGAAACTCTCCCTCGGCCGCAACTGGATCAAGAGTATGAGGGACGTCACCGAGCTGAATGTGTGCAGATCGTGGAGGTGTCGTGCGTTCGGTACTTGATCGGTTGGATCGCGAAGACGTTTGAATACATCAACCATGTTACTAAATGCTTCCGCTTTCGGTCTACGAGGGTACGTGGACACACTCTCCCCGCTCGTTGCTATGCTTCTCATAGATAGATCTTACGTGATCATAGGAATTTTTTTGAAAAACTATGTTTCCCCAACAACAATATGACCAGAGGAGCAAACTGTGGAGGGGGCGCCGCATGATACGTCTCCAACGTATCTATAATTTTTGATTGTTCCATGCTATTATTTATGAAGTCTTAGATGTTTGATGGGCTTTATCATTCACTTTTATATATTATTTTTGGGACTAACCTACTAACCCAAAGGCCCAGTCCAGATTGCTGTTTTTTTGCCTATTTCAGGATTTTGCGGAAAAGGAATATCAAACTATCGGTGTACAAAAAGAGGGGCACACTTTTTGTACCCTCTATGACTGTGCACGGGCAGTCTGAGCCACGGGCACCACCACACCAAGCATGGCCAGGGAGATGAGCCAAGGTAAGACCGAGGCTCGATGGAGTTGGAGCAACGCCAAGAACAAGACCACAAAGAGCAGAGGGACGAAGCGGCTTTCCCCGGCAAGATCCTTGCCGGGAGCCAGTTTCAGCAGCCCTGGCAAGACCCTTGCTGGGGCCGGCTCTGGCAGCCCCGGCTAGACCCTTGTCGCGGCAGCTCGCCCCACGCCTACGGAGCAGGTCACCCTTGAGTCCACCGCCCCCATGGGGCGAGGATTCGGGAGATATCCCCGTGGTGGCATGCAGATCTTTGTGAAGACTTCCAAGATCAGATACAAGCTAAGAAGACGACGACTCTTGGCGGGATCCCAGCCAAGGAGGACCACAAGGCCTCCGCAAGCACCTTGCCGGGGATGACAGCAGGCGCCCCGGCAAGGCCCTTGCCGAGGACACCCGCATGGCCACCATCAGGCCCACACCAACTGAGTTTCCACCGCCCCACGCGAGTGCCGACCCAACCAGCTGGACAGGCTCCTGCGTGGCAACTCGCAGATCTTCGTGGAGACCCGCCGTTGTGCCACCTCAGCTGCCTGTCTGCCTACATGGCACCTCAGGCACCGCTGGCCAGGGCGCGTGTCGACACGAGGAGGGGCGGCGACGGACAAGACAGACGTCTCCCCTCGTCCCCGATAAAGCAAGGACACCTAAGCTAAGCGCATTAAATGCGCCTTGTCTTGTAATGCGAGGGATAACCTCGCATCACTGTACCCTTTCCACCTCATGTGTGCCACTGTGGCAACCCCTATTTCCTATAAAAGGAGGCCCGAGGCGACCAGGAGAAGGATTTGGCTTTTTAGAACTCCTCACGACTCTTTGGGAGCTCCTCACTAGCTGAAGAACACAAACATATTATCCACCAAAGCAGGAGTAGGGTTTTACGCATCTTTGCGGCCCGAACCTGGGTAAAGGAACCGTGTCCTGACTAATAGATCCGCTCTTCTCTCAACCCCACGCCCCGCAATCGTAGTAGGGATTCTTGTGATCCCATAGGTGTCGATCCAAATACACCGACATCTCTGGCGCGCCAGGTAGGGGGGCGCAGTTGTGAGAATCGGCTTTAGCAGTCAGTTCGACGCTTCTTCGACGTCATGGCGCCCAAGAAGAAGACGACGGTGGCGGTTGGCCAGTCGGAAGCCGGACAGCCCGTCCCGACGCGCGCGAGCAGTGGACCAGTCGCGGAAAGGACTCGGGGTGCTGCTCGCGAACACCAATGCCGTCCCAGTAGCCGGAGTTTGGGAGGTGGCGATTTTTGTGCGCCTGGTAACGGGCCACACACCGCCAGTTCCAGAGATGGAACCCGGCCCTCCGCGGGTGGCGCGGGGCCTTCCAAAGTCACTGCCGCATCACCCGAAGGCGACGCAAGGATCTCCAGAACTCCCACGCCGGCGCCAACAGCGCGCTCTTCTCAAGCAGCGCGCGACGAACGGCGTCATCACCCCAAAGGTCCCGGGCGTCGCCATGGGAAGAGCCCCGAGCGCCACTCCTGGGACGTAGAAGACCTGCCCGCCCGTCGAAGCACTGGTGGAGACGGTATGCGATCGCGGGATCGAGATGGAGCTCCTCCTGACACGCTCAGGGGTCGAAGCGCGTCACGATCCGCGCAAGTTTCGCTACCATTGACCCCAGCCGAAGCCCTGGCGCGCGCGCAGTTACTCCTCGACTTTCCTCCCGTTACGGGGAAATTAGACGAATGGAGAGCCACCATCCGAAGCCTTGTCGCAGTCGCCAACAAGGATGAACCAAATCCAGCGAAGCTCCCAGGTCGACGCTCCGATGGAGTCCCACGCACCGGTGGCGGGAGGACCGGCAGCGTCGTGGCAACGGTGCATTCGCCTCCTCCTCGCCCGGTACCGCGTGTGTCGACTCGTCGAGACGTCGCGGGCGACGCCATCTCCATCGCGTCGTCTGACCCGCGGACCCACGGCGACCAGTGTCGAGTTCTTCAGGAGCGAGCTCATGAAGACGCTCGAACCACCATCGAGCGCCGGCGCGGAGCACGCCACCAGTCAGACAGGTGAGAGGGGCTTGCTGCAGACCGCCCAGCACCGGAGAGTCCTGGAGGTCTACCTTACGAGGTAGGCTGTCCAGCATTTACCCGTGAGCTGCGGCAGTTCCAGTGGCCCTCTCACCGCACCTTCAAACCTGACTTTGGTGAGAAGTACAACGGCAAGACCCACCCGTCGGAGTTCCTCAGCATCTACACCATCGCGATGCAAGCTGTCGGGGCCCGCGACGATAAGGTGCTTGCGAATTAGTTTCCGTTGGCTCTTAAACCTAACGCCATGTCGTGGTTGATGCACTTGCCAGTAGACTCTATTTCCTCCTGGTCCGACTTGTGCCATGAGTTTGTTGGCGCCTTTATTGGAGGCCACGAAGCCCATGGCCAAGCAAGTGACTTGCATGTCATACCCCAGAAGGAAGGCGAGAGTATGCGCAAGTGCATACAAAGATTCAGCCAGGTACAGTACAATATCCCCGATGTTCACCCTGCCGCCATCATCAGCGCGTTCCATCAGAACGTGCGCAACCGCAAGATGCGTGAAGAGCTGGCGATGACCAAGGTGAAAGATGTGGCAGAGCTCTATGTTCTTGCTGACAGATGTGCTCGGGCTGAAGAGGGAAGGAAGTACCCTGGCGAAGATGCTAGCGCGGAAACTGACTCTTCAGATGATGATACTGCCATCCCGGCGAAGAAGGGCCGAAACGTCAACAAGAAGCGCAAGGGTAAAGCCGTGCTTGCCGTTGAGGGATCTGATGACACCGGCTCCGCCAAGAAAGCCAAGGCGGGTGACCTTGGCAGAGAAATTGCCGGGTGTGTCGCCTGTCGGGCCTTGGTGGCTGCCGAGAAGCCAGGAAACTCCAGCAAACGGTACTGCAAGATCCATCGCACCAAGGGCCATGATCTCTAGGACTGCCGACAGGTTGAGCTCCTTGCTGAGAAGCAGAGGGCTGAATATGAGAGGCGGGACAAGGAGAAGGGCCAGGACGGCGCTGAGGGGTCCGGCAAGAAGCGTGATGGCCAAGCAGGCCGTCGCGGCAAGGAGAAACAGCAGGAAAGGCCCGCCCGAGGCCACGACAGAAGGCCTGAAGATGATGATCACGAAGAGGACGACGAGTCCGGCGACCAAGAATTTTAGAAAGCTACGGAGGCCATGTGCGTCGACGGCGGCGCCTCGCTGCATACTTCTCACCGCCAACTTAAACAGTGGGCGCGTGAGATTACAGCGGCGGAGCCATCGTCCGGCACCCAGAAGCCGCTGAAGTGGTCCAACACACCTATCATCTTTGACGCCGAGGACCACCCTGATTGCACTACTGCAATCGGGTGCTTGCCATTGTTGGTTTCACAGACAATACGCAACCTCAAGGTGACAAAGATGCTAGTCGATGGCGGGGCCGGTCTGAACCTACTCTCGCCCATCGTGATCGAGAAGCTGCAAGTTCCTGATGGAGACCTCGAAGAGACGGGCACGTTTCAGGGGGTCAACCCAGGGAGAAGTCAATTGAAGGGGAAAGTCACATTGCCCGTGACTTTCGGAAGTGATCTGAACTATAGGACAGAGAGGATTGTGTTTGATGTTGCCAAGATCCCTTTGCCCTACAATGGGATCCTTGGCCGCCCAGCGCTGGCCAAGTTCATGGCAACGTCACACTACGCCTACAACAGCCTGAAGATGCCAGGGCCTGTGACGATTATCACCATCCCCTCCGATAAGAAGGATGCGCTGATTTGCGCTGACCAATTGTACCAGCAAGCGGTTGCATCAACTGCCGCTACGAGGGCACTTGCTCCTGCCACTGGAACCCCGTGAGGAAAGAAGAAGAAGACCGGTGAGACCTCCGACACCCACTCCGGCAAGCGCACCTCTTCGGAGTGCTGTGCTCCCGTCGAGGACGTGCTAGAGAGCTCCACCGGAAAGAAGAAGACCGGTGAGACCTCGGACACCCACTCCGGCAAGCGCACCTCTTCGGAGCGTCGCGCTCCCGTCGAGGACGTGCTAGAGGGCTCCACCGGCAGAAACAAGAGATCCAAGGCCACACCGCCGGGAACCAAGAAGGTTTCTGTCAAGGAGGACGGCACGGGAGGGGCTTTCACCATAAGCTCCGCCCTTGACAACAAATAGGAAGACGCGCTCGTCACCTTCCTGCGGGCGAATGTTGACGTGTTTGCCTGGCAAGCATCCGACATCCTCGGCGTTCCCAGGGAGGTGATTGAGCACCACCTTGCTGTCTGTCCCCATGCGCGGCCCGTCAAGCAGAAGGTCAGGAAGCAAGCTCTGGAACGGCAAGAGTTCATCACCGAGGAGATCCGGAAACTGGAAGTTGCGGGTTTGGTAAGAGGAGTGCTCCATCCAACGTGGTTGGCCAATCCAGTGGTAGTGCGCAAGGCGAATGGGAAGTGGAGGCTGTGTATTGATTACACAGATATCAATAAAGCTTGTCCCAAGGACCCCTTCCCGTTGCCGCGCATAGACCAGATTGTTGACTCCACGGCAGGGTGTGACCTGCTGTCATTCCTCGATGCCTACTACGGCTACCACCAGATCTTCATGGCAAGAGAAGACGAAGAAAAGACAGCATTCATCACCCCATGTGGTACGTACTGTTTCGTACGAATGCCTTTCGGGTTGAAGAGTGTTGGCTCGATGTTTGCAAGGGCAGTCCAGATTGGTTTTGAACCCCAGCTCCATAGAAATATGGAGGCTTATATGGATGATATAGTGGTCAAAACCAAGAACAGGGCAACCCTCGTACCGGATTTACAAGAAACATTTATAAACCTACGCAAGATCAACCTCATGCTGAACCCTGAGAAGTGCGTCTTCGGCGTCCCGTCTGGCAAGCTTCTCGGGTTCTTTGTGTCGCAGCGTGGGATAGAAGCCAATCCGGACAAGATCAAAGCTATAGAGTAGATTGAAGCACCCAAACGGGTCAAGGATGTACGTCGGCTTGCTGGCTGCGTTGCCGCCATGAGCAGATTCATTTCCAAGTCTGCCGAGCGCGCCCTTCCCTTCTTCAAGATTTTGAAAAAGGCGGGCCCAATGGAGTGGACGCCGGAAGCTGAAGCAGCATTACAAGATCTGAAGAGGTATCTTTCCTCCACGCCAATACTAGTCGCACCTAGACCACAAGAACCGTTGCTCCTATATTTAGCAGCAACAAAATAGGTGGTCAGCGCCGCGCTAGTGGCGCAGAGAGAAATTGATGATGAGGTGATAGCAGCAACAGAGCCTGATGCCACTGGTGCAGAGACGACATGGCTGGTTGGAGTGCAGCCAAAAAAGAAAATGATGCAGCGCCCGGTCTACTTTGTTAGAGCCCTCTTGCAGGGGGCTAGATCAAGGTACTCCAGTGTGCAGAAATTGCTCTTTGGCCTTCTTATGGCCTCGAGGAAGCTGCATCACTACATCCAAGCACACGAGATCACCGTCGTCACTCGCCTCCCTCTACAACGGATATTGCACAATCCAGATGCAACAGGAAGGATTGTAGAGTGGGCACTGGAGCTGTCCAGCTTTGGCCTCAAGTTTGAAAGTACCTCGACAATTCAGAGCCGAGTCCTAACGGAGTTTTTCGCGGAATGGACCGCAACGCCTGATGAAGAAGTCCAGGAAACTGCTCTCCCCGGCAAAGAGGCGAGTTGCAACTAGATCATGTACTTTGATGGAGCTTTCTCCTTGCAGGGCGCCAAGGCTGGCGTACTGCTGGTCGTGCCCACTGGAGAGCACCTCAAGTACATGGTCCAGATGTACTTCCCTAGGGAGGCATCGACGAACAACACTGCTGAGTACGAGGGCCTGCTTGCCGGTCTTAGGATCGCGGGAGACCTCGGAATCAAGAAGCTCATTGTCAGGGGCAACTCGCAGCTTGTCGTCAAGCAAGTCAACAAGGATTACTAGAGCCCGTTGATGAAGGCCTACGTCGATGAAGTGAGAAAGTTGGAAGAGCGCTTTGATGGTATACAGGCGGAGCATGTTCCCCGAGCGGAGAACGACATCGTCGATTACCTGTCAAAGCGCGCTGCCCTCAAGCTACCTGTGGAACCAGGTACCTTTGTGCTTCCACTTTCTCAGCCATCCGTTGATCCATCAATGGAGCAGAACAAGAGGAGGAAATCAGCGCCCGGCAAGTACTTTCCCGCCGAGCTCCCTGGAGCCGCCGGCAAGGATGTTGCCGGGGACACTGAGCCCGCCATAGTGGGGCTAACTCCGGCGGAGCGTCAAGTTTTTGCCGTCGAGATGTCCACTCCCTTGGCGGAGGAAATGCCTTTGGTCCACGCCGTCGAGCCCCAGGCTCCAGCGTGGGCGCAGCATACCGTCCGATTCCTCCAGACTGGGGAACTTCCTGAGGAACAGGAAGAAGCGGAGAAAGTAGCCCCTTGGTCTGCTATGTACCAGTTCGTCGATGACGTCCTGTACAGAAGGAGACCGGACGGTGTGAAATTGAAGTGCATCCCTCGAGAGGAAGGACTGGAACTGTTGGGAGAGATACATGGAGGCATATGTGGATCCCACATAGGGTCTAGATCCCTGATGGGCCTCGAACCCCTCGTTGGTTACCCCAAGTGGAAGGTGTAAGATGCAGTAAGTAGAAGTGTTTTCCCCTAGCAAAAGATGCCAAGGATCGAATCCCCAGAGACTCCTAGGTTCAACAAGTAGGTGTCAACTGCTAACGGCGCAATTAGCAATCAACGTGGACCTGCACACAGATACAAATAACTTTGCTCCCAACGAGTACAGAGAGGTTGTCAATCCCTCCGGCCTTGTAGTTCACAAAGGGTTAAAAGTAATGATAGTAGTGATAGATAGTTTTTGCAATAGTAAATAAATAGCGGAAAGTAAATAGTGTATGTGATCAATGATGGTAATATGGACCGGAGTATCATGATGTTCACTAGTGATGTCTCTCTCCCAAAAGACGATAAAACAGCTATGTGAGGTAAACAAATTACAGCTGGGCAATTGACAGGACCACGAACGCAAACCAATGCTGACTACATTGCAAGAAAGGTTGAGGTTCAAAGAATGGGTGGTACGCCAAAGTAAGCAGACTGAAATCCATCAATATCTACTACTAATCATCCACCTTGAGATATCTATCCAGAACATCTCGCTGGTATTAAGTTGCGAGTCCCACCCATAGTGTAAACTCAATGCAACAGACAACTGCATTAAAAGAACTTTGCGTAAAGTAAGAAATCCTTGCACCCGCGGGCACAAGCACCGTTGTTTTCCCCCTTGTGGCAACAGCAGATCCCCTAGACTCATGTTTCTGTCACTCAAGCTAGTCATCGAGGGGCATGAACCCACAATCGAGCATAACGTTCCCTCTTGGAGTCACTACCTACTACTCGGCCAAAGCAATAAGTAACAACGGAGAACATGCAAGAATTACTTATGAACTAAAATATAAAAGAGGTGAATCAAATATATTACTCAAGATCAATCTGAACATAATCTCATAATCCATCGGATCCCAGCAAACTCAACATAGCAACAGCATAAGGATTACATAGGTGCCTCGATCATGTAGGGCAGCTCACGAGGACTAATTAGTGAAGCACAAGAACGGGAGGAGAACATCACATAGCTACTGGCCATGGACTCATGGTCCAAGGGAGACTACTCACGAGTCATCCGAGAGGCGTCCATGGTGGTGGAGAAGCTCCCGGTGGTGATCCTCCCCTCCGGCAGGGTGCCGGGAAGAGTTCTCCTGGTGCTCCCGATCTTGGAAGCGGCGGCGGCGGCGGAACAGAGATGGGATCGCGAAAAGAGTTCCTGTTTTGAGGGTTTCGGAGGTCCCTCTAAATATATGCCAAAGGGGGGCACCGGACGGGCTTCGGGGGGCCCAGGCCCCCCCCCCGGCGCGGCCCAGGGGGGGCGCGCCCACAGGGCGCCTAGAGCCCCTGTGCCCCCCCCCCAGGCTGCCCTTCGGGCGCAGTGTTGTTTCCGGATCGCTGATTATTTATATAATTTGTCTGGGCAGTTCTCGAAACGTGAAAACCAGAAATACAAAAACAGCCGAAAACAGAAACTGGCACTGGGGTGCACTGGATTAGTAGGTTAGTCCAAATATGATCAAAAGTGTATGGAAGTGTATGAATATCATAGCAATATCACCCAAAAGTGGCATGGAGCAAGCAGAAATTATAGATACGTTTTGGACGTATCAACATCCCCAAGCTTAATTCCTGCTCGTCCTCGAGTAGGTAAATGATAACAAGAATAATTTCTGTGGTGACATGCTATTAGCCATATAGGACTTTCTCATAGTCATATGACAAAAGCATACTGAGACAATGATTCTAAAGTAATTAAGTTGTCTCAAGAGAAAATCACAAATGACTGAAAGTTTTACAACATGAAACTGAAACATCAAAAAGATTTGCAATGAACATGATGTGCAAATATGATAAAGTGATATCTAGCTTGCCCCCTTTAGTGATGCAAAACATAAATGCAGGGGCACCTTCAAGGTTTAAGTGATGACTAGATACAATCATTTCAGAATAAACGATATCACAATCATGCAAAAGACAATGCTACTTTGGGACAATGCACATTACACTCAGAATGACAATCATGCTCTCAGTAGTTGGTGCTTGAAGTGCTAGAGCTTTTTATTTTGGATACATGGAAGCAATTGTGTCAACGGTAGTAGTACTTCATATGTGTCATGCATAAAACATCCTATAAGTTGCAAGCCTCATGCATCGTATACCAATAGTGCTCGCTCCTTGTCCTAATTAGCTCGGATCCCCATGGGTTATCATTGCATTGCATATGTTTTAACCAAGTGTCACAAAGGGGTACCTCTATGCCACCTGTACAAAGGTCCAAGGAGATAGATCGCATTTGATTTCTCGTTTTTGATAGATCTCAACTTGAGGACATCCATACCGGGACAACATAGAAAATAGATGATGGACTCCTATTTAATGCATAAGCATATTCTCATGAGAGATTGAGGATTAAGGTCCAAGCTAAAACTTCCACCATGATGCATGGCTTTGGTTGGCGGCCCAATGTTCTTCTCTAACAATATGCATATTAATTCAACCCACGGTAAATCACCCTTACTTCAGACAAGACGAACATGCATAGCAACTCACATGATATTCAACAAAATTGTGACAGTTGATGGCGTCCCCAGAAACATGGTTACCGCTCAGCAAGCAACTCATAAGAAATAAGATACATAGGCAACATATTCTTTACCACAATAGTTTTTAGGCTACTTTCCCATGAGCTATGTATTGCATGGTTAATTTGCTTAGTGCAGGTGGAGGTTAGCAAAAGACTAGGAGCGACCAACTAAGAGAGCAATGACGGTCATATTCATGCAGAGCGACAAAGCAATATTGAATCAGGCATGGTAGTTATATCGCTACTTAGAAACAAAAGATCATCAAAGCTTGACAGACTTTTTTTACAGTCTTGAATATGCGTGAGCATACGCCAAGTCAATCAAAATAAATTCTCGAAGGAAGATATTACTAAACCATACCACATCATAGGCAAACAAACCAAGTTGGCACTCCAATAACACATTGGGAACCCCCCCAGCTATTTGAGATTAACCATAAGAAAACCTGAACTACTAAGCACCATCATGAAAGTAGCATCTTTATCATAGACACATTAACCAATGCAACGGGAGCAAACTCTCTTAATAAGGTGAGCATGGTAATTAAAGAGAGTTCAAGCAACCAACTAAATAAAAGCTCTTGGAAAGATAAGCATCAATACTAAGAGCAGAGTATGATAGTAGCTATTAAAAGACAAAGAACACACACAGCATAGATAGACATGAAAATTATATGTAATGTTCTAGGTAGAGGTGGAGCGTGTTTCTCTCCCACATAAAGGAATGCTGGGTTCCGACTCGTTATGAAAAACTAAAAAGAAAACTAAAAGCAAGACGCTCCAAGCATAGCACATAACACATGAAGTGATAAAAATATAGTGGAACGAAAGACGAACTGATAATGTTGATGGAGAAGGGGATGCAAGGGGGGCATCCCCAAGCTTAGACGCTTGAGTCTCCTTGAATATTTCTTGGGGTGCACGGGGGCATCCCCAAGCTTGAGCGCTTGACACTCCTGAATCTTTTTATCATCTTCCCTCGCACACTTGAAAACTCCCTTCATACATAACTCATCATAATCTGATTAGCGAGGTTAGTACCCTTAATAAAATAATTATACCTTGCTGGAAATAAGGATATTCTTGAATTTCTAATGTTTCTCAAGATTGCCAAAAGGTTTTTGCAAAGAAAAAGCAAGTTCTTAATTTGCAAAGTGAAGGTAAGGCAAAACAGGACAGAATCTGTGAAAAACAGAATAGCAGGCAGTAATTGGTCTGTCCGGGATACTTCTGCAACTCAAATAAAAAAACTCAGAACTGACGCACGAAAGAAAATTATATAGAGAACGCTGTCGAAGAAATTCAGACCAAAAAGATGAACTGGTGATTTTATACGAATTTTTCTATCCAAGGACAGAATCTGTTTCCTGGACAGCACCTCACAACTTTTGAACTTTCTAGCAATCAGAGGCTATACTTGGCACAAATATGAAAAGTAAAGATACAATGATGATGCTACAGCAGTAAAAAACATCAAGAAACAACAAAAGCAAAAAAATTATTCATGTGGGCTGCCTCCCAAAAGCGCTTTCTTTTATGCCTTTAAGCTAGGCACAAGACTTTAATGATGCTCTTGTAAGAATAAGAGCTGAAGAACAAAAAGAGAGCATCAGGAAGCAAATATCAAACACATTTAAGCCTAACATGCTTCCTATGCATAGGAATATCGCAATAGAATAATTCATTGAAGCACCAAGCAATAAGCATAGGAAGACAAAACAAGTGCAGCTTCAAAACCTTCAACATAAAGAGAGGGAACTTAATATTATTGAAATATCTATAAGCATATGTTCCCTTCTCATAATAATTTTCAGTGGGATCACGAATAAACTCAACAATATAAGCATCACATAAAGCATTGTTACCATGATCCACATGCAAATAGGTACTCTTACTCTCCACATAAGCATCATGAGGAGGATAAAACTTAGTATAAAAGAGAGACATAAGCTCTTGCCAGTCCAGCAAGTGTGAGTTATCGAGAAGCCCATACCAATCTGAAGCTTTATCTATAAGTGATACGACAAACAATTTCCTCATGACAAACTCCCTCGATACACCTGCAAGCTTAAATAATGAACATAGTTGTGACAGATATAGCAAGTGTTCACCGGGATGTCTGTCTCCTACGTAACGATTAGCCAAAACATAATTGATAATATCAGCTGGTATTTTATAAGGCACAATTTCAGTAGGGGGAGGATCAACCCCCACAGGTGTGGGGCGTCTTCCCGCAAGCAGCGATCCAATAATAGGGTTGTCCATAAGGACAACTAGTGAAAAGACATAAAGAAAACTGAAAGGTAAACTAACAAGACCAAAAAGCAAAGGTAAAAGATAGCGTGCAACTCCCCTATCCTGAAGAGTGGAGTCCCCGGCAACGGCGCCATAAAATACTCCTTGATGGGCCTCGAACCCCTCGTTGGTTACCCCAAGTGGAAGGTGTAAGATGCCGTAAGTAGAAGTGTTTTCCCCTAGCAAAAGATGCCAAGGATCGAATCCCCAGAGACTCCTAGGTTCAACAAGTATGTGTCAACTACTAACGGCGCAATTAGCAATCAACATGGACCTGCACACAGATACAAATAACTTTGCTCCCAACGAGTACAGAGAGGTTGTCAATCCCTCCGGCCTTGTAGTTCACAAAGGATTAAAAGCAATGATAGTAGTGATAGATAGTTTTTGCAATAGTAAATAAATAGCGGAAAGTAAATAGTGTATGTGATCAATGATGGTAATATGGACCGGAGTCTCATGATGTGCACTAGTGAAGTCTCTCTCCCAAAAGACGATAAAACAGCTATGTGAGGTAAACAAATTACAGCTGGGCAATTGACAGGACCACGAACGCAAACCAATGCTGACTACATTGCAAGAAAGGTTGAGGTTCAAAGCATGGGCGGTACGCCAAAGTAAGTAGACCGAAATCCATCAATATCTACTACTAATCATCCACCTTGAGATATCTATCCAGAACATCTCGCTGGTATTAAGTTGCGAGTCCCACCCATAGTGTAAACTCAATGCAACAGACAACTGCATTAAAAGAACTTTGCGTAAAGTAAACAATCCTTGCACCCGCGGGCACAAGCACCGTTGTTTTCCCCCTTGTGGCAACAGCACATCCCCTAGACTCATGTTTCTGTCACTCAAGCTAGTCATCGAGGGGCATGAACCCACAATCGAGTATAACGTTCCCTCTTGGAGTCACTACCTACTACTCGGCCAAAGCAATAAGTAACAACGGAGAACATGCAAGAATTACTTATGAACTAAAATATAAAAGAGGTGAATCAAATATATTACTCAAGATCAATCTGAACATAATCTCATAATCCATCGGATCCCAGCAAACTCAACATAGCAACAGCATAAGGATTACATAGGTGCCTCGATCATGTAGGGCAGCTCACGAGGACTAATTAGTGAACCACAAGAACGGGAGGAGAACATCACATAGCTACTGGTCATGGACTCATGGTCCAAGGGAGACTACTCACGAGTCATCCGGGAGGCGTCCATGGTGGTGGAGAAGCTCCCGGTGGTGATCCTCCCCTCCGGCAGGGTGCCGGGAAGAGTTCTCCTGGTGCTCCCGATCTTGGAAGCGGCGGCGGCGGCGGAACAGAGATGGGATCGCGAAAAGAGTTCCTGTTCTGAGGGTTTCGGAGGTCCCTCTAAATATATGCCAAAGGGGGCACCGAACGGGCTTCGGGGGGCCCAGGCGCCCCCCCGGCGCGGCCCAGGGGGGCGCGCCCACAGGGCGCCTGGAGCCCCTGTGCCCCCCCCCCCCAGGCTGCCCTTCGGGCGCAGTGTTGTTTCCGGATCACTGATTTTTTATATAATTTTTCTGGGCAGTTCTCGAAACGTGAAAACCTGAAATACAAAAACAGCCGAAAACAGAAACTGGCACTGGGGTGCACTGGATTAGTAGGTTAGTCCAAATATGATCAAAAGTGTATGGAAGTGTATGAATATCATAGCAATCTCACCCAAAAGTGGCATGGAGCAAGCAGAAATTATAGATACGTTTTGGACGTATCAAGCCCTTGCCGGCAAGGCATTTCGGCAAGGCTTCTTCTGGCCCACTGCCCTCCAGGATGCGACGGCACTGGTCACCAGGTGTGAAGCGTGCCAGTTCCATTCAAAGAAACTTCATCAACCAGCTCAAGCCCTTCAAACCATTCCTCTCTCCTGGCCCTTCTCGGTCTGGAGGCTCGACATACTGGGCCCTTTCCCCCGCGTTGTCGGGGGCTTTGAGTACTTGTACATTGCAATCGACAAGTTCACAAAATGGCCAGAAGTGGAGGTAGTAAGGAAGGTCACAGCTCATTCAGCCGTCAAGTTCTTCGAGGGACTAGTGTGCCGTTTCGGCGTACCCAACAGGATCATCACGGACAACGGGACACAGTTTACAAGCCGTACCTTCATGCAATATACCCAAGACCTCGGCAGCAAAGTTTGTTTCGCTTCCGTTGCTCACCCCCGAAGCAATGGTCAAGCTGAGAGGGCAAATGCTGAAGTGCTGCGAGGATTAAGGACAAAGACCTTTGACAGGCTGCACAAGAGCGGGAGGCGCTGGATTGATAAATTGCCGGCGGTTCTTTGGTCAATCAGAACGACGCCAAATCGAGCCACCGGCCAGACGCCCTTTGCCCTAATATACGGGGCAGAAGCAGTTCTCCCCACTGGACTCATATACGGGTCGCCTCGAGTGCTCGCTTATGACGAGCTTGAGCAAGAGCAACTGCGGCGAGACGACACAATGCTCCTTGAGGAAGATCGTCTTCGGGCGGCTGTGAGAGCAGCACGCTACCAGCAAGCCTTGTGCCGCTACCATAGCCGCAAGGTCCGTGCCCGAAGCTTTGAGGAAGGCGACCTTGTTCTCCGGCGTGTTCAATCGGCCAGGAATACGAACAAGTTGACACCAAAGTGGGAAAGCCCTTATCGGGTAATACGAGTCACCAGGCCTGGCGCAGTCCGCCTGGAGACCGAGGATGCCATTCTAGTGAGCAATTCCTGGAACATTGAGCATCTTTGCAAGTTTTACCCATAAGGCGTGGCTTGCCGGGCCCCCCGGCAAGCCACCCTTTTGTACAAGCCTTGCCGGCGAGGCATGTAACCCTTTGTACAAAGCCAGTCACAGACCCTGAGCATAAATAAATGAAGCACTGGCGCCCTAAGTTATAGCATGCATGCTGAGTCGAGTCTCGTCCTTGGTTAGGGTTGATAGTGCTTAGCGGTGGCTAACCCCTAGCTTAGAGGTCGAGTCTTTGTCTTTCCTCTGTCTTCTTTGGTTCACAGGACGCGCAGACATCCTTGCTAAAGCCACTTGGGGAAAGGAAAGAACAACAGACCAGCACCTAGGCCCCGGCGAGCCTGTGTTGCCAGGGGCTACAAGGGCGAAGATTCGCCCACGGCAGACCAGGGTTGCCGGGGGCTGCATCTTCAGATAAGTTCTTTGTCCCTTATCATGCATTCCATTATGGACTGAGGTATGTGAAACCTCATTCTTTTCCTTAAGCTACCGTGCTCCCATAACTCTAGACCCTAGGACTCGTCCCTGGGACTGAGTTTGGTCGTAGTCGCGGCAGAAAAAGGATGAAACGAGGAGCCTGAGCACACTTCATCTCTACCTCCGCCAAAAGCGTGAGAAAGGTCGAGCGAAGTAGGGAAACGGCAGGGCCTGTTGCCGGGCGAGAAAATGTTTATCTTAGAGATACCAGGGATTTATTCCCTGTTGTGGGTTTTACCTGCGAACAAATGACCCGGCAAACATTCCTTTTTCATTGAAAACATTCCGTTCAGATACAGTCCATAGGGAATGAAAAACATGAACAAGGAGATTACAAGTTTTAAACTTAACAGATGCCCAAAGGCTTACAAACTAAAAAGAGATAAGATGCCCGTAATGCCTTTCTTGTCCCTCTCCTCAGGAGGTAGGTCAAGGAGGCAAGAAGGGAAAAAGGGGCGCCTAGGCGAGCTATGGGTGGCAGAAGACACCAAGAGGACATCTCGGCGGCCGCCTAAGGGCTGGACGGTGATGACGGCACCGGAGGCAAAGCTCGAAGACGAGGCGGCAGGACGTCAGTACGCGTCGATGGCGTTGGTTCCCGCATACTCCGACATGATGACCTTGCCGTCCGCCTTCTTCCTCTTCCTCTTCCGCAGCCTCCCTACGCCAGCCGCCAAGGAGACGGCCCCGAGAAGTTCAAGGAGCCGGCGGCGCGGATGATGGGGTCGCCGGCGCCACCAGGAGCGGCGCCCGACACCTAGTCGGACCCGTCATCCTGCCGTCCACAGCCCTCGTCTTCGCTGCCGCTGTCCTCCTCGTCACCCTCGTTCGAGGAGGAGTCTTCGTCATCGGAGGAGCTCTCCACGCAGCACCTCGCACGAGTCCCGAGGTGCCCGAAGACCTTGACAGAGAGATGGCCATCCTCCATCAACTTGAAGTGGAGGGTGAGCCCATCCGTCAGGCTGTGGATGCGAGTGAACGTCTTCCATCCTTGACGAAGATACATCACATGAGGGGCGGGGAAGTCGCCGCGGACCCGCGTGCCACTGATCCCGCAGCCCCTCATGTGCAGCCGCAGCGACTCCGGTGGATCCACCTCCATCTCCCACGCAAATGGAGTCGGGAGACGAAGACGACGACGCGGCTCCCTCCGCATCCTATCAAAGAACTCACAAGGGTCATCCCCAATATGACCTTCCATTGGAGGAGGAGCTGCTGGCGGGGGCGAGGCCGGCGGGCCGCCCCGTCCTCCTCTACCCCGAGCGCCCCGGCCTCGCCCATGACCTCGCCCCCTCCCTCTTCCCCTCGTGGTTGGTTCGACCACTGCATGTGCAGGAGAGGGAGGGACGTGTTGTTGAGCAACGACCCTTGCCGCCAACGTTGAAGAGCCGGGATTTCCTCTCTTCATGGCGAACAGAAGAGAGGAGCAGAAGCAGAAGGAGAAAGAAGATGGAGGAGTGCGGGGCGCCGTCCCTTCCCTCCCGCTCTTTATAAAGGGGCGGGGCTGGGGCTCGACTGCCCCGCTCAGCCAATCAAGACGCAGAAGGCGAGGGAGCCGGGACCGACCAGCCGCCCCAACCAGCGACGGCTCGGTTTCCCGCCTCCACCGCTCGCCACCTCGAGCGCATGGAAGGCACGTGGCGAGCGTGCAGAGCCGAGGGGACGGGTGAGGCGACCTTTCCCCACCCCGTGATCATGGGGAGTGGACGGCTAGACGACCGCGCCTCGGCCCCATTCAGTAAATGGGCCATGCCTCCATGCCTCCCCCCGTTTACGGGGAAGGCGCGAAGCCGCCTCCTGCCGCATTTACTGCGACGTGACACATGCCTGCGGAAACCACCCCACACATGCCGCCCGCGTCACGCACGCCCCTCCAACCCGCGTCGCGCGCGGAAAATTTTACCATGTTGAAAACCGCCCCGCCTGCCCGCGCACCGTTCTGGGCCTGGCCCAACAACGCGTCGCGCTCATGTGTGGCCCAGGCCCGGGGGCTCCTGTCGGTGTACAAAAAGAGGGGCACACTTTTTGTACCCCTATGACTATGCACGGGCAGTCTGAGCCACGGGCACCACCACACCAAGCATGGCCAGGGAGATGAGCCAAGGTAAGACCGAGGCTCGATGGAATTGGAGCAACGCCAAGAACAAGACCACAAAGAGCGAAGGGACGAAGCGGATTTCCCCGGCAAGATTCTTGCTGGGAGCCAGTTTCAGCAGCCCTGGCAAGACCCTTGCCGGGGCCGGCTCTGGCAGCCCCGGCAAGACCCTTGCCGCGGCAGCTCGCCCCACGCCTACGGAGCAAGTCACCCTTGAGTCCACCGCCCCCATGGTGCGAGGATTCGGGAGATATCCCCGTGGTGGCATGCAGATATTTGTGAAGACATCCAAGATCAGATACAAGCTAAGAAGACGACGACTCTTGGCGGGATCCTAGCCAAGGAGGAACACAAGGCCACCGGCAAGCACCTTGCCGGGGATGACAGCAGACGCCCAAGCAAGGCCCTTGCCGGGGACACCCGCAAGGCCACCATCAGGCCCACACCAACTGAGTTTCCACCGCCCCACGCGACTGCCGACCCAACCAGCTGGACAGGCTCCTGCATGGCAACTCACAGATCTTCGTGGAGACCCGCCGTTGCGCAACCTCAGCTGCCTGTCTGCCTACATGGCACCTCAGGCACCGCTGGTCAGGGCGCATGTCGACACGAGGAGGGGCGGCGACGGACAAGACGGACGTCTCCCCTCGTCCCCGATAAAGCAAGGACACCTAAGCTAAGCTCATTAAATGCGCCTTGTCCTGTAATGCGAGGGATAACCTCGCATCACTGTACCCTTTCCACCTCCTGTGTGCCACTGTGGCAACCCCTTTTTTCTATAAAAGGAGGCCCGAGGCGACCAGGAGAAGGATTCGGCTTTTTAGAACTCCTCACGACTCTTTAGGAGCTCCTCACTAGCTGAAGAACACAAACATATAATCCACCAAAGCAGGAGTAGGGTTTTACGCATCTTTGCGGCCCGAACCTGGGTAAAGGAACCGTGTCCTGACTATTAGATCCGCTCTTCTCTCAACCCCGCGCCCCGCAACCGTAGTAGGGATTCTTGTGATCCCATAGGTGTCGATCCAAATACACCGACACAAACGGAGTCCAAACGGAATGAAACCTTCGCAGGAGATATTTTTTGAGGAAATCACGCAAGATAGACTACGGGGCCAAGCCAGAGGACAGTGGGCCCACCCTCGAGGGTGGGGGGCGTGCCCTGTTGGGGAACGTAGTATTTTAAAATTTTCCTATGATCACGCAAGATCTATCTACTAGATGCATAGCAACGAGAGCGCAAAGTGTGTCTACGTACCCTCGTAGACCGGGAGCGGAAGCGTCAAGTGACGCGGTTGATGTAGTCGAACTTCTTCACGATCCAACCGATCAAGCACCGAACGTACGGCACCTCCGCGTTCAGCACACGTTCAGCTTGATGACGTCCCACTAGCTCTTGATCCAGTTGAGCTTCACGGGAGAGTTACGTCAGCACGACGGCGTGGTGACGGATATGATGAAGTTACCGGCGCAGGGCTTCGCCTAAGCAATGCGACAGTATGACCAAGGTGTGTTTCTGTGGAGGGGGGCACCGCACACGGCTAAAACAATTCAACTAGTGGGAGCAAGGGGGAGGCCGGCCGGCCCCTTGTGGCACGCCTAGGAGGAGCAATCCTACTAGGAATAGGATTGCAATCCTATTCCTAGTAGGAACTACCAAAAGGGAGAAGGGGGAAAGGAAGGAGAGGGAGAAGGAGAAGAAAAAGGGCGCCGGCCCCCCCTCCTTCCCTGTCAAATTCGGACCAAGGGGTGGGGGTGCGTGGCCCAGCCCTGGCCCTCCTTCCCTCTTTCTCCTACGGCCCATTAAGGCCCATAGCTTCCACAGGGGGTTCCGGTAACCCCCCCCCCCCCCGGTACTCCGGTAAATTCCGAAACTTTACGGAACACTTCCGGTGTCCGAATATAGTCGTCCAATATATCAATCTTTACTTCTCGGACATTCCGAGACTCCTCGTCATGTCCGTGATCTCATCCGGGACTCCGAACTACCTTCGGTACATCAAAACTCATAAACTCATAATACCGATCGTCATCAAACGTTAAGTGTGCGGACCCTACGGGTTCGAGAACTATGTAGACATGACCGAGACTCATCTCTGGTCAATAAACAATAGCGGAACCTGGATGCTCATATTGGCTCCTACATATTCTACGAAGATCTTTATCGGTCAAACCGCATAACAACATACGTTGTTCCTTTTGTCATCGGTATGTTACTTGCCTGAGATTCGATCGTCAGTATCTCTATACCTAGCTCAATCTTGTTACCGGCAAGTCTCTTTACTCGTTCCGTAATACATCATCTCGTGACTAACTCATTAGTCATTTGCTTGCAAGGCTTATTTTGATGTGCATTACCGAGAGGGCCCAGAGATACCTCTCTGACACTCGGAGTGACAAATCCTAGTCTTGATCTATGCCAACACCACGAACACTTTCGGAGACACCTGTAGAGCATCTTTGTGATCACCCAGTTACGTTGTGACGTTTGATAGAACACAAGGTGTTCCTACGATATTCGGGAGTTGCATAATCTCATAGTCATAGGAACATGTATAAGTCATGAAGAAAGCAATAGCAGTAAAACTAAACGATCATAGTGCTAAGCTAACGGATGGGTCTAGTCCATCACATCATTCTCCTAATGATGTGATCCTATTGATCAAATGACAACTCATGTCTATGGCTAGGAAACATAGCCATCTTTGATCAATGAGCTAGTCTAGTAGAGGCATACAAGGGACATACTATTTTGTCTATGTATTCACACATGTACTAAGTTTCCGGTTAATACAATTCTACCATGAATAAAAGACATTTATCATGATATAAGGAAATACAAATAACATCTTTATTATTGCCTCTAGGGCATATTTCCTTCAGTCTCCCACTTGAACTAGAGTCAATAATCTAGATTACAAAGTAATGATCCTCACACCCATGGAGTCCTGGTGCTGATCATGTTTCGCCCGTGGAAGAGGCTTAGTCAACGGGTCTGCAACATTCAGATCTGTATGTATCTTGCAAATCTCTATGTCTCCCTCCTTGACTAGATCGCGGATGGAATTGAAGCGTCTTTTGATGTGCTTTGTTCTCTTGTGAAACCTGGATTCCTTCGCCAAGGCTATTGCTCCAGTGTTGTCACAAAAGATTTTCATTGGACCCGATGCACTAGGTATTACACCTAGATCGGATATAAACTCCTTCATCCAGACTCCTTCATTTGCTGCTTCCGAAGCAGCTATGTATTCTGCTTCACACGTAGATCCCGCCACGACGCTCTGCTTGGATCTGCACCAACTGACAGCTCCATCGTTCAATAAAAATACATATCCGGTTTGTGACTTATAGTCATCCGGATCAGTGTCAAAGCTAGAATCGACGTAACCGTTTACGACGAGCTCTTTGTCACCTCCATACACGAGAAACATATCCCTTGTCCTTTTCAGGTATTTTAGGATGTTCTTGACCGTTGTCCAGTGATCCACTCCTGGATTACTTTGGTACCTCCCTGCTAGACTTTTAGCAAGGCACACATCAGGTCTGGTACACAGCATTGCATACATGATAGATCCTATGGCTGAGGCATAGGGAATGACTTTCATTTTCTCTCTATCTTCTGCAGTGGTCGGGCATTGAGTCTTACTCAACTTCATACCTTGTAACACAGGCAAGAACCCTTTCTTCGACTTATCCATTTTGAACTTCTTCAAAACTTTATCAAGGTATGTGCTTTGTGAAAGTCCAATTAAGCGTCTTGATATATCTCTATAGATCTTGATGCCTAATATATAAGCAGCTTCACCGAGGTCTTTCATTGAAAAACTTTTATTCAAGTATCCTTTTATGTTATCCAGAAATTCTATGTCATTTCCAATCAACAATATGTCATCCACATATAATATTAGAAATGCTACAGAGCTCCCACTCACTTTCTTGAAAATACAGGCTTCTCCAAAAGGCTGTATAAAACCATATGCTTTGATCACATCATCAAAGCGTATATTCCAACTCCGAGATGCTTGCACCAGTCCATAGATGGATTGCTGGAGCTTGCATACTTTGTTAGCACCTTTTGGATCGACAAAACCTTCCGGTTGCATCATATATAACTCTTCTTTGAGATATCCATTCAGGAATGCAGTTTTGACATCCATTTGTCATATTTCATAATCATAAAATGCGGCAATTGCTAACATGATTCGGACAGACTTAAGCATCGCTACAGGTGAGAAAGTCTCATCGTAGTCAACTCCTTGAACTTGTCGAAACCCTTTTGCAACAAGTCGAGCTTTGTAAACAGTAACATTACCGTCTGCGTCGGTCTTCCTCTTGAAGATCCATTTATTTTCGATGGCTTGCCGATCATCGGGCAAGTCAACCAAAGTCCACACTTTGTTCTCATACATGGATCCAATCTCAGATTTCATGGCCTCGAGCCATTTTGCAGAATCTGGGCTCATCATCGCTTCCTCATAGTTCGTAGGTTCATTATGGTCTAGTAACATGACTTCCAGAACTGGGTTGACGTACCACTCTGGTGCGGAACGTACTCTGGTTGATCTACGACGTTCAGCAGAAACTTGATCTGAAGTTTCATAATCAACATCATTAGCTTCCTCACTAATTGTTGTAGGAATCACTGGAACAATTTTCCGTGATGTACTACTTTCTAATTCAGGAGAACGTACAATTACCTCATCAAGTTCTACTGTCCTCCCACTCACTTCTTTCGAGAGAAACTCCTTCTCTAGAAAGAATCCATTCTTAGCAACGAATATCTTGCCTTCGGATCTGTGATAGAAGGTGTACCCAACAGTCTCTTTTGGGTATCCTATGAAGACACATTTATCCGACTTAGGTTCGAGCTTATTAGGTTGAAGCTTTTTCACATAAGCATTGCAGCCCCAAACTTTAAGAAACGACAACTTTGGTTTCTTGCCAAACCATAGTTCATAAGGTGTCATCTCAACGGATTTAGATGGTGCCCTATTTAACGTGAATGCAGTTGTCTCTAAAGCATATCCCCAAAATGATAGTGGTAAATCGGTAAGAGACATCATAGATCGCACCATATCCAATAAAGTACGGTTACGACGTTCGGACACACCATTACGCTATGGTGTTCTGGGTGGCGTGAGTTGTGAAAATATTCCACATTGTTTCAAATGAAGACCAAACTCGTAACTCAAATATTCTCCTCCACGATCAGATCGCAGAAACTTTATTTTCTTGTTACAATGATTCTCTACTTCACTCTGAAATTCTTTGAACTTTTCAAATGTTTCAGACTTGTGTTTCATCAAGTAGATATACCCATATCTGCTCAAATCATCAGTGAAGGTCAGAAAATAACGATACCCACCGCGAGCTTCAATACTCATTGGTCCGCATACATCAGTATGTATGATTTCCAACAAATCTGTTGCTCGCTCCATAGTTCCGGAGAACGGAGTTTTAGTCATCTTGCCCATGAGGCATGGTTCACAAGCACCATGTAATTCATAATCAAGTGATTCCAAAAGTCCATCACTATGGAGTTTCTTCATGCGCTTTACACCAATATGACCTAACCGGCAGTGCCACAAATAAGTTGCATATCATTATTAACCTTGCATATTTTGGCTTCAATATTATGAATATGTGTATCACTACAATCGAGATC
This sequence comes from Secale cereale, assembly GCA_902687465.1. Classification (NCBI taxonomy): domain Eukaryota; kingdom Viridiplantae; phylum Streptophyta; class Magnoliopsida; order Poales; family Poaceae; genus Secale; species Secale cereale. Next base: position 730,672,680 of record LR738715.1, read on the forward strand.
CAATAAGAATAGACCACTCTTCAAGGGTGCATGACCATAAAAGATATTTTTCATAAAAATAGAACAACCTTTATTCTCTGATTTAAATGAATAACTGTCTCGCAACAAACAAGATCCAGATATAATGTTCATGCTCAACGCTGGCACCAAATAACAATTATTTAGGTCTAAAACTAATCCCGAAGGTAGATGTAGAGGTGGCGTGCCGACGGCGATCACATCGACTTTGGAACCATTTCCCACGCGCATCGTTACCTCGTCCTTAGCCAATCTTCGTTTAATCCGTAGTCCCTGTTTCGAGTTACAAATATTAGCAACCGAACCAGTATCAAATACCCAGGTACTACTACGAGAATTAGTAAGGTACACATCAATAACATGTATATCACATATACCTTTGTTCACCTTGCCATCCTTCTTATCTGCCAAATACTTGGGGCAGTTCCGCTTCCAGTGTCCAGTCCCTTTGCAGTAGAAGCACTTAGTTTCAGGCTTGGTTCTAGACTTGGGTTTCTTCGCGGGAGCGGCAACAGTCTTGCTATTCTCCTTGAAATTCCCTTACTTTCCCTTGCCCTTTTTCTTGAAACTAGTGGTATTGTTAACCATCAACACTTGATGCTCCTTTTTGATTTCTACCTCCGCAGCTTTGAGCATAGCGAAGAGCTCAGGAATTGTCTTCTGCATCCCTTGCATATTATAGTTCATCACGAAGCCTTTATAGCTTGGTGGCAGTGATTGAAGAACTCTATCAATAACACTATCCTCGTCAACTTGGCAACCAAGTTGAGTCATATGATTGTAGTGCCCATACATTGTGAGCAAGTGTCCACTGATAGAACTATTCTCCTCCATCTTGCAGCTGTAGAACTTATTGGAAATATTATATTTCTCAATCTGGGCATTTGCTTGAAATATTAACTTCAACTCCTGGAACATCTCATATGGTCCATGACGTTCAAAACGTCGTTCTAGTCCCAGTTCTAAGCCGTAAAGCATGGCACACTGAACTATCGTGTAGTTATCAGACCGCGTCTGCCAGACGTTCAAAGCGTCTACATTGGCGGGAGGGGGCTTGTCACCTAGCGGTGCTTCAAGGACATAATTCTTCTGTGCAGCAATGAGGATAATCCTCAAGTTACGGACCCAGTCCGTGTAATTGCTACCATCATCTTTCAACTTAGCTTTCTCTAGGAATGCATTAAAATTCAAAGGAACGGTAGCACGGGCCATTGATCTACAACAACATAGATATGCAAAAACTATCAGGACTAAGTTCATGATAAATTAAAGTTCAATTAATCATATTACTTAAAGAACTCCCACTTAGATAGACATCCCTCCGGTCATCTAAATGATCACGTGATCCAAATCAACTAAACCATGTCCGATCATCACGTGAGATGAAGTAGTTTCAATGGTGAACATCTTATGTTGATCATATCTACTATATGATTCACGCTCGACCTTTCGGTCTCCAGTGTTCCGAGGCCATATCTGCATATGCTAGGCTCGTCAAGTTTAACCCGAGTATTTTGCGTGTGCAAAACTGGCTTACACCCGTTGTATTTGAACGTAGAGCTTATCACACCCGATCATCACGTGGTGTCTCGGCACGACGAACTTTCGCAACGGTGCATACTCAGGGAGAACACTTATACCTTGAAATTTAGTAAGGGATCATCTTATAATGCTACCGTCGTTCTAAGCAAAATAAGAAGCATAATAAGATAAACATCACATGCAATCAAAATATGTGACATGATATGGCCATCATCATCTTGTGCTTTTGATCTTCATCTCCAAAGCACCGTCATGATCACCTTCGTCACCGGCGCGACACCTTGATCTCCATCGTAGCATCGTTGTCGTCTCGCCAACTATTGCTTCTACGACTATCACTACCGCTTAGTGATAAAGTAAATCAATTACATGGCGATTGCATTTCATACAATAAAGCGACAACCATATGGCTCCTGCCAGTTGCCGATAACTTTACGAAACATGATTATCTCATACAAAACCGTATAACTCATCATGTCTTGACCATATCACATCACAACATTGATGGGCCTCGAACCCCTCGTTGGTTACCCCAAGTGGAAGGTGTAAGATGCAGTAAGTAGAAGTGTTTTCCCTTAGCAAAGATGCCAAGGATCGAATCCCCAGAGACTCCTAGGTTCAACAAGTAGGTGTCAATTGCTACGGCGCCAGATTAGTAGCAATCAACGTGGACCTGCACACAGATACAAATAACTTTGCTCCCAACGAGTACAGAGAGGTTGTCAATCCCTCCGGCCTTGTAGTTCACAAAGGATTAAAAGCAACGATAGTAGTGATAGATAGTTTTTGCAATAGTAAGTAATAACGAAAAGTAAATAGTGGATGTGATCAATGATGGTAATATGGACCGGAGTCTCATGATGTTCACTAGTGATGTCTCTCTCCCAAAAGACGATAAAACAGCTATGTGAGGCAACAATATACAGCTGGGCAATTGACAGGACCACGAACGCAAACCAATGCTGACTACATTGCAAGAAAGGTTGAGGTTCAAAGCATGGGCGGTACGCCAAAGTAAGTAGACCGAAATCCATCAATATCTACTACTAATCATCCACCTTGAGATATCTATCCAGAACATCTCGCTGGTATTAAGTTGTGAGTCCCACCCATAGTGTAAACTCAATGCAACAGACAACTGCATTAAAAGAACTTTGCGTAAAGTAAACAATCCTTGCACCCGCGGGCACAAGCACCGTTGTTTTCCCCCTTGTGGCAACAGCACATCCCCTAGACTCATGTTTCTGTCACTCAAGCTAGTCATCGAGGGGCATGAACCCGCAATCGAGCATAACGTTCCCTCTTGGAGTCACTACCTATTACTCGGCCAAAGCAATAAATAACAACGGAGAACATGCAAGAATTGCTTATGAACAAAAATATAAAAGAGGTGATTCAAATATATTACTCAAGATCAATCTGAACATAATCTCATAATCCATCGGATCCCAGCAAACTCAACATAGCAACAGCATAAGGATTACATAGGTGCCTCGATCATGTAGGGCAGCTCACGAGGACTAATTAGTGAAGCACAAGAACGGGAGGATAACATCACATAGCTACTGGTCATGGACTCATGGTCCAAGGGAGACTACTCACGAGTCATCCGGGAGGCGTCCATGGTGGTGGAGAAGCTCCCGGTGGTGATCCTCCCCTCCGGCAGGGTGCCGGGAAGAGTTCTCCTGGTGCTCCCGATCTTGGAAGCGGCGGCGGCGGCGGAACAGAGATGGGATCGCGAAAAGAGTTCCTGTTCTGAGGGTTACGGAGGACCCTTTAAATATATGCCAAAGTAGGGCACCGGGGGAGCTTCGGGGGGCCCAGGCGCCCCCCCGGCGCGGCCCAGGGGGGGCGCGCCGCCAGGGCGCCTGGAGCCCTGGTGGCCCCCCAGGCTTCCCTTCGGACGCAGTGTTGTTTCCGGAACGCTGATTTTTTATATAATTTTTCTGGATTTTTCTGGGCAGTTCTCGAAACATGAAAACCTGAAATACAAAAACAGCCGAAAACAAAAACTGGCACTGGGGTGCATTGGATTAGTAAGTTAGTACAAAAGTGTATGTAAGTGTATGAATAACATAGCAATATCACCCAAAAGTGGCATGGAGGAAGCAGAAATTATAGATACGTTTTGGACGTATCAACATCCCCAAGCTTAATTCCTGCTCGTCCTCGAGTAGGTAAATGATAACAAGAATAATTTTTGTGGTGACATGCTATTAACCATATAGGACTTTTTCATAGTCATATGACAAAAGCTTACTGAGACAATGATTCTAAAGTAATTAAGTTGCCTCAAGAGAAAATCACAAATGACTGAAAGTTTTACAACATGAAACTGAAACATCAAAAAGATTTGCAATGAACATGATGTGCAAATATGATAAAGTGATATCTAGCTTGCCCCCTTTAGTGATGCAAAACATAAATGCAGGGGCACCTTCAAGGTTTAAGTGATGACTAGATACAATCATTTCAGAATAAACGATATCACAATCATGCAAAAGACAATGCTACTTTGGGACAATGCACATTACACTCAGAATGACAATCATGCTCTCAGTAGTTGGTGCTTTAACATAAAGGTAAAAGAATGGTTATGTGCTAGAGCTTTTTATTTTGAAAACATGGAAGCAATTGTGTCAACGGTAGTAGTACTTCATATGTGTCATGCATAAAACATCCTATAAGTTGCAAGCCTCATGCATCGTATACCAATAGTGCTCGCTCCTTGTCCTAATTAGCTCAGATTTCCATGGGTTATCATTGCATTGCATATGTTTCAACCAAGTGTCACAAAGGGGTACCTCTATGCCACCTGTACAAAGGTCCAAGGAGATAAATCGCATTTGATCTCTCATTTTTGATAGATCTCAACTTGAGGACATCCATACCGGGACAACATAGAAAATAGATGATGGACTCCTCTTTAATGCATAAGCATATTCTCATATGAGATTGAGGATTAAGGTCCAAGCTAAAACTTCCACCATGATGCATGGCTTTGGTTGGCGGCCCAATGTTCTTCTCTAACAATATGCATATTCATTCAACCCACGGCAAATCACCCTTACTTCAGACAAGACGAACATGCATAGCAACTCACATGATATTCAACAAAAGTGTGACAGTTGATGGCGTCCCCAGAAACATGGTTACCGCTCAGCAAGCAACTTATAAGAAATAAGATACATAAGCAACATATTCTTTACCACAATAGTTTTTAGGCTACTTTCCCATGAGCTATGTATTGCATGGTTAGTTTGCTTAGTACAGGTGGAGGTTAGCAAAAGACTGGGAGCGACCAACTAAGAGAGCAATGACGGTCATAATCATGCAGAGCGACAAAGCAATATTGAATCAGGCATGGTAGTTATATCGCTACTCAGAAATAAAAGATCATCAAGGCTTCACAGACTTTCTTTACAGTCTTAAATATGCGTGATCATACGCCAAGTCAATCAAAATAAATTCTCGAAGGAAGATATTACTAGACCATACCACATCATAGGCAAACAAACCAAGTTGGTACTCCAATAACACATTGGGAACCCCCCAGCTATTTGAGATTAACCATAAGAAAACCTGAACTACTAAGCACCATCATGCAAGTAGCATCTTTATCATAGACATATTAACCAATGCAACGGAAGCAAACTCTCTTAATAAGGTGATCATGATAATTAAAGAGAGTTCAAGCAACCAACTAAACAAAAGCTCTTGAAAAGATAAGCATGAATACTAAGAGCAGAGCACGATAGTAGCTATTAAAAGACAAAGAACACACACAGCATAGATAGACATGAAAATTCTATGTTATGTTCTGGGTAGAAGTGGAGCGTGTTTCTCTCCCACATAAAGGAATGCTGAGTTCTGACTCGTTATGAAAAACTAAAAAGAAAACTAAAAGCAAGACGCTCCAAGCATAGCACATAACACATGAAGTGATAAAAATATAGCGAAACGAAAGACGAACTGATAATGTTGATGGAGAAGGGGATGCACGGGGGCATCCCCAAGCTTAGACGCTTGAGTCTCCTTGAATATTTCTTGGGGGTGCACGGGGGCATCCCCAAGCTTGAGCGCTTGACACTCCTGAATCTTTTTATCATCTTCCCTCGCACACTTGAAAACTCCCTTCATACACAACTCATCATAATCTGATTAGCGAGGTTAGTACCCTTAATAAAATAATTATACCTTGCTGGAAATAAGGATATTCTTGAAGTTCTACTGTTTCTCAAGATTGCCAAAAGGTTTTGCAAAGAAAAAGCAAGTTCTTGATTTGCAAAGTGAAGGTAAGGCAAAACAGGACAGAATCTGTGAAAAACAGAACAGCAGGTAGTAATTGATCTGTTCGGGATACTTCTGCAACTCAAATCAAAAAACTCAGAACAGACGCACGAAAGAAAATTATATAGAGAACGCTGTTGAAAAAATTCAGACCAAAAAGATGGTCTGGTGATTTTATACGAATTTTTCTGTCCAAGGACAGAATCTGTTTCCTGGATAGCACCTCACAACTTTTGAACTTTCTAGCAATCAGAGGCTATACTTGGCACAAATATGAAAAGCAAAGATAAAATGATGATGCTACAGCAGTAAACAACATCAAGACACAACAAAAGCAAAAAATTTATTCATGTGGGCTGCCTCCCAAAAGCGCTTTCTTTTATGCCTTTAAGCTAGGCATAATGCATAGATCAAGTTTTATCAAGAGTAAAAGAATAACTAGCCCGTACAACGGACACAAAAGGTAACTTGATCTTCTTTCGAGGGAAGTGTTCCATCCCTTTCTTGAGAGGAAACTGAAATTTTATATTACCATCTTTCATGTCAATGACAGCACCAACGGTGCGTAAAAAGGGACGTCCCAAAATAATTGGACATGAAGGATCACATTCAATATCCATAATAGTGAAATCAATAGGCACATAATTATCATTGACAACAATAAGAACATCGTCGATCCTCCCCAAAGGTTTCTTTATGGAAGAATCAACGAGAGCATTACCAAAAGAACAAGAATCAAAAGGTTTCAATTTAAGCATATCATATAGTCTTTTGGGCATAAAAGAAGTACTAGCTACAATATCACATAAAGCATAGCATGAGAAGTCATTCAAATTAATTTTTATCATAGGATCCCAACCATCTTCTAGCTTTCTAGGTATGGAGGCTTCTACTCTAAGTTTCTCCTCCCTAGCTTTGATGAGAGCATTAGTGATATGCTCTGTGAAGGCAAGGTTAAGCGTGCTAGTGCGGGGATCTCTAGACATCTTGTGAAGGAAATCAATAACTTCAGTAAGAGTGCAATTATCAAAATCAAGGTCACGAGCATCAAGTAAAGTGGTAGTGGTGTCCTTAAGGTTCACTTGTTTGGTAGCTTCTATAGTCATAGCATCACCATTATTAGGTCCATTGGGACCAGGAGTACATTGGGTGCTAAGAGTTTGAACATCCTCAATAACTTGGATAGTAGCAACAGTGTGGTGGGTAGGAAGGCTCTTAATTCTTTCCTCTTCCTCCCTTTCTCTATCCCATCTTTCTTTAAGCTTAGACATCATCCTAATGTTTTCATTAATTTGTACTTGAGTAGCATTAATAGGGATGACTTCCCTCTCCTTAAGAGGAGAAGTTTCAATTTTTAGCAATTTTACATCATTGGCTAAGTGGTCTACCTTAAAAGAAAGATCATCTAGTTTATGTAGTTTCCCTTCTACATTATTATTAAAGGCTTTTTGGGTAGTGATGAAATCTCTAAGCATGGTCTCTAGTTCAGTATTGGAGTTCTTGGTGATAGGATAAGCATTGTTGTTCCCATAAGAGTTAGAGGGGAACGGTCTAGGATTGTTACCAAAGTTACTCCTATAAGCATTGTTGTTAAAATTGTTTCTAGAGATAAAGTTCACATCTACTTGTTCTTGAGCAATCAAAGAATTTAAAGGAACATCACGAGGATCAACAGTAGATTGCTTCGAAAGTAGAGACATGATCAAGTCAACTTTTTCATTGAGGGAGGAAATCTCCTCGACAGAGTTTACCTTCCTACCTGTTGGAGCGCGTTCGGTGTGCCATTGGGAATAGTTGGTCATCATCTCATCGAGAAGCTTCGTGGCAGCACCAAGTGTAGTTGACATAAAAGTTCCTCCCGCGGCCGAATCTAACAAGTTCCGCGAGGTAAAGTTCAAGCCTGCATAAAAAGTTTGGATAACCATCCAAGTAGTCAAACCGTGAGTAGGGCAGTTCTTGATAAGAGATTTTATACATTTCCAAGCTTGTGCAACGTGTTCATTATCCAATTGTTTAAAATTCATTATGTTACTTCTAAGTTGGATAATCTTAGCAGGTGCATAGTATTTTCCGATAAAAGCATCTTTGCACTTGTCCCATGAATCTATGCTATTTCTAGGCAAAGATTGAAACCAAATTTTAGCTCCTCCTCTCAAAGAGAAAGGAAAAAGCTTAAGCTTAACAATATTACCATCTATTTCTTGGTACTTTTGCATATCACAAAGTTCAACAAAGTTATTCAAGTGTAAAGCAGCATCATCTCCAGCACCGGAGAATTGTTCTATCATGACTAAGTTCAGTAAAGCAGGTTTAATTTCATATGAAGGTGCTGAAGTGGCAGGTGTAGTGATAGGTGTGCTGATAAAGTCATCGTTGTTGTGACTAGTGAAGTCACACAACTTGGTGTTCTCGGTGGAACCCATAGTAGCAAGCAAGCAAGATAACTATTTTTGTGATTTTCGATAAAAAAGTACTAAAGCAAAAATGAAAGGTAAACTAGCAAGACTAAAAAGCAAAGGTAAAAGATAGCATGCAACTCCCCTATCCTGAAGAGTGGAGTCCCCGGCAACGGCGCCAGAAAATACTCCTTGATGGGCCTCGAACCCCTCGTTGGTTACCCCAAGTGGAAGGTGTAAGATGCAGTAAGTAGAAGTGTTTTCCCTTAGCAAAGATGCCAAGGATCGAATCCCCAGAGACTCCTAGGTTCAACAAGTAGGTGTCAATTGCTACGGTGCCAGATTAGTAGCAATCAACGTGGACCTGCACACAGATACAAATAACTTTGCTCCCAACGAGTACAGAGAGGTTGTCAATCCCTCCGGCCTTGTAGTTCACAAAGCATTAAAAGAAACGATAGTAGTGATAGATAGTTTTTGCAATAGTAAGTAATAACGAAAAGTAAATAGTGGATGTGATCAATGATGGTAATATGGACCGGAGTCTCATGATGTTCACTAGTGATGTCTCTCTCCCAAAAGACGATAAAACAGCTATGTGAGGTAACAAATTACAGTTGGGCAATTGACAGGACCACGAACGCAAACCAATGCTGACTACATTGCAAGAAAGGTTGAGGTTCAAAGCATGGGCGGTATGCCAAAGTAAGTAGACCGAAATCCATCAATATCTACTACTAATCATCCACCTTGAGATATCTATCCAGAACATCTCGCTGGTATTAAGTTGCGAGTCCCACCCATAGTGTAAACTCAATGCAAGAGACAACTGCATTAAAAGAACTTTGCGTAAAGTAAACAATCCTTGCACCTGCGGGCACAAGCACCGTTGTTTTCCCCCTTGTGGCAACAGCACATCCCCTAGACTCATGTTTCTGTCACTCAAGCTAGTCATCGAGGGGCATGTACCCACAATCGAGCATAACGTTCCCTCTTGGAGTCACTACCTATTACTCGGCCAAAGCAATAAATAACAACGGAGAACATGCAAGAATTACTTATGAACAAAAATATAAAAGAGGTGAATCAAATATATTACTCAAGATCAATCTGAACATAATCTCATAATCCATCGGATCCCAGTAAACTCAACATAGCAACAGCATAAGGATTACATAGGTGCCTCGATCATGTAGGGCAGCTCACGAGGACTAATTAGTGAAGCACAAGAACGGGAGGAGAACATCACATAGCTACTGGTCATGGACTCATGGTCCAAGGGAGACTACTCACGAGTCATCCGGGAGGCGTCCATGGTGGTGGAGAAGCTCCCGGTGGTGATCCTCCCCTCCGGCAGGGTGCCAGGAAGAGTTCTCCTGGTGCTCCCGATCTTGGAAGCGGCGGCGGCGGCGGAACACAGATGGGATCGCGAAAAGAGTTCCTGTTCTAAGGGTTACGGAGGACCCTTTAAATCAATGCCAAAGTAGGGCACCGGGGGAGCTTCGGGGGGCCCAGGCGCCCCCCCGGCGCGGCCCAGGGGGGGCGCCGCCAGGGCGCCTGGAGCCCTGGTGCCCCCCCCCCAGGCTGCCCTTCGGACGCAGTGTTGTTTCCGGAACGCTGATTTTTTATATAATTTTTCTGGATTTTTCTGGGCAGTTCTCGAAACGTGAAAACCTGAAATACAAAAACAGCCGAAAACATAAACTGGCACTGGGGTGCACTGGATTAGTAAGTTAGTCCAAATATGATCAAAAGTGTATGGAAGTGTATGAATATCATAGCAATATCGCCCAAAAGTGGCATGGAGCAAGCAGAAATTATAGATATGTTTTGGACGTATCAAACATGCCCTGCAAAAACAAGTTAGACGTCCTCTACTTTGTTGTTGCAAGTTTTACGTGGCTGCTACGGGCTTAGCAAGAACCGTTCTTACCACGCATACAAAAACCACAACGATGTTTCGTCAAGTATGTGCTGTTTAAACCTTCACAAGGACCGGGCGTAGCCACACTTAATTCAGCTAAAGTGAGAGAGACAGACACCCGCCAGTCACCTTTAAGCAACGAGTGCTCATAACGGTGAAACCAGTCTCGCGTAAGCGTACGCGTAATGTCGGTCCGGGCCACTTCATCTCACAATACCGCCGAAGCAAAGTATGACATGCTGCTAAGCAGTATGACTAGTATCGCCCACAACTCATTGTGTTCTACTCGTGCATATCATCTACGCATAGACCTGGCTCATGATGCCACTGTTGGGGAACGTAGTATTTTAAAATTTTCCTACGATCACGCAAGATCTATCTACTAGATGCATAGCAACAAGAGGGGAGAGTGTGTCTACGTACCCTCGTAGACCGGGAGCGGAAGCATCAAGTGACGCAGTTGATGTAGTCGAACTTCTTCGCGATCCAACCGATCAAGCACCGAACGTACGGCACCTCCCCGTTCAGCACACGTTCAGCTTGATGACGTCCCACGAGCTCTTGATCCAGTTGAGCTTCACAGGAGATTTACGTCAGCACGACGGCGTGGTGACGGATATGATGAAGTTACCTGCGCAGGGCTTTGCCTAAGCAATGCGAAAGTATGACCGAGGTGTGTTTCTGTGGAGGGGGGCACCGCACACGGCTAAAACAATTCAACTTGTGTGTCTTTGCGTGCCCCCCTTCCCCCGTATATAAAGGAGCAAGGGGGGAGGCCAGCTGGCCCCATGTGGCACGCCTAGGAGGAGCAATCCTACTAGGAATAGGATTGCAATCCTATTCCTAGTAGGAATTACCAAAAGGGAGAAGGGGGAAAGGAAGGAGAGGGAGAATGAGAAGGAAAAGGGCGCCGGCCCCCCCTCCTTCCTAGTCCAATTCGGACCAAGGGGTGGGGGACGCGCGGCCCAGCCCTGCCCCTCCATCCCTCTTCCTCCTACGGCCCATTAAGGCCCATAGCTTCCCCAGGGGGTTCCGGTAACCCCCCAGTACTCCGGTAAATTCCGAAACTTTACGGAACACTTCAGGTGTCCGAATATAGTCGTCCAATATATCAATATTTACGTCTCGGACATTCCGAGACTCCTCATCATGTCCGTGATCTCATCCGAGACTCCGAACTACCTTCGGTACATCGAAACTCATAATACTGATCGTCATCAAACGTTAAGCGTGCGGACCCTACGGGTTCGAGAACTATGTAGACATGACCGAGACTCATCTCTGGTCAATAACCAATAGCGGAACCTGGATGCTCATATTGGCTCCTACATATTCTACGAAGATCCTTATCGGTCAAACCGCATAACAACATACGTTGTTCCTTTTGTCATCGGTATGTTACTTGCTCGAGATTCGATCGTCGGTATCTCTATACCTAGTTCAATCTCGTTACCGGCAAGTCTCTTTACTCGTTCCGAAATACATCATCTCGTGACTAACTCATTAGTCATTTGCTTACAAGGCTTATTTTGATGTGCATTACCGAGAGGGCCCAGAGATACCTCTCCGGCACTCGGAGTGACAAATCCTAGTCTTGATCTATGCCAACACCACGAACACTTTCGGAGACACCTGTAGAGCATCTTCATGATCACCCAGTTACGTTGTGACGTTTGATAGCACACAAGGTGTTCCTACGGTATTCAGGAGTTGCATAATCTCATAGTCATAGGAACATGTATAAGTCATGAAGAAAGCAATAGCAGTAAAACTAAACGATCATAGTGCTAAGCTAAAGGATGGATTTAGTCCATCACATCATTCTCCTAATGATGTGATCCCGTTGATCAAATGACAACTCATGTCTATGGCTAGGAAACATAGCCATCTTTGATCAATGAGCTAGTCTAGTAGAGGCATACTAGGGACATACTATTTTGTCTATGTATTCACACATGTACTAAGTTTCTGGTTAATACAATTCTAGCATGAATAAAAGACATTTATCATGATATAAGGAAATACAAATAACATCTTTATTATTGCCTCTCAGGCATATTTCATTCAGTCTCCCACTTGAACTAGAGTCAATAATCTAGATTGCAAAGTAATGATCCTCACACCCATGGAGTCCTGGTGCTGATCATGTTTTGCCCGCGGAAGAGGCTTAGTCAACGGGTCTGCAACATTCAGATCCGTATGTATCTTGCAAATCTCTATGTCTCCCTCCTTGCCTAGATCGCGGATGGAATTGAAGCGTCTTTTGATGTGCTTTGTTCTCTTGTGAAACCTGGATTCCTTCACCAAGGCTATTGCTCCAGTGTTGTCACAAAAGATTTTCATTGGACCCGATGCACTAGGTATTACACCTAGATTGGATATGAACTCATTCATCCAGACTCCTTCATTTGTTGCTTCCGAAGCAGCTATGTATTCCGCTTCACACGTAGATCCCGCCACGACGCTCTGCTTGGAACTGCACCAACTGACAGCTCCACCGTTCAATAAAAATAGATATCCGGTTTGTGACTTAGAGTCATCTAGATCAGTGTCAAAGCTAGAATCGACGTAACCGTTTACGACGAGCTCTTTGTCACCTCCATACACGAGAAACATATCCTTTGTCCTTTTCAGGTATTTCAGGATGTACTTGATCGATGTCCAGTGATCCACTCCTGGATTACTTTGGTACCTCCCTGCTAGACTTATAGCAAGGCACACATCAGGTTTGGTACACAGCATTGCATACATGACAGATCCTATGGCTGAGGCATAGGGAAAGAATTTCATTTTCTCTCTATCTTCTGCAGTGGTCGGGCATTGAGTCTTACTCAACTTCATACCTTGTAACACAGGCAAGAACCCTTTCTTCGACTTATCCATTTTGAACTTCTTCAAAACTTTATCAAGGTATGTGCTTTGTGAAAGTCCAATTAAGCGTCTTGATCTATCTCTATAGATCTTGATGCCTAATATATAAGCAGCTTCACCAAGGTCTTTCATTGAAAAACTTTTATTCAAGTATCCTTTTATGCTATCCAGAAATTCTATATCATTTCCAATCAACAATATGTCATCCACATATAATATTAGAAATGCTACAGAGCTCCCACTCACTTTCTTGTAAATACAGGCTTCTCCAAAAGTCTGTATAAAACCATATGCTTTGATCACCTCATCAAAGTGTATATTCCAACTCCGAGATGCTTGCACTAGTCCATAGATGGATCGCTAGAGCTTGCATACTTTGTTAGCACCTTTTGGATCGACAAAACCTTCTGGTTGCATCATATACAACTCTTCTTTGAGATATCCATTCAGAATGCAGTTTTGACATCCATTTGCCATATTTCATAATCATAAAATGCGTCAATTGCTAACATGATTCGGACAGACTTAAGCATCGCTACAGGTGAGAAAGTCTCATCGTAGTCAACTCCTTGAACTTGTCGAAACCCTTTTGCAACAAGTCGAGCTTTGTAAACAGTAACATTACCGTCTGCCTCGGTCTTCCTCTTGAAGATCCATTTATTTTCGATGGCTTGCCGATCATTGGGCAAGTCAATCAAAGTCCACACTTTGTTCTAATACATGGATCCAATCTCAGATTTCATGGCCTCGAGCCATTTTGCGGAATCTGGGCTCATCATCGCTTCCTCATAGTTTGTAGGTTCATCATGGTCTAGTAACATGACTTCCAGAAGTGGGTTGCCATACCACTCTGGTGCGGAGCATACACTGGTTGATCTACGATGTTTAGCAGAAACTTGATCTGAAGTTTCATGATCATCATCATTAGCTTCCTCACTAATTGGTGTACGAATCACTGGAACATTTTTTTGTGATGTACTACTTTCCAATTCAGGAGAAGGTACAATTACCTCATCAAGTTCTACTGTCCTCCCACTCACTTCTTTCGAGAGAAACTCCTTCTCGAGATTCGATCGTCGGTATCTCTATACCTAGTTCAATCTCGTTACCGGCAAGTCTCTTTACTCGTTCCGTAATACATCATCTCGTGACTAACTCTTTAGTCATTTGCTTGCAAGGCTTATTTTGATGTGCATTACCGAGAGGGCCCAGAGATACCTCTCCGACACTCGGAGTGACAAATCCTAGTCTTGATCTATGCCCACACCACAAACACTTTCGGAGACACCTGTATAGCATCTTCATGATCACCCAGTTACGTTGTGACGTTTGATAGCACACAAGGTGTTCCTACGGTATTCGGGAGTTGCATAATCTCATATTCATAGGAAAATGTACAAGTCATGAAGAAAGCAATAGCAGTAAAACTAAACGATGATAGTGCTAAGCTAATGGATGGGTCTAGTCCATCACATCATTCTCCTAATGATGTGATCCCGTTGATCAAATGACAACTCATGTCTATGGCTAGGAAACATAGCCATCTTTGATCAATGAGCAAGTCTAGTAGAGGCATACTAGGGACATACTATTTTGTCTATGTATTCACACATGTACTAAGTTTCCGGTTAATAGAATTCTAGCATGAATAAAAGACATTTATCATGATATAAGGAAATACAGATAACATCTTTATTATTGCCTCTAGGGCAAATTTCCTTCACGCCCCCCTTCCCAGGGCGCGCCCCCCTGCCTCGAGGGCAGCCCCTGTGGCCCCTGGTGCCCCTCTTCTTCCTATATATACCTACGTACCCCAGAAACTCTGTACGCAGAGAAAAAACCCTAATTCCACCGCCGTAGCTGCTGTTCCCGTGGAGATCCCATCTTGGAGCCTGTTCCGGGAGGGGAATCCATCACGGAGGCCTTCATCATCATCATCATCGCCCTCACCATGAGTTGTGAGTAGTTTACCACAGACCTTCGGGTCCATAGCTAGTATCTAGATGGCTTCTTCTCTCTCTCTCTCCGGATTTCAATACAAAGTTCTCCTCGGTCTTCGAGGAGATCTATTCGATGTAATCTCTTTTTGCGGCGTGTTTGTCGAGATCCGATGAATTGTGAGTTTATGATCAAGGTTATCTACGCAAGATATTTGGTTCTTCTCTGAACTTTTTATGTGTGCTCATAATATCCTTACAAGTCTCTTCGAATTATTGGTTTGGTTTGGCCTACTAGATCTATAGTTCTTGCAATGGGAGAAGTGCTTGGCTTTGGGTTCAATCTCGCGGTGTCCTTTCCCAGTGACAGTAGGGGCAGCAAGGCACGTATTGTATTATTTCCATCGAGGATAAAAAGATGGGGTTTTCATCATATTGCTTGAGTTTATCCCTCTACATCATGTCAACTTGCTTAAGGCGTTACTCTGTTCGTATGAACTCAATACACTAGATGCATGATGTATAGCAGTCGATGTGTGGAGTAATAGTAGTAGATGCAGGCAGGAGTCGGTCTACTTGTCTCGTACGTGATGCCTATATACAATGATCATGCCTAGATAGTCTCATAGTTATTCGCTTTTTTATCAATTGATCGACAGTAATTTGTTTACCCGCCGTAGAATATCGCTATCATGAGAGAAGCCACTAGAGAAAACTATGGACCGCGGGTCCATCTTTATCATATTACTTTCTCGTTAATTTCTTTTGTCGTTGTTTATTTGATATTTTATTAAACCAAAAATACCAAAAATATTATCTATCATCTCTATCAGATCTCACTATCGTAAGTGACCGTAAAGGGATTGACAACCCCTTATCGCGTTGGCTGCGAAGTTCTTATTTGTTTGTGCAGGTGTGAGGGACTAGCGCGTGGTCTCCTACTGGATTGATACCTTGGTTCTCAAAAACTGAGGGAAATACTTACGCTACTGTGTTTCATCTCCCTTTCCTCTTTGAGGGAATACAACACAAGCTCAAGAGGTAGCAAGAAGAATTTCTGGCGCCGTTGCCGGGGAGGCTTACGCAAAAGTCATATACCAAGTACCTATCACAAACCCTTATCCTTTGCATTACATTTTTTGCCTCTCGTTTTCCTCTCCCCCACTTCACCCTTGCCGTTTTATTTGCCCTTCTTCCGCCGTGTGTTCTCCGTTCGCTTGCCTCTCGTTTGCTTGTGTGCTATGTGCCCTCAATTAGCTTGCATCTTCGCTTGCTAAAGTATGGATCCGCATCCAGTTGCTAATCTCCTTAAGAGATCCAATTATGTTGAACCTATTGCTAGTGAGTTGACTGCACTAGATTATCTTTATGGGGTTTTGCTTTAAATTTGTGAATCTGAAAATTGTGGAGAAGTATTGAAAGAAAAACACAAATTTATTCACGATAGCTCCTTAAATAAAAGCATGATTGCAATGATGTTACTATAAATTTTATTTATGTCAATTTTGCTAATAATATGCAAAACCCTAAGCTTGGGGATGCTAGTTTTGCTATGTCTACTACTTGTTACAATGATCATGATTGGGGTGATTCTTCTCATGATCTTGAAAGTTTATTTAATCCCCATGATGAATGTAAGATTGATAATAATGTTTGCAATAATTTTAAAAGTGGGTTTGGAAGAGTGTCAACTTTAGATCCCACATATTTGGAGTATGATCAATTTTATGAATTTTTTGATAAAGGTGGGTTTGGAGAGGTCATGACTTTAGTTAAAATTGCTCCCACTATTTTGGAAGAGTGTCAACTTCGTATGCAGGTGGATCGTGTTGAGAATATGTTTTGTGATAGATATATTGTTGAATTTTCTTATGATCGTACATGCAATTATTATGAGAGAGGAAAATATGGTTGTAGAAATTTTCATGTTACTAAATTACCTCTCGTCATGTTGAGATTTCTATTGTTTCTTTCTCCTTCCTTGCATATGCTAGATCTTGCTTGTCTTGGTAATTTGTTTTCCTATAAGATGCCTATGCATAGGAAGTATATTAGACTTATATGTGATTTTCACATGCTTTATGATGCTCTCTTTGTGCTAGAATTCTCATATTTCATGTGAGCATCATTAAATTATCAAGCCTATCTTAAAGGCTATAAAGAAAGAGCTTGTTGGGAGGCAACCCAATTTTATGTTTTTTTGTTGTTGTTAGGGAATAAATATTGCATATAGCCTCTGATTAGATATGTTTTCATGTTTTGTTTAGTGTTTGTGCCAAGTAGAACCTTTGGTAAGACTTGTGTGAAGTTTATTTGATCTTGCTGTGAAAACTGAATCGTTAGCGCTTGCTAAAGTAGTCTTCAGATTTTACTGGAGCATGCTTTTTAGTTGATTATTTTTTCTTCTGATTGGTAGACAAATTGCGCAAATTTACCAATTTAGTGTGAATTTTTTGGAGTTCCAGAAGTAGGAGAACCCAGCAAACTACTACAGATTGTTCTGTTTTTGACAGATTCTGTTTTTCATGTGTTGTTTGCTTATTCCGATGCATCTATGAGTAATATTGGAGGATATGAACCATAGAGAACTTGGAGTACAGTAGGTTTAACACCAATATAAACAATGAATTAATTCCTTGCTGTACCTTTGAGTGGTGGTTTGCTTTCTCTTACTAACGGAGCTCACGAGAATTTTTGTCTAAGTTTTGTGTTGTGAAGTTTTCAAGTTTTGAGTATTGCTTTGATGGACTATGGAACAAGGAGTAGCAAAGGCCTAAGCTTGGGGATGCCCATGGCACCACAAGTAAATTCAAGATAATCAAAAGCCTAAGCTTGGGGATGCCCCGGCAAGGCATCCCCTCTTTCGTCTTCATCCATCGGTAACTATACTTGGAGCTATATTTTTATTTGCAACATGCTATGTGTTTTGCTTCGAGCGTCTTGTATAATTTGAGTCTTTGCTTGTTCGTTTGCCACAATCATCCTTGGTGGACACACCTATTTGAGAGAGTTAAATATGCCCTAGAAATTGTTAGAACACTCTATATGCTTCACTTATATCTTTTGAGTTGATTAGTTTTTTTGCTCTAGTGCTTCACTTATATCTTTTAGAGCACGGTGGTGGTAATATTTTGTAGAAATTGTTGAACTCTCATGCTTCACTTAGATCTATTTTAGAATCTATTAAAACAACATGGTAAAGTGTTTAGTCTAGAGAAACTAGTCTTCACATGATAAACATCCAATGTCAATGTACTAAAAAAATCACATCAAGTGCATTGAATAGAAAGAGATGTTGGATGCTTGATAATTGTTTTAAGGCATGAGGATAGTGATGTTAGAGTCATGCTAGTGGAGTAATTATGAAATTGAGAAATATTTGTGTTAAGGTTGGTGATTCCCGTAGCATGCACGTATGGTGAACCGTTATGTGACTAAGTTAAAGCATGAGGTATTTGTAGAGTGTCAACCTTTGTGTGGAGGTCGGGGGCGCGCGATGGTTAACTCCTACCAACCTCCCCCCTAGGGGCATGCGTTGATTGCTTTGTTTTGATGACTCGTAGATTTTTGCAATAAGTATATGAGTTCTTATGACTAATGTTGAGTCCATGGATTATACGCACTCTCACCCTTCCACATTTGATAGCCTCTCTTGTACCGCGCAACTTTCGCCGGTGCCATAAACCCACTATATATCCTGCCTCAAAACAGCCACCATACCTACCTATCATGGCATTTCCATAGCCATTCCGAGATATATTGCCATGCAACTTTCCACCGTTCCATTTATATGACACGCATCATATTGTCATATTGCCATTGCATGATCATGTAGTTGACATCGTATTTGTGTCAAGGCCACCATGCATAATTTTTATACATGTCACTCTTGTTTCATTGCACATACCGGTACACCGTCGGAGGCATTCATATAGAGTCATACTTTGTTGTTGTAGTATCGAGTTCTAATCATGTGTTGTAATTAAAGTGTGATGATCATCATTTATAGAGCATTGTCCCATGGGAGGAAAGGCTGAATCTATAAAGCCCCTCCGCAAAAAAAAGGAAAAAAAAAAAGAAGAAAGGCCAAAGAAAAAAAAAGAAAGGCCCAAAAAAAAGAAAAAAAAAGAAAAAAAGAAAAAGAAAAGAAAAAAGGGACAATTGCTACTATCTTTTTCCACACTTGTGCTTCAAAGTAGCACCATGTTCTTCATTGTAGAGAGTCTCATGTTTAGTCACTTTCATATACTAGTTGGAATTTTCGTTATAGACTTGGCTTGTATATTCCAACGATGGGCTTCCTCAAATGCCCTAGGTCTTCGTGAGCAAGCAAGTTGGATGCACACCCACTAGTTTCTTTTGTTGAGCTTTCATTCATATTTAGCTCTAGTGCATCTGTTGCATGGCAATCCCTACTCACTCACATTGATATCTATTGATGGGCATCTCCATAGCCTGTTGATACGCCTAGTCGATGTGAGACTATCTCCCTCTTTTTGTCTTCTCCACAACCACCTCTATTCCACCCATAGTGTTATATCCATGGCTCACGCTCATGTATTGCGTGAAAGTTCAAAGGTTTGAAAAGATAGAGCATGAAAACAAATGCTTGGCTGAAATCGGGGTTGTGCATGATATGAATATTTTGTGTGATAACAAGGGAGCATAGCCAACACTATATGATTTTGTAGGGATAAATTTCTTTAGCCATAGTATTTTGAGAAGACGTGATTGCTTTGTTAGTATTGCTTGAAGTATTGTTATTTCTTATGTCAATATAGACTTTTATCTTGAATCTTTCAGATCTGAACATTCATGCCACAATTAAGAGAATTACATTGAAAAACTATATTGGTTAGCATCCCACATCAAAAATTCTTTCTTTATCATTTACCTACTCGAGGACGAGCAGGAATTAAGCTTGGGGATGCTTGACACGTCTCCAACGTATCTATAATTTTTGATTATTCCATGCTATTATTTATGAAGTCTTATATGTTTGATGGGCTTTATCATTCACTTTTATATCATTTTTGGGACTAACCTACTAACCCAAAGGCCCAGTCCAGATTGCTGTTTTTTTTTGCCTATTTCAGGATTTTGCAGAAAAGGAATATCAAACAGAGTCCAAACGGAATGAAACCTTCGCAGGAGATATTTTTGGAGGAAATCACGCAAGATAGACTTCGGGGCCAAGCCAGAGGACAGGGGGCCCACCCTCGAGGGTGGGCGCGCGCCCCCCTTCCCAGGGCGCGCCCCCCTGCCTCGAGGGTAGCCCATGTGGCCCTTGGTGCCCCTCTTCTTCCTATATATACCTACGTACCCCAGAAACTCTGTACGCAGAGAAAAAACCCTAATTCCATCGCTGTAGCTGTTGTTCCCGTGGAGATCCCATCTTGGAGCCTGTTTCGGGAGGGGATCCATCACGGAGGCCTTCATCATCATCATCATCGCCCTCACCATGAGTTGTGAGTAGTTTGCCATAGACCTTCGGGTCCATAGCTAGTATCTAGATGGCTTCTTCTCTCTCTCCGGATCTCAATACAAAGTTCTCCTCGGTCTTCGAGGAGATCTATTCGATGTAATCTCTTTTTGCGGTGTGTTTGTCGAGATCCGATGAATTGTGAGTTTATGATCAAGGTTATCTATGAAAGATATTTGGGTCTTCTCTGAACTTTTTATGTGTGCTCATAATATCCTTGCAAGTCTCTTCGAATTATTGGTTTGGTTTGGCCTACTAGATCTATAGTTCTTGCAATGGGAGAAGTGCTTGGCTTTGGGTTCAATCTTGCGGTGTTCTTTCCCAATGACAGTAGGGGCAGCAAGGCACGTATTGTATTGTTGCCATCGAGGATAAAAAGATGGGGTTTTCATCATATTTCTTGAGTTTATCCCTCTACATCATGTCATCTTTCTTAAGGCGTTACTCTGTTCGTATGAACTCAATACACTAGATGCATGCTGGATAGCGGTCGATGTGTGGAGTAATAGTAGTCGATGCAGGCAGGAGTTGGTTTACTTGTCTCGGACGTGATGCCTATATACAATGATCATGCCTAGATAGTCTCATAATTATTCGTTTTCTATCAATTGCTCGACAGTAATTTGTTTACCCGCCGTAGAATATCGCTATCTTGAGAGATGCCACTAGAGAAAACTATGGCCCCCGGGTCCATCTTTATCATATTACTTTCCCGTTAATTTCTTTTGTCGTTGTTTATTTGCTATTTTATTAAACCAAAAATACCAAAAATATTATCTATCATCTCTATCAGATCTCACTATCGTAAGTGACCGTAAAGGGATTGACAACCCCTTATCGCGTTGGCTGCGAAGTTCTTATTTGTTTGTCCAGGTGCGACGGACTGGCGCGTGGTCTCCTACTGGATTGATACCTTGGTTCTCAAAAACTGAGGGAAATACTTACGCTACTGTGTTGCATCTCCCTTTCCTCTTCGAGGGAATACAACGCAAGCTCAAGAGGTAGCACCGCACACGGCTAGGAAGAATTGATGTGTCTTCTAGGGGTGCCCTCCTCACTTATATAAAGGAGGGAGAGGGAGAGAGGTAGCCTAGGACCCGCACCAAGTAGGAGGAATCCTACTTGGGGTCCTCTCTCCTATTCCTATTCGGATTAAGAAGGGAAGAGGGGGAAGGGGAAATCCTATTCCCTTCTTCCTTTTCCACCTTCCCCTTTCCTTCTCCAAATTGACCCGCCCATATGGGGGGCGCATCAGCCCCTTTGTGGCTGGTGTGTTTCCCCTCATGGCCCATAAGGCCCATATATTTTGCCCGGGGTGTCCGGAACCCCTTTAGGTGAGCCGATAAGTACCCGGTGCATCCTGAAACACTTCCGGTGTCCGAATATCATCGTCCTATATATCAGTCTTTACCTCTCAACCATTTTGAAACTCCTCGTCATGTCCGTGATCTCATTCGGGACTTCGAACAACATTCGGTCACCAAATCACATAACTCATATAACACAATATCGTCATCGAACGTTAAGCGTGCGGACCCTATGGGTTCGAGAACTATGTAGACATGACCGAGACACTTCTCTATTCAATAACCAATAGCGGAACCTGGATGCTCATATTGGTTCCTACATATTCTACGAACATCTTTATCGGTCGAACCGTTATGACAACATACGTTATTCCCTTTGTCATCGGTATGCTACTTGCCCGAGATTCGATCGTCGGTATCTTCATACCTAGTTCAATCTCGTTACCGACAAGTCTCTTTATTCGTTCCGTAATGCATCATCCCGCAACTAACTCATTAGTCACATTGCTTGCAAGGCTTCTTATCATGTGCATTACGGAGAGGGCCCAGAGATACCTCTCTGTAACGACCAAACCTCGAAGGATTTGAGTCTCTGTGCTTACCGTGCTAGTCCCTGGATCGAACTCGCTAGCACACACAGTATAGATGAATACCAGAATACAAGTGCATCATTTATTACAAACGTATGATCCAGAGTATATAAAATAAAACAATCTGCATAGCTCATGGCTAGCTATTATTCAATCACACAGCGGAAGGTAGCAGAAAATAACGATGAGTCCCATCATAGCCCAACTGGCGATGCTGAGTGCAGACTCGCAACCCTAACGGTACCTTACTCCTCGTCTGAAAATCCTGCAACATGAGACGTTGCAGCCGTATAGGTCAATACATTGAATGTATTGGCAAGTTACACAGGAGAAGTAATAAAGCAGACCTACAAGTATATGCATAGAACAACAAAGGAAGGCTTGGGGGTTTATTTTGCGGAAAGCTGATTTTGTCCTCATAGCTACCTAATAGTCAATTTTTCATTTAGTTCCTTTAACACTACAATTAAATGCACAAGGTTGAGTTGGCAAAATCAACTCCAACCTACCCAATTATTAAGTTGCCCGCAAATATTATTAAGTGTCACATCTGTCAAGATCATCCAACAACTGTAATGGCATAGTCGCTCAAAATTACCCATAACCGGGGGCACGGCTAATCATGATTAGTTTTATTACTCTGCGGAGTTTTGCACACTTTACCCACTAGACTCAACCCGAAGATTGAGACGAAGCCTTTCAGAAGTAGTCACCTCCACCCCCGGCAGCCGGTACACCTATCCATATCTACATCTGCTAGCATACCTGGGCGAGGATCCCACAACCTACTCAACTAAGCCAGAGCCCATATAGCTAGTGGTCGCGCATGGAAGCTACTAGTCATTAAGTCTGTCTGATCTTTTTGAGCCTGGGCGGCCGTCCACTTACATTCAGAGGGTATAAACCATGATGTTCTTAAGACCACCCATCAATACCACTTCCGCCCAGAGGTGAGTTAAGTCCTGAATTACTACTCAGTTGTTAAATTTTAATAATCCTCACATAAGCTCAATTTATACAGGAACCAACCCCGTCTACAAGCATAGCAAAACTATACCTACCACGATTTGCAAGAGACGGGAGATAATTCAACAATATAGCTCAATTTATAACAATCCTACAATGCATAAGTTTTATGGTGTGGCATAACCTACAATGCATAGAAAACAATAGGTAAAGGATGATCAACATGTAACTTGCCTTGGTTCTGGTTCAAAAGGTCACACTCCTGACAATAGCTCGCGTCGCACTCCGGACAATCTACACGTTTCACACAATATAACAAATCAATCACCGAAACTCCGACAAAGCCAAAAATAAAGCAAACAGCAAGAAAATCATTTTAAAACTCAAAAACAGCAGCAAAATAACATGTACAGATCACCTATATTGCACTACGGTCACAATGCAAAAAGAATCACTCGATTCCGATAAACGGTTTAAAAGATATGGCCTCCGGAAGGTTTAATTCAAATTCAAACGAATTCAAATTTGAACAGTGCAACATGTGTGAAATTGGTACTGTGATGAAGAGGTGATTTTTGTGAGTGCATAGGAAAAAGAATCAGCTAATTTGGATAACCAGAATAGAAACTACAGCAAGTTGAAGTTTTTAGAAAGAAACTAGAAAAGACAAAAGTTGCAACAGAGAACTCCTGGCGCTGTGGAGCAACTCCTGTAGACGCCTGTAGCGAGCTGCCAAGAGGCAGTTCGTGATTGGCCCGGGTTTTCTTTTTCTTTTTCTTTTTTTTTTCCTCACCACGCGACAAACGGCGGCGGCGGCGGCTCGGGCGTCGACGGCGGCGCGTCTCCGGCAGGGCTCCGGCGACTTTGAGGGTACGGGCGGATGCGGCGGTGCGTTGCGGATGCTGTGGTGGAGTCGGACGGCGGCGGGGCGTTCTGTGGCGGCGGCGACGACGAGATGAACGGCGGCGATGCTCCGGCGGCGGCGGACGAGGTTGTTCCCGTCGATTTGCTGCGTCTCCGGCGATAAAACGATGTCAGGTAGGTGCGGTGTTGAGAGGGTGTTCGAATGGAGTACTTAGTGCGGCTCGAGGTGCTCTTACGGCGACGGAAACGGCCGGCGAACTGCGGCGGACGGCGGAGCTCCGCTCCAGATCGGTTTGGCCCGGGCGTCGAGCGTGGTCAAAGAAAAGGAAGGGGAGGGCTGCGGTAGGGTTTCCCTGTGCCTTAGCTAGCTCCTGGCGCGTCGGCTGGGTGCGAGGTGGACCCGGAGCACGAGCTCAGGTCGGGCTCGCCTCGGCGTGCGCGCTCGGGCGCGGCGTCTCCGGCTCGGGGAAGGAAGGGGAACCGGGGAGGGGCCCCACGGTCAGAGAGAGAGGGCTGTGGGTCGGGTGCGTCGGGTTGGGTCGGGCGATGCGCACCGCTTCGCGTGCGAGCGGCTGCGGGGTGGCTGGGCCGCTGCGGTGGTGTGGGCCGCGCGCGCTAGCTGGCTGGCTGGCTGGCTAGTGGGCTGGCTAGCTGGCTGGCCGGCTGGCTGGCCCCTTTTTGTTTTCCTTTTTTTTTGAACCAACAGCAAAGCAAAATAAAATAAAATATAAACACATAATATAAAATCTAAATAAAAATACCTAGACAACCAGTAAAAATAGCCCTACAGCTATAAACTACTGGAACACTAGTTCCAACACTAATGCAATTTTGTAAAATGATATTGATGCATTTGGTCACTCAAACAACATATAAAACTACAATTAAAATATTTTCAAGATTGTAAAAATAACCAGAACATATCAAATCAACTGGAAACATTATTCTGGACATTATGAACATTTTTAAAAACAGGGGAGAAGTCATGTTATCTCCACTCCAATTAAATTGCCTTTAGTTGCATAATGAACAGAATATTGCGGAAAGACAAATAATGCAATAAAAATATGATATGCAAGTGAATGATCTATTAACATCCAAATTAGAAAAATTGGGATGTTACAAACCTACCCCCCTTAAGGTGAATCTCGCCCTCGAGATTCGGGCTGGCTAGGAAATAGGTGTGGGTGCTCCTGCCTGAGATCTTCCTCTCGTTCCCAGGTAGCTTCTTCCTCTGTATGGTGATCCCACTGAACCTTGCATAACTTAATTGTCTTGGTGCGAGTAACCCTCTCTGCTGTCTCCAGAATCTTAACAGGCTTCTCCTCATATGTCAAATCACTCTCCAACTGAATTGCATCAAGTGGCACTGTGTCCCTCAATGGAACATCCATCATCTCAGCGTGGCACTTCTTCAACTGAGATACATGAAACACATTATGAACTCCAGACAAAGATTCTGGCAACTCCAGCTGATAAGCTACCTCTCCTCTACGCTCCAAGATCCTGTAAGGCCCCACGAAACGTGGTGCTAACTTACCCTTAATGCCAAACCTCTTAATTCCACGAAGTGGTGAAACTCGAAGATATGCACGGTCTCCTACCTCATATGTCACCTCTTTGCGCTTTGCATCTGCATAACTCTTCTGTCTGGATTGTGCTATCTTCAACCTGTCACGAATCAGCTTGACCTTCTCCTCAGCATCTCTGATCAAGTCTGGTCCAAAGAACTGTCGCTCTCCAACCTCATCCCACATCAACGGTGTCCTGCACTTCCTGCCATACAATACCTCAAACGGTGCCATCTTCAGACTAGCCTGATAACTGTTATTATATGAGAACTCTGCATAAGGTAAATTATCATCCCAACTGGACCCATAGTCCAAAACACAAGCTCTCAACATATCCTCCAAAATCTGATTTACCCTCTCTGTCTGCCCATCAGTCTGTGGATGGAAAGCTGTACTGAACTCCAGCCTGGTGCCCAAGGATTCATGCAACTGACGCCAAAATTTAGATGTGAACTGAGTGCCTCTATCAGACACTACCCTCCTTGGAACTCCATGCAGACAAACAATTTTAGACATATAAACTTTAGCTAGCTGAGCACTGGTATAAGTAGTCTTTACCGGAATGAAGTGAGCAACCTTAGTCAAGCGATCAACAATTACCCAAATAGAATCATAACCTGACCGAGTCCTGGGTAACCCTGTAATGAAATCCATACCAATCTCATCCCATTTCCACTCAGGTATAGGCAATGGCTGTAACAAACCTGCTGGCCTCTGATGTTCTGCCTTAACTCTCTGACACACATCACATGTAGCAATATATCCAGCAATCTCTCTCTTCAGGCTAGGCCACCAAAATCTTTCCCTCAAGTCCAAATACATCTTAGTATTACCTGGGTGAATAGAATAAGGTGAATCATGTGCCTCCTGAAGAATCAATTTCCTGATGTCTGCATCCTGCGGTACACAAACACGCTTCTCAAACCATATGGTCCCATGTTCATCCTCATGGAAACCTTCTGCCTTACCTTTAGTCATATTCTCTTTTATTGCAGCAATCTCTTTATCCCCCTTTTGAGCTTCCCTGATCCTATCAAGCAAAGTAGGCTTTACCTCAAGTGTTGCCAAATATCCCTTAGGAACCATCTCCAACCTGAGATCCCTGAACTGATCACACAACTCTTGTGGCATATCATTAATATCAACTGCATTAACATGGCTCCTACGACTCAATGCATCAGCAACAACATTAGCCTTACCAGGATGATACTGCACATTCAAATCATAATCCTTAATAAGCTCCAACCATCTCCTCTGCCTGAGATTCAAATCTTTCTGAGTAAAAATATACTTCAAGCTCTTATGATCAGTAAATACATCACAATGATTACCAATAAGATACTGCCTCCAAGTTTTCAATGCATGCACAACTGAGGCTAACTCCAAATCATGTGTAGGATAATTATGCTCATGATTCTTAAGCTGACGTGAAGCATATGAAACAACTTTACCTTCCTGCATCAAAACACTCCCAAGTCCCTGACGAGAAGCATCACAATATACCTGGAAGTCCTTATGTATATCAGGCAGAATTAAGACTGGTGTTGTAACCAAACGCTGCTTCAATTCCTGAAAGCTGGCTTCACATTCATCAGTCCAAGCAAACTTCTTCTCCTTCTTCAACAATTCAGTCATAGGCTTTGCAATTTTAGAAAAGTTCTCAATGAACCTCCTATAATAACCTGCAAGGCCCAAAAAGCTGCGAATCTCCCCAACTGTTGTGGGTGCCTCCCACTCCGTAACTGCAGCAACCTTAGATGGATCAACTGCAACTCCATTACCTGACACAACATGTCCAAGGAATGCTACCTCATCCAGCCAAAATTCACATTTGCTGAACTTGGCATACAGCTGATGTTCCCTCAGCTTCTCCATCACCAAGCGCAGATGTTCCTCATGCTCTTGCTTATTCTTGGAGAACACCAATATATCATCAATGAAAACAACCACAAATTTATCCAGGTACTCCATAAACACCTTGTTCATCATATTCATGAAGTATGCAGGAGCGTTAGTCAATCCAAATGACATAACGGTATATTCATACAACCCATACCTCGTAGTAAAAGCAGTCTTTGGAATATCTTGCTCACGAATCTTTAATTGATGATAACCAGAACGAAGATCAATCTTAGAAAACACAGTAGCTCCCTCCAACTGGTCAAACAAATCATTTATCATAGGCAAGGGATATTTATTCTTAATGGTTACCTCATTCAGAGAACGATAATCAACACACATCCTCAAGGTACCATCTTTCTTCTCCACAAACAAAACTGGAGCTCCCCAAGGTGATGAACTTGGGCGAATAAATCCTTGTTCCTGCAATTCCCTTATCTGCTTCTTCAATTCCTCCAACTCCTGAGGAGGCATTCTATACGGTCTCTTTGCAATAGGTCCGGTGCCTGGTATTAAATCAATAAGAAACTCAATATCTCTGTCTGGTGGCATACCTGGCAACTCCTCTGGAAACACATCTGGGTAGTCCCTCACAACTGGCACATCTTCCAGACTACCCCCCTTAAGAGAGTTCACTTGCACCTTATTATGCTTGTACTTACATACATATCTGATCCTCTTACCTCCTGGTGCACTGAGAGTAATAGATCGACTGGCACAATCAATAAGACCTTTATATTTAGTCAGCCAGTCCATACCCAGAATAACATCAATACCTTGTGACTTCAATATAACCAAATCTGTGGGAAAAACATGCTTCCCAATGGACAAAGGCATCTGAAAACATCCCAAACTTGCTGCCATCTCAGCCCCCGGAGAACTTACTAGAATAGGTGTCTTAAGTGCTACGGTAGGCAACTTATGCTTATCCACAAATACCCGTGAGATGAATGAATGCGATGCACCAGAATCAAAAAGAACAAGTGCAGGTACCGAATTAATCAAGAACTTACCAATCACGGCATCAGGTTCATCATAAACCTCCTCCACATTAACATGGTTAACATGACCCTTTTGGAAGGGGTTTGGCTTGCTGACTCCAGAATTTCCATTACCGTTCTTGCTCTCTGGGCAAGCGTTGGAGTAGTGGCCCATCTGTCTACACTTATAGCACTGAACCTGGCTAATGTCCCTCTGCACAGGCACACTCTGGTGGTTCTGGTTATTACTCCCTCCATTACCATTACCATTACCATTACCTTTGACGTTGCCATTGTTACTCTTGTGCCCATTGTGATTATGATGGCCATTATGGTTGTGGCCATTCCCTCCATGATGATTATGTCCATTACCCCCATGATGATGATGATGCCCATTACCTCCATTACCCTGATATGAAGTGCGTGGCTTCTGTTGTGGTCCTGAATTATACCTGTTATTGTTGTTGTACTTCCTCTTGCGATTCTCTATGGCCTGATGCTTCCCCTCTAGCATAATAGCCTTATCAATCAGCTGCTGACAATTATCAAAAGTGGCCACTGTCAACTGAAGGCTCAACTCATCATTTAGGCCCTCCAAGAATTTCTCCTGCCTAGCTGCATCAGTGTTAACATCATTAGGAGCATAGCGTGCAAGATTATTAAATTCATCCACATACGCATTAACTGTGCGTCCTCCCTGACGCAAACTGCGAAACTCCTTCTTTTTCAAACTCATAGCACCAGCAGACACATGTGCAGCACGAAAAGCAGTCTGAAACTGAGTCCAAGTAATACCAGTAATGGGATAAGAGACCAAGTAGTTGTCCCACCAAGCTGCGGCAGGACCCTCCAACAAATGTGCGGCAAACCTCACCCGCTCTGCATCAGTGCATCCAACTGTCTCCAGGTTCTTATTGACTCCACGGAGCCAATCATCAGCCACAATAGGTTCAGGGGAACTGGAGAACCTCTGAGGATTCAACCTCAGGAACCTGGTAAGCATATCCACGGGTGGCGGGTTGTTGTTGTTGTTGTTCTGGTTGTTCTGGTTCTGCACAAGCAACTGGATCAACTGCGTCTGCCCCTGAAGCAACTGCTGCATGTATGGCGGGATTTCATTGCCATTGTTCTCTCCTCCTGCAGCATTGCGCCTATTCTCACGCCTCGGCGGCATCTGGTGGGCAAGCATAGAAGAGTTTTAGATATAATAGGGCCAAAGCTATAGATATAAATATATTCTACCCATATGCATATATGATCAAGGCAATAAAACACAACAACGAGTAACACAAACAAACAAACAAACAAACAAACAAACAGTCACAATAATATAGTAGTATATATATATATATATATAGGTGCATATATAGTCAAATAATTTTGACGAGATAAATTTAACAAGCAAGCTACCAATCAAGCAAACAATCTAGTATCTTCATACCACGAAAGTGGACATAATCAGATACGCTAACACGATAACGTTGCAAAATAAAACAAGCATATATGGTGGTCTCAGCACTAGTTCCTACTTAACTGTTCAAGATACTTGAGGGGATGAACTAATAAACAGTAAGAAGTATAACTAGTTTATAAAATAATCTTCACTCCTATGGCTTTTCTAATCCATTTTCTAGGGTCACGTCCTACAGTCAACACACTGCTCTGATACCATCTGTAACGACCAAACCTCGAAGGATTTGAGTCTCTGTGCTTACCGTGCTAGTCCCTGGATCGAACTCGCTAGCACACACAGTATAGATGAATACCAGAATACAAGTGCATCATTTATTACAAACGTATGATCCAAAGTATATAAAATAAAACAATCTGCATAGCTCATGGCTAGCTATTATTCAATCACACAGCGGAAGGTAGCAGAAAATAACGATGAGTCCCATCATAGCCCAACTGGCGATGCTGAGTGCAGACTCGCAACCCTAACGGTACCTTACTCCTCGTCTGAAAATCCTGCAACATGAGACGTTGCAGCCGTATAGGTCAATACATTGAATGTATTGGCAAGTTACACAGGAGAAGTAATAAAGCAGACCTACAAGTATATGCATAGAACAACAAAGGAAGGCTTGGGGGTTTATTTTGCGGAAAGCTGATTTTGTCCTCATAGCTACCTAATAGTCAATTTTTCATTTAGTTCCTTTAACACTACAATTAAATGCACAAGGTTGAGTTGGCAAAATCAACTCCAACCTACCCAATTATTAAGTTGCCCGCAAATATTATTAAGTGTCACATCTGTCAAGATCATCCAACAACTGTAATGGCATAGTCGCTCAAAATTACCCATAACCGGGGGCACGGCTAATCATGATTAGTTTTATTACTCTGCGGAGTTTTGCACACTTTACCCACTAGACTCAACCCGAAGATTGAGACGAAGCCTTTCAGAAGTAGTCACCTCCACCCCCGGCAGCCGGTACACCTATCCATATCTACATCTGCTAGCATACCTGGGCGAGGATCCCACAACCTACTCAACTAAGCCAGAGCCCATATAGCTAGTGGTCGCGCATGGAAGCTACTAGTCATTAAGTCTGTCTGATCTTTTTGAGCCTGGGCGGCCGTCCACTTACATTCAGAGGGTATAAACCATGATGTTCTTAAGACCACCCATCAATACCACTTCCGCCCAGAGGTGAGTTAAGTCCTGAATTACTACTCAGTTGTTAAATTTTAATAATCCTCACATAAGCTCAATTTATACAGGAACCAACCCCGTCTACAAGCATAGCAAAACTATACCTACCACGATTTGCAAGAGACGGGAGATAATTCAACAATATAGCTCAATTTATAACAATCCTACAATGCATAAGTTTTATGGTGTGGCATAACCTACAATGCATAGAAAACAATAGGTAAAGGATGATCAACATGTAACTTGCCTTGGTTCTGGTTCAAAAGGTCACACTCCTGACAATAGCTCGCGTCGCACTCCGGACAATCTACACGTTTCACACAATATAACAAATCAATCACCGAAACTCCGACAAAGCCAAAAATAAAGCAAACAGCAAGAAAATCATTTTAAAACTCAAAAACAGCAGCAAAATAACATGTACAGATCACCTATATTGCACTACGGTCACAATGCAAAAAGAATCACTCGATTCCGATAAACGGTTTAAAAGATATGGCCTCCGGAAGGTTTAATTCAAATTCAAACGAATTCAAATTTGAACAGTGCAACATGTGTGAAATTGGTACTGTGATGAAGAGGTGATTTTTGTGAGTGCATAGGAAAAAGAATCAGCTAATTTGGATAACCAGAATAGAAACTACAGCAAGTTGAAGTTTTTAGAAAGAAACTAGAAAAGACAAAAGTTGCAACAGAGAACTCCTGGCGCTGTGGAGCAACTCCTGTAGACGCCTGTAGCGAACTGCCAAGTGGCAGTTCGTGATTGGCCCGGGTTTTCTTTTTCTTTTTCTTTTTTTTTTCCTCACCACGCGACAAACGGCGGCGGCGGCGGCTCGGGCGTCGACGGCGGCGCGTCTCCGGCAGGGCTCCGGCGACTTTGAGGGTACGGGCGGATGCGGCGGTGCGTTGCGGATGCTGTGGTGGAGTCGGACGGCGGCGGGGCGTTCTGTGGCGGCGGCGACGACGAGATGAACGGCGGCGATGCTCCGGCGGCGGTGGACGAGGTTGTTCCCGTCGATTTGCTGCGTCTCCGGCGATAAAACGATGTCAGGTAGGTGCGGTGTTGAGAGGGGGTTCGAATGGAGTACTTAGTGCGGCTCGAGGTGCTCTTACGGCGACGGAAACGGCCGGCGAACTGCGGCGGACGGCGGAGCTCCGCTCCAGATCGGTTTGGCCCGGGCGTCGAGCGTGGTCAAAGAAAAGGAAGGGGAGGGCTGCGGTAGGGTTTCCCTGTGCCTTAGCTAGCTCCTGGCGCGTCGGCTGGGTGCGAGGTGGACCCGGAGCACGAGCTCAGGTCGGGCTCGCCTCGGCGTGCGCGCTCGGGCGCGGCGTCTCCGGCTCGGGGAAGGAAGGGGAACCGGGGAGGGGCCCCACGGTCAGAGAGAGAGGGCTGTGGGTCGGGTGCGTCGGGTTGGGTCGGGCGATGCGCACCGCTTCGCGTGCGAGCGGCTGCGGGGTGGCTGGGCCGCTGCGGTGGTGTGGGCCGCGCGCGCTAGCTGGCTGGCTGGCTGGCTAGTGGGCTGGCTAGCTGGCTGGCCGGCTGGCTGGCCCCTTTTTGTTTTCCTTTTTTTTTTTGAACCAACAGCAAAGCAAAATAAAATAAAATATAAACACATAATATAAAATCTAAATAAAAATACCTAGACAACCAGTAAAAATAGCCCTACAGCTATAAACTACTGGAACACTAGTTCCAACACTAATGCAATTTTGTAAAATGATATTGATGCATTTGGTCACTCAAACAACATATAAAACTACAATTAAAATATTTTCAAGATTGTAAAAATAACCAGAACATATCAAATCAACTGGAAACATTATTCTGGACATTATGAACATTTTTAAAAACAGGGGAGAAGTCATGTTATCTCCACTCCAATTAAATTGCCTTTAGTTGCATAATGAACAGAATATTGCGGAAAGACAAATAATGCAATAAAAATATGATATGCAAGTGAATGATCTATTAACATCCAAATTAGAAAAATTGGGATGTTACAGATGCTCGGAGTTACAAATCCTAATCTCGATCTATGCTAACCCAACAAACACCTTCAGAGATACCTGTAGAGCATCTTTATAATCACCCAGTTACGTTGTGATGTTTGATAGCACATAAGGCATTCCTCCGGTATCCGGGAGTTGCATAATCTCATAGTCGGAGGAATATGTATTTGACATGAAGAAAGTAGTAGCAATAAAACTGAACGATCATTATGCTAAGATAACGGATGGGTCTTGTCCATCACATCATTCTCCTAATGATGTGATCCCGTTCATCAAATGACAACACATGCCTATGGTCAGGAAACTTAACCATCATTGATTAACGAGCTAGTCTAGTTGAGGCTTGCTAGGGATACGGTATTTTGTCTATGTATCCACACATGTATCAAGTTTCCGTTTAATACAATTCTAGAATGAATAATAATCATTTATCATGATATAATGAAATATAAAATAACAACTTTATTATTGCCTTTAGGGCATATTTCCTTCAGTCTCCCACTTGCACTAGAGTCAATAATCTAGTTCACATCGTTATTTGATTAACACCCATAGTTCACATCGCCATGTGACCAACACCCAAAGGGTTTACTAGAGTCAATAATCTGGTTCACATTGCCATGTGAGTAACACCCAAAGAGTACTAAGGTGTGACCATGTTTTGCTTGTGAGAGAAGTTTAGTCAACGGGTCTGTCACATTCAGATCCGTATGTATTTTGCAAATTTATATGTTTACAATGCTCTGCATGGAACTACTCTAGCTAATCTCTCCCACTTTCAATATGTATCCATGTTGAGGCTCTGAGTCATCTGGATCAGTGTTTAAAGCTTGCATTGACGTAACCCTTTACGACGAACTCTTTATCACCTCCATAACCGAGAAACATTTCCTTAGTCCTCTTAGGTAACTAAGGATAATTTTGACCGTTGTCCAGTGATCCATTCCTAGATCACTATCGTACCCCTTGCCATACTCATGGCAAGGTACACAATAGGTCTGGTACATAGCATGGCATACTTTATAGAACCTATGGCCGAGGCACGGGGAATGACTTTCATTCTCTCTCTATCTTCTGTCGTGGTCGGGTTTTGAGTCTTACTCAACTTCATACCTTACAACTCAGGCAAGAACTCCTTCTTTGACTGATCCATTTTGAACTCCTTCAAAATCTTATCAAGGTATGTGATAACCCACAAATGTAGGGGACCGCAACAGTTTTCGTGGGTAAAGTATTCAACCCAAATTTATTGATTCGACACAAGGGGAGCAAAAGAATACTCTTAAGTATTAGCAGCTGAGTTGTCAATTCAACCACACCTGGAAACTTAGTATCTGCAGCAAGGTAGTTTAGTAGCAAAGTAATATGGAGATAGCGGTAACAGCAATAAAAGTAACGGTAGTGTTTTTGTAGTTTTTGTAACAGTAGCAGCGGAAAAGTAAATAAGCAACAAGCAATATGTGAAAAGCTCGTAGGCATTGGATCGGTGATGGGGAATTATGTTGGATGTGATTCATCATGTAAAAGTTATAACCTAGGGTGACACAGAACTAGCTCCAGTTCATCAATGTAATGTAGGCATGTATTCCGAATATAGTCATACGTGCTTATGGAAGAGAACTTGCATGACATCTTTTGTCCTACCCTCCCGTGGCAGCGGGGTCCTAGTGGAAACTAAGGGATATTAAGGCCTCCTTTTAATAGAGTACCGGACCAAAGCATTAACACATAGTGAATACATGAACTCCTCAAACTACGGTCATCACCGGGAGTGGTCCCGATTATTGTCACTTCGGGGTTGCCGGATCATAACACATAGTAGGTGACTATAGACTTGCAAGATAGGATCAAGAAAACACATATATTCATGAAAACATAATAGGTGCAGATCTAAAATCATGGCACTCGGGCCCTAGTGACAAGCATTAAGCATAGCAAAGTCATAGCAACATCAATCTTAGAACATAGTGGATACTAGGGATCAAACCCTAACAAAACTAACTCGATTACATGGTAAATCTCATCCAACTCATCACCGTCCAGCAAGCCTACGATGGGATTACTCACGCACGGCGGTGAGCATCATGGAATTGGTGATGGAGGAAGATTGATGATGACGATGGCGACGATCTCCACTCTCCGGAGCCCCAAACGGACTCCAGATCAGCCCTCCGGAGAGAGATTAGGGCTTGGCAGCGACTCCGTATCGTAAAACACGATAATTCTTTCTCTCTGATTTTTTTCTCCCCGAGAGTGAATACTCCCTCCATTCCCTTATACAAGGCCACAAACTCATATTACAGGTACCAAGGTAAAATTTAATGACTGCTTTGCTAGCCAATTTTTCTTTTCGTTAACTAGGACCATTAATATGTCTGCATGCATGCAAGGAAGAAATGAGAAGGAAGTAGTACATTATCTTTATGACTACATGCATGCAAGTATTAAACAAGTTGGTAGCACGAGGAAGCATCATTAATTTTTGTCTCGATTACTGTTAGTGGCCTTGTATAGATGTAAAATGTATTTTTCATAGTGGCCTTGTATAAGGGAATGGAGGGACTATATGGAGTCCGGGGGTATGTCGATGGAGCATCAGGGGGGCCACGAGGCAGGGGCGCGCCTAGGGGGAGGGGGCGCGCCCCCACCCTCGTGGACAGGGTGTGGGCCCCCTGACGTAGATCTTTCCGCAGATATTTTTTATATTTTCCAAAATAATACTCCATGGATTTTCAGGTCATTCCGAGAACTTTTTATTTCTGCACAAAAACAACACTATGGCAATTCTACTGAAAACAGTGTCAGTCCGGGTTAGTTCCATTCAAATCATGCAAGTTAGAGTCCAAAACAAGGGAAAAAGTGTTTGGAAAAGTAGATACGTTGGAGACATATCAGTATGTACTCATTGAAAAATCTTATCAAGCATCTTGATCTATCTCTATAGATCTTGATGCCCAATATGTAAGCAGCTTCACCGAGGTCTTTCATTGAAAAATTCTTATTCAAGTATCCTTTTATGCTATCCAGAAATTCCATATCATTTCCAATCATTAATATGGCATCCACCTATAATATCAGAAATGCTACAGAGCTCCAACTCACATTCTTGTAAATACAGGCTTCATCGTAAGTCTGTATAAAACCATATGCTTTGATCACCTCATCAAAGCGCATATTCCAACTCCGAGATGCTTGCACGAGTCCATAGATGGATCGCTGGAGCTTGCACACTTTATTGGCACCTTTAGGATTGACAAAACCTTTTGGTTGCATCATATACAACTCTTCTTTCAGAAATCAATTAAGGAATGTAGTTTTGACATCCATTTGCCAAATTTCATAAAATGCGATAATTGCTAACATGATTCGAACAGACTTAAGCATCACTATGGGTGAGAAAGTCTCATCGTAGTCAACTCTTTGAACTTGTCGAAAACCTTTTGCGACAAGTCAATCTTTGTAGACAGTGACATTACCATCAGTGTATGTCTTCCTCTTGAAGATTCATTTATTCTCAATGGCTTGCTGATCATCGGGCAAGTCAACCAAAGTCCACACTTGGTTCTCATACATGGATCCCATCTCAAATTTCATGGCCTGAAGCCATTTCGCGGAATCTGGGCTCATCATCGCTTCCTCATAGTTCGTAGGTTCGTCATGGTCTATTAACATGACTTCCAGAACATGATTACCATACCACTCTTGTGCGGAACGTGCTCTGGTTGACCTACGAGGTTCGGTAGTAACTTGATCCGAAGTTTCATGATCATTATCATTAGCTTCTTCTCTAGTTGGTGTAGACATTACGGGAACGTCTTTCTCTAATGATCCAGTTTCCAACTCGAGCGAAGGTAGAATTACCTCATCATGTTCTACCTTCCTCCCAGTCACTTCTTTCGAGAGAAACTCCTTCTCTAGAAAGGATCCATTCTTAGCAACAAAGATCTTGCCTTAGGATCTATGGTAGAAGGTGTACCCAACAGTTTCTTTTGGGTATCCTATGAAGACGTACTTCTCCGATCTGGGTTCGACCTTACCAGGCTGAAGCTTTTTCACATAAGCATTGTAACCCAAACTTTAAGAAACGAGAGCTTAGGTTTCTAGCCAAACCACATTTCATACGGTGTCGTCTCAACGGATTTAGATGGTGCCCTATTTAACGTGAATGTAGCTGTCTCTAATGCATAATCCCAAAACAATAGTGGTAAGTTGGTAAGAGACATCCTAGATGTGGGGACCCCGACTTAGGAGTCGAGATCACTGAATGCATGTGTACATTGATCCCAGAGATCAATGCTCACTGAACACACAAATTATGACCATTATGGCCAAGTCTTACATAGATAAAGCCTCAAGGGCTGAATAGCAAATAAACTCGAATAGCGGAAGTCTTCGTAGATAAGTAGAACCCATGCCATCTGCCTTAACCCTATAGGCATTCTGACTGGGAAAGCGTCCTAGTTCGCATGTTCGTCTCCATAGAATTCTTCTTCAAATTCCTGCTATTCCATGCCTGTCCAATTAAATAACCAGTGGCAAGCCAATGAGTACTTTGAATGTACTCGCAAGCAACCCATGATTTGGTTCAAGGTAACAATGCGAAGGTATAACAATAAGCAACCTAGCTGCAAGCTAGCTAAGTTATTCTACCATCATGTAACATGCATCAATGAATTCGGGTAACCTCGAAGACAGGTTACAGATATCAACATGAATAGAGTTCAATTCTTTATCAACAAGTCAAGTCACCACCTTGACTCAACACACACACATACTTTCACCGAGATTGTAGAATTCTGGACATAGTTTAAGTAGCACCTCCCAACTGTCCATGACCGTGGACACGGCTATTCGAATAGTTTTACACTCTGCAGAGGTTGCGCACTTTACCCACAAGATCCGGGAAGCTTTCGTGTCACCCATGATCCCGCAGTACCTCAAGTACTCGGGGGAAGCACCCGGTCATTATCTTTCCCAAGATGACACTAACATAGGGTCCACTCGTTGGTGCAAGGCCCTCAAGTACAAACAATAGATCATGGGACTTGCCCTTTTTCAATGTCACGCGTACACGAAGGGACCAATGGTGTGTCAGGTGCCCTGTAAAAACAGTCATGGTTGCCTATCCAAGCACGACCCCGTCCCGGGAGTGACCTCAAGTCTCCCCCGTCACAAGTGATGTGGGCACCATGCTAGTATCAGCCTAAGTAATTAATAGTGCCCCGTCCCATAAGGGGTAGAGTGGTTGCACATGTTTGGTTGGGATGGTAATCACACATAAATCTAATCCATCATTTCACCCACACACGAGATCTTTCTTGGCACACCACTTCTTCCTCAAGTGATGACCTAACTCAACATCACCCTCGGGCATTAGGGGCACCCAATGGGGGTTTCGAAAATAATGCAACCACGAATGATTCATGGCACATATGCATCACTAAGCATCACAACTAATCATTTGTCATTGCATCTAAGCACATGGTAAAGATCATGAGTAGGGTATGCATCATGTGGTGGCTTTCAACTAGTTCACCACCGTCACTCTTATCATCATGCATTCGGAAATAAAAGGGTTCCGCGGAACACAAGGGGTATCATGGTCAAAGGGCTGCTTGCCTGGATTGGCTTGGTCTTCAAGGTCTTCAAATCCTTCCCCTCCTTCTTCTTCAGCAACCTCATCAAACACGGTATCTAATTGTTGCAATAAACAATGGGAAAATAAGACCATAATAAAAACAGAAAAACCAAAGTGCTCAGAAAAATGTCAACTTATTTTTATAAAATACTAGAGGGGAAACTAAGATGGCAAAATTTCTTAGTTTGAGATTTGGAGTGACAGAATGGGGTACATGAATTTTTGAACAGAGGTTTTAGTGTTCAAATATAGATTTAAATTTTAACAGAACAGAAAAGGTCCATGGATATGGGTGAAAGTGACATCATTAAATAGGTTGGATTTTTACAAGTTTTTAGGAACTGGAATTAATTCATTTGGATAAATATTTAATCCTGTGGAATTATTTGAAAACTTATCAGAAAAGAAAAAGAAAAGGGCTGATGTGCAACTGGGCCAGAACGGCCACAGTGTAGCAGGCCCAAAGGGGAACCAGCCCAGCGCTTGGGCGCCTGCGCGCGCGCCAGGTTTCAAACCTGACGGGCGGGGCCCGGCGTCAGTGAGAGGAGAGAGAGGCGAGGGCGAGGGGAGGCTGACAGGCGGGGTCCGCCTGTCATCCCTAACCCTCCGGCAGTGGGCCGGCGAGCTCACCGGCGGCGATTCGAGGCACGGCAGGGCGAGCTAAGGGCAGGGACGGAGTCAGCGTGGAGTCGCCGATCTGATGGAGGTGGAGTTGGTCGCCGGAGTGTCCTGGTTCGCCGGCGGCGAGGTCACGCGGCAGAGGAGCTTCGGGTGGAGGTGGTTTCGGTCGTTTCCGGCAGCTGCAGAGAGGGGAAACGAGGGGGAAAAGATCAGTGAGGCTTGGCGGTTTCAGATCGAGGCTCAGGGATAGCGGGGACGGCCCGTACCGAGCGGACGACGGCGAGCCGCCGCGGCGGAGCTCGAGCTCGATCTCGAGCCCGGGAGCTTTTGTGAGAGAACTAGGAGTGTAGGGGGGCGCTTGAGTGAGCTCAAAGGCGAGTGGTGGAGAGGAGAGGGCTCGGGGAGGCCTTTTTATAGGCGGGCGGCGGTCCACCGAGGAGGTGTGCGCCGGCGAGCTCGTTGTGGTCGCTACAGGCCACGGGGGCTCGTCGGGGCATGTCTGGGGTGCTTGTGGATGTGGTGCACGTCCAGAGGGGGAAGAGAAGGAGCGGGGAAAGGCTCCAAAGGCTCGCGCGTGTGAGGCCGGAGATTGGAGCTTGCGGGCGGCCGGCGCGCGTGCGAGGGCAGCCACAGGAGGGAGAAGGAGGAGGGGGACAGAGTCGGGGCGCGTTGCGGACGTCGAGGCGCATCGACTGGCGCGAGGGGGAAGCTCGAGGTGGTCGGGGGCTGCTGATTGGAGGAGGCTATAGTGCGGGTTGGACTGTAGCGCGCTCTGGAGCATGCCTATTGCATGCCAGGGCATGTCCTTGGCTTGATGGGTGCGGCCACCTTGTCTGGGGGGTCAGGTGAGGAGTAAACAAGTGGGCTGTGGCCTTGGATGCCCTGGTTACCCAATGGAAGAGGAGGGAGGTTGAGGGAGAGTGGAAATTGGGCTGTCCAGCAGAGTAAAATGGGATTTTCACCCCTCAATTATTGAGCTCTGGCCATGGGGAAGTTACTGGAGGTGCAAGGGAACCTAGGGAAGCTGTGGTAAAAAGTTGGGGTCAAGGAGAACAAGGGAAGAGGTGAAAATGGTAACTTTAGAAAACCACCAGAAGGTGTTTGATGTGGTTTTGAGCAATCAAATGATCTCCACTAGCCATGACACTTAACAGGATTAAATGGCATATGGAAATAGGGTGTTTCACCAAGTTTGGGCTTCTTTGAAGAAACTTGC
The DNA here is from genome assembly GCA_902687465.1 of Secale cereale. Taxonomy (NCBI): domain Eukaryota; kingdom Viridiplantae; phylum Streptophyta; class Magnoliopsida; order Poales; family Poaceae; genus Secale; species Secale cereale. The sequence goes on from LR738715.1 coordinate 730,713,458, forward strand.
CAATGTAACTTTGGTGAACCCTAGAAATCAACAGAAATGGTTGCACCATGTTTTAGTCAAGCTAATCATCCCTCCTTGATGCACCACTTGGTGTAGTGTCATCATTTGGGGTTATGATCATGCCCACAAAGTTTGAAGCCCCAAGTAAAAAGTTGGTAATGTAAAGTTGTTCAAATTTGAATTTGAACAGAAATGGTTTTGGGGTACTCTGATCAAGTTACCCTTCTCCAAAGCTTGTGCCATTTGGTCTAGATGCATTATTAGACCATTCTAGCATGTGTACCAAGTTTGAGAGCATTTGGACAAGTTTGGCAATGTAAAGTTGCTCAAACTTCAAATATGGACAGAATGGTTTTGAGGGGTTTTGATGATGTTTTCTTGCTTCCCAAGGCATGGGGCTTGGCAAGATCATCAAATATATCATATATGACATGATAGAATTTCCTTGGAATTTTTAGAGAATATTTACTTTGTAAATATTTCAAAATCTTGAAATATCCAGAAAGGGTTTCTGAGGGATTTGTCCAATATTTTGAACATGACCAGGTGTTGAAACTCTTATATATGGACAATATATGTCCTATGAGTCTCCCTGAATTTTGGCAAATATTTTTGAAATAGTTAAATAATTTTTCCCTATTAAAGACCATTACTGGCCTTAAGAAAAAGACTTTAAATAAAATAGGAAAATATATTTTAAAATTATATTTTTGTGGTTTATGGGAGTCCTATATCTACTAGGTTTCAAATATACTCTTTGAAATATTTTTCTCACCCTAAATCAAGCACTTGTAGTGCAAAACTCAATTCACGGGTTTTTGGAAAACTAATTTTTGAAAATACTTTTTGGCCAAACTAATTTTATAAGAAAATACTATACTGCTATATACACTTGGTATGATCATTGGGCAGAAGTTTTGGGGTAAGGAGATGAAATCTACAAGAGGGAGTAGTTGACTTTAAAGAGCACTTGAAAAACACAGAGAGAAAAACTTAATTCCAAATAAAAGCCAAATGATGCCAAAAAAAATTGCTGGTCCAAATTTTCATGCTTTACTGATGCAAATGACATATTACAAAATGCAGGGTGTGACAGACCAACCCCCTTACAAGACTCTCGTCCCCGAGATTCCTAAACTAGGTCTTAAAAGAGATCGGGATACTCGGATCTAAGATAGTCTTCACGTTCCCAGGTTGCTTCTGCTTCCATGTGGTTGCTCCACTGGACCTTGAAATACTTGATGGTGCGGCTTCGTGTCCGTCGTTCTGCTTCATCCAGAATGCGGATGGGATTCTCGCGGTAGGTCAAATCAGGCTGAAGATCAATGGCTTGGTGATCAACATCCTTGTAGAGATCAGGCTTGTTCGGAACTTGGAGACACTTCCGGAGTTGTGACACGTGGAATACGTTGTGCAAATCGGATAGCTCAGGTGGTAGTTCCAACTGGTAAGACACTTCTCCTCATCCTGCGGTGATCTCAAAGGGTCCAATGAACCTTGGTGCGAGTTTCCCTTAACGTGGAAACGCTTGGTTCCCTTCAGAGGAGTTACTCGCAGGTACACATGGTCTCCGACACGGGAACTCATATCTCGGCGATGAGTGTCAGCATAGCTCTTCTGCCTTGACTTGGCTGCCTTCAAACGTTCTCTGACTAGTTGGACTTGCTCTTCTGCTTCGCGGAGAATATCTGGTCAAAAGACTAGTCCTTCTCCGGTCTCTGACCAGTTGAGGGGTGTGCGACACTTGCGTCCGTACAGCACCTCAAATGGTGCCATTTGAAGGCTCGACTGATAACTGTTGTTATAGGAGAACTCGGCAAAAGGGAGGAAATCTTCCCACTTGGCTCCATATGCCAAGACACAGGCTCGGAGCATGTCTTCGAGAATTTGATTTACTCGCTCTGTCTGACCTCCGGTCTGCGGGTGGAAAGCCGTGCTGAAAGACAACTTGGTTCCCAAGGCTTCTTGGAACTTCTTCCAGAACCTTGAGGTGAACTGGGTTCCTCGATCTGGCACAATCTCCTTGGGAACACCATGAAGGCTTACGATTATGTCGATGTAGAGAGCTGCCAGCCGGTTGCCATCATAGGTAGTCTTGACAGGAATGAAATGGGCTACCTTGGTCAAATGGTCGACTATGACCCAGATGGAGGCATGTCCTTTATTCGACCTTGGTAATCCAGTGATGAAGTCCATTCCGACTTTATCCCACTTCCACTCAGGAACCTTGAGTGGTTGGAGCAATCCAGCGGGTTGGTGATATTCAGCCTTGACCCTTTGGCACACATCACACTTTGCAACATAGGTTGCAATCTCTCTTTTCATCCCGTGCCACCAGAATCTTTCCTTCAAGTCTTGATACATCTTGATTCCTCCGGGGTGGATGGAATACGGAGTGTCGTGGGCTTCTTGCAGGATCAGGTTCTTCAGCTACATCTTGTTTGGTACGCAGATGCGGCCTTTGCACCAAACAATCCCGTGCTCGTCCTCGGAGAATCCTGGGGCCTTGCCTAGCTTCATCTTCTTCTTGATGCCTTCAATGCTTGCGTGCCCACCTTGTGCCTTCTTGACTTCGTCCATCAGGGTTGGTTTGACTTCCAGATGGTCTAAAAATCCAGGGGTGACTAATTCCAAATTGAATTGTTCCAGCTCTTCAAACAGGGCTGGTTGCCTTTTTTTGAATTATGGCATTCAGGGAGCAAGCCTTTCTGCTTAAGGCATCGGCTACCACGTTAGCCTTCCCGTGGTAATATTGAAAACTGAGGTCATAATCTTTGATTAGTTCCAACCATCTTCGTTGCCTCATGTTCAATTCCTTCTGGGTGAAAATGTACTTCAGACTTTTGTGGTCTGTGTATATCTCACACCGTTTCCCTAGGAGGTAATGTCGCCATGTCTTCAAGGCATGAACCACTGCTGCTAACTCAAGATCGTGAGTAGCGTAGTTCTCTTCATGAGGTCGTAGCTGCCTTGAGAGGTAAGCTATGACTCGGCCTTCTTGCATCAGAACGCTTCCCAATCCGGTTCGAGAGGCATCACAATATATCAGGAACTCCTTATGAATATCAGGTGTTGCCAGAACTGGGGCGGTGGTCAATCTCTTCTTGAGTTCTTGGAAGCTTTCTTCGCATTTTGGCGTCCATTCGAACTTCTTGTCCTTCTTCAAGAGCTGAGTCATTGGTCGGGCAATGCTAGAGAATCCTTCCACGAGTTTGCGGTAATAGCCCGCAAGTCCGAGGAAGCTTCTGACTTCCTTGACGGTCGTTGGAGATTGCAATTGGGTCACAGCTTCGATCTTTGCGGGATCAACTGACAATCCTTCTTCGGTCAAGACATGACCTAAGAATCCAACTTTATGCAGCCAAAACTCACACTTCCTGAATTTGGCATATAGTTGGTGCTCTCGAAGCTTGTCTAGGACCATCCTCAGAGGTTGCTCGTGCTCTTCCTCCGTCTTCGAGAAGACAAGAATGTCATCGATGAAGACAACAACAAACTTGTCCAAATATTCCATGAAGACTTTATTCATGATATACATGAAGTAAGCTGGGGCATTGGTTAGTCCAAAGGACATGACCGTGCACTTGTACAGGCCATATCTGGTTACAAATGTCGTCTTCGGAATATCTTGGGGTCTGATCTTCAGTTGGTAGTACCCAGATCTGAGGTCGATCTTGGAGAACACCTTGGCTCCGCTGAGTTGATCAAACAGATCTTCAATCTTGGGAAGTGGATACTTTTTCTTGATTGTAACCTCATGGAGGGAACGGTAGTCAATGCATAAGCGGATGGTACTGTCCCTTTTTGCCACAAACAAAACAGGTGATCCCCAAGGGGAGGCACTTGGGCGGATAAATCCCTTCCTCAGCTGCTCTTCCAGTTGCTTCTTCAACTCGGCCAATTCTTCCGTCCCCATTCTATAAGGCTTCTTATAGATGGGTCCTGCCCCGGGCACGAGCTCGATGATGAACTCAATGTCGCGGTCAGGGGGGCATTCCCGGTAGCTCATCCGGAAAGACATCGGGATACTCGCATACTACCGGTACTTGCTCCAATCCAACTTCAGACAGACAGTTGACTTGAGTGTTTTGAGCAGAAGAGGAGTTGGAAGCAAACTTAACCTCGACTCCTTGGTCATTGGTCACAGTGATAGTCCGGTTGGCACAGTCTAACAAGCCTTGGTGCTTGCTGAGCCAATTCATGCCTAGGATCACATCCAAGCCTTGTGATCTCAGGACGATAAGGTCTGCTAGGAAATCTACCCTGTTAATGGTAATACTGACTCCCTTACAACCTATCTTGGCTCTCATCTCTGCTCCGGGGGTTTGTACCACCATGGGGTTATTCAGGGGTGTAGGGGTCATGCCACTTTTTAATGCAAGTCTTTGAGTGACAAATGAATGCGTGGCTCCAGAATCAAACAAGACAGTTGCAGCTGCTGAGTTGACAAGGAACGTACCCAGCACGACGTCTGGGTCTTCATGGGCTTCTTCAGCAGTGACGTGATTCACACGCCCCTTCCCATGGTTAGGCGGGTAGAGAGGAGCTTGGTTCCTTGGTGGTATCCCGCGGCCTTGTCCTGGATTCTGCGCAGTGGGGCGCGGGGCATCAGGCTTCTTGTTGGGGCACACCCTTGAGATGTGTCCTGACTGACCACATCCAAAGCAAGTGACTTGGTTTGGATTATTGATCTTGTTGCCACCACTGTTATTGGGGTTGAAGGCTGGCCTTGGGTTGGCATACTGCTGAGGCTGATAGTTGGTGCGAGGTGTAGGAGCTCTTGGCTGCTGATAGGTTGGCTTGACCGGGGCTGGCTACCACGGGCGAGGCTTCTGGTTGCGGGAACTTCCCTTGCTGACCATCTTGCGCTTGCGAGTGTCTTCCAGAGCACGGCGCTTGTCTTCAAGCATGAGTGCTTTGTTCACCAGGTCAGGGAAGGTTGGGCAGTCGCACACGACAAGCGAGTACTGCAGAGTCTGATTGAGGCCTTCCATGAAGCGCTCCCTTTTTGCAGCATCAGTGCTGACATCTTCAGGAGCATACATTGACAGAACACTGAACTTCTGCATGTACTCCTTGACAGTGCCACTTCCTTGCTTCAGGGCTCGAAACTCACGCTTTCTGATAGCCATGATTCCGGAAGGAATATGGGCCTTGCGGAATTCTGCCTTGAAGTTGTCCCGAGTGATGTCTTGCCCAGCATGCATGACCTTGAATCCATCCCACCAAGCTCTAGCAGTCCCCCCGAGGCAGTGGACAGCATAAGCCAACTTCTCGCGGTCTTTGGTGCAACCGACTAGTTCCAGCAAGTCCTCAATGGTGCGGACCCAGTCGTCTGCATCCAGGGGTTCAGCAGTCTCGATGAAAGTTGGCGGTTGATGCTTCTTGAACTCTGCCAACGTGGAACGTCCATTGCCATTCCCCGCCGGCTGGCGGTTGTTGGTGACAGCTTGAGCAATCATCTGAAGGGCTGCGGTGTTGGCTTGGCGTTCCTCTCGGAAGGCTTGGAGAAGCTGAGCCATGTCCATGTCCGGAGGAGGTGGTGGTGGAGCTTGGTCGTGGGTCTGGTCTTGGCCGGCCTCTGATTGGGCGGATACTCTGGCTTCAGGCTGCTGGGTAGAGGTACCAGTACGAGTTACAACAGGCATCCTGTTGGACCGATAAAAGGTCTCATGATTTGTAAGAGGGAAAGCAATAAAGATGGGTGCCTAGTAAGGGGGTGGGTGTGACACTAATCATCTCATGCAAGGGCCGAAAGGGCCAAACACATTCATTAAAATCCTAATGGGTGATGCAGTCGTTTACATATTCCCGAAGGGAAGATACGACGTACATCCAAACACAACAAAAGCAAATACTAGATGGCTTCATATGAACCATTCAAGGACTCGACTCCGCATATGGGTTACACGACCTATCCTACCGTAGAGGTCACGAACTAGCATATCTGAGTTGCGATAATACCTAAGCGGCGGAATGCTCGGTCGCGTATTCTGGCTCTTCTGGGTCTTCCTCCTTGTCTTCATTTGTCTGGGCCCCCTTATCACTTGAGGGTGTGGGGGAGTGGAGGAGTTGGATACGGCGGTGTTTTGTCGGTGGTGCAGGGAAAAGCTTGCGATATTCCCTTGCCGTCATACGGCATTGCCGGGGTGGTTCTTCATCCTTGGAAGATACATCTCCCGAGGGCCTTCCGCCTCGATACACGACAGCGGACTGTCCGGGAGGCGCACCTTCCTTCTTGATCCTATCTGTCTTCTCTTGTTCTCGACGAAGAAGTGCCTTGGTCTTGTGAAGTTCTTCTCGGAGCTTCATCGATTTCGAGGACAAATCTTGTGCCAAGCTGTCGGCACATAGGCTGAAGTAGGTCTGGAATCGAAGTGGAAGTCCTTCCTTCAGTGGAGGGGCTTGCGCACTGCTTTCATCATCACCTTCCTTCCGGTAAGGCAAGAAGCGGGTTGTCATCTTGGCTGCCATCTCCGGAAGAAGCTCGCGGAGACGGGTTAGTGCCTTGAGTGCAGCAGCCTCGACAGCGAAGGGTAGTGTTGCCATCTGGGGTCCCTCGAAGAACCAACTTGTGGGAGGATCGTTTGCCTTCACGATCACTTCCACATGGTACTCCACCTCAGTGTCATTAACCCAATGCTCATGGTAGGTGAGGATGGGTGCTCGGTGGAACTGGCACTCTTGGAGGCTATCCTCGAGAAGCAAGGGGAACCCAGTGGTCAGGTGCTCTTCAGGTAGAGCGGCCATCTACAAAGGTTGAATAGGAGAGGTTAATAAGCCGATGATATCTCAGGTCTGGTAAGGTTTAGAAAATAAGAGAGGTTCAGATGGTTTTTGAAAAAGGGTCTCATCTAACTAACGTCCATGCTAACTAAGGCTTCCTACAGTCAGGATGGCTCTGATACCAGCTCTGTGGGGACCCTGACTTAGGAGTCGAGATCACCGAATGCACGTGTATAGTGATTCCAGAGATCAATGCTCACTGAACACACAGAAGCTGAATAACAAGAGTCTTACATCCATACATACCATCTTACACAAATTATGACCATTATGGCCAAGTCTTACATAGATAAAGCCTCAAGGGCTGAATAGCAAATAAACTCGAATAGCGGAAGTCTTCGTAGATAAGTAGAACCCATGCCATCTGCCTTAACCCTACAGGCATTCTGACTGGGAAAGCGTCCTAGTTCGCATGTTTGTCTCCATAGAATTCTTCTTCAAATTCCTGCTCTTCCATGCCTGGCCAATTAAATAACTAGTGGCAAGCCAATGAGTACTTTGAATGTACTCGCAAGCAACCCATGATTTGGTTCAAGGTAACAATGCGAAGGTATAACAATAAGCAACCTAGCTGCAAGCTAGCTAAGTTATTCTACCATCATGTAACATGCATCAATGAATTTGGGTAACCTCGAAGACAGGTTACAGATATCAACATGAATAGAGTTCAATTCTTTATCAACGAGTCAAGTCACCACCTTGACTCAACACACACACATACTTTCACCGAGATTGTAAAATTCTGGACATAGTATAAGTAGCACCTCCCAACTGTCCATGACCATGGACACGGCTATTCGAATAGTTTTACACTCTGCAGAGGTTGCGCACTTTACCCACAAGATCTGGGAAGCTTTCGTGTCACCCACGATCCCGCAGTACCTCAAGTACTCGGGGGAAGCACCCGGTCATTATCTTTCCCTAGACGACACTAACATAGGGTCCACTCATTGGTGCAAGGCCCTCGAGTACAAATAATAGATCATGGGACTTGCCCTTTTTCAATGTCACGCGTACACGAAGGGACCAACGTTGTGTCCGGTGCCCTGTAAAAACAGTCATGGTCGCCTATCCAAGCACGACCCCGTCCCGGGAGTGACCTCAAGTATCCCCCGTCACTAGTGATGTGGGCACCATGCTAGTATCAGCCTAAGTAATTAATAATGCCCCGTCCCATAAGGGGTAGAGTGGTTGCACATGTTTGGTTGGGACGGTAATCACACATAAATCTAATCCATCATTTCAACCACACACGAGATCTTTCTTGGCACACCACTTCTTCCTCAAGTGATGACCTAACTCAACATCACCCTCGGGCATTAGGGGCACCCGATGGGGTTTTCGAAAAGAATGCAACCACGAATGATTCATGGCACATACATTTGTCATTGCATCTAAGCACATGGTAAAGATCATGAGTAGGGTATGCATCATGTGGTGGCTTTCAACTAGTTCACCCCCGTCACTCTTATCATCATGCATTCAGAAATAAAAGGGTTCCGAGGAACACAAGGGGTATCATGGTCAAAGGGTTGCTTGCCTAGATTGGCTTGGTCTTTAAGGTCATCAAATCCTTCCCCTCCTTCTTCTTCAGCAACCTCGTCAAACACGCTATCTAATCGTCGCAATAAACAACGGGATAATATGACCATAATAAAAACAGAAAAACCAAAGTGCTCAGAAAATGTCAACTTATTTTTATAAAATACTAGAGGGAAAACTAAGATGGCAAAACTTCTTAGTTTGAGATTTGGAGTGACAGAATGGGGTACATGAATTTTTGAACAGAGGTTTTAGTGTTCAAATATAGATTTAAATTTGAACAGAACGGAAAAGGTCCATGGATATGGGTGAAAGTGACATCATTAAATAGGTTGGATTTTTACAAGTTTTTAGGAACTGGAATTAATTCATTTGGATAAATATTTAATGCTGTGGAATTATTTGAAAACTTAACAGAAAAGAAAAAGAAAAGGGCTGCTGTGCAACTAGGCCAGAACGGCCACAGTGCAGCAGGCCCAAAGGGGAACCAGCCCAGCGCACGGGCGCCTGCGCGCGCGCCAGGTTTCAAACCTGATGGGCGGGGCCCGGCGTCAGTGAGAGGAGAGAGAGGCGAGGGCGAGGGGAGGCTGACAGGCGGGGTCCGCCTGTCATCCCTAACCCTCCGGCAGAGGGCCGGCGAGCTCACCGGCGGCGATTCGGGGCACGGCAAGGCGAGCTAAGGGCAGGGACGGAGTCAGCGTGAAGTCACCGATCTGATGGAGGTGGAGTTGGTCGCCGGAGTGGCCTAGTTTGCCGGCGGCGAGGTCACGCGGTGGAGGAGCTCGATCTCGAGCTCGGGGAAACGAGGGGGAAAAGATCAGTGAGGCTCGGCTGTTTCAGATCAAGGCTCGGGGATAGCGGGGACGGCCCGTATAGAGCGGACGACGGCGAGCCACCGCAGCGGAGCTCGATCTCGAGCTCGGGAGCTTTTGGGAGAGAACTAGGAGTGTAGGGGGGGCGCTTCAGTGAGCTTAGAGGCAAGTGGTGGAGAGGAGAAGGCTCGGGGAGGCCTTTTTATAGGCGGGCGGCGGTCAACCGAGGAGGTGTGCGCCGGCGAGCTCGTTGTGGTCGCTACAGGCCACGGGGGATCGTCGGGGCGTGTCTGGGGTGCTTGTGGGTGTGGTTCATGTCCAGAGGGGGGAAGAGAAGGAGCAGGGGAAGGCTCCAGAGGCTCGCGCGTGTGAGGCCGGAGATTGGATCTTGCGGGCGGCCGGCGCGCGTGCGAGGGCAGGCACAGGAGGGAGAAGGAGGAGGGGGACAGAGCCGGGGCGCGTTGCGGACGTCGATGTGCATCGACTGGCGCGAGGGGGAAGCTCGAGGTGGTCGGGGGCTGCTGATTGGAGGAGGCTACAGTGCGGGTGTGCACTGTAGCGCGCTCTGGAGCACGCCTATTACATGCCAGGGCATGTCTTTGGCTTGCTGGGCGCGGCCACCTTGTCTGGGGGGTCAGGTGAGGAGTAAACAAGTGGGATGTGGCCTTGGATGCCCTGGTTACCCAATGGAAGAGGAGGGAGGTTGAGGGAGAGTGGAAATTGGGCTATCCAGCGGAGTAAAATGGGGTTTTCACCCCTCAATTATTGAGCTCTGGCCATGGGGAAGTTACTGGAGGTGCAAGGGAACCTAGGGAAGCTGTGGTAAAAAGTTGGGGTCAAGGAGAACAAGGGAAGAGGTGAAAATGGTAACTTTGGAAAACCACCAAAAGGTGTTTGATGTGGTTTTGAGCAATCAAATGATATCCACTAGCCATGACACTTAACAGGATTAAATGGCATATGGAAATAGGGTGTTTCACCAAGTTTGGGCTTATTTGAAGAAACTTGCCAGTGTAACTTTGGTGAACCCTAGAAATCAACAGAAATGGTTTCACCATGTTTGAGTCAAGCTAATCATCCCTCCTTGATGCACCACTTGGTGTAGTGTCATCATTTGGGGTTATGATCATGCCCACAAAGTTTGAAGCCCCAAGTAAAAAGTTGGTAATGTAAAGTTGTTCAAATTTGAATTTGAACAGAAATGGTTTTGGGGTACTCTGATCAAGTTACCCTTCTCCAAAGCTTGTGACATTTGGTCTAGATGCATTATTAGACCATTCTAGCATGTTTACCAAGTTTGAGAGCATTTGGACAAGTTTGGCAATGTAAAGTTGCTCAAACTTCAAATATGGACATAATGGTTTTGAGGGGTTTTGATGATGTTTTCTTGCTTCCCAAGGCATGGGGCTTGGCAAGATCATCAAATATGTCATATATGACATGATAGAATTTCCCTGGAATTTTTAGAGAATATTTCCTTTGTAAATATTTCAAAAGCTTGAAATATCTAGAAAGGGTTTCTGAGGGATTTGTCCAATATTTTGAACATGACCAAGTGTTGAAACTCTTATATATGGATAATATATGTCCTATGAGTCTCCCTGAATTTTGGCAAATATTTTTGAAACATTTAAATAATGTTTCCCTATTAAAGACCATTACTGGCCTTAAGAAAAAGCCTTTAAATAAAATAGGAAAATAACTTTTAAAATTATATTTTTGTGGTTTATGGGAGTCCTATATCTACTAGGTTTCAAATATACTCTTTGAAAATATTTTTCTCACCCTAAATCAAGCACTTGCAGTGCAAACCTCAATTAAGGGGTTTTTGGAAAACTAATTTTTGAAAATACTTTTTGGCCAAATTAATTTTGTAAGAAAATACTATACTGCTATATACACTTGGTATGATCATTGGGAAGAAGTTTTGGGGTAAGGAGATGAAATCTACAAGAGGGAGTAGTTGACTGTAAAGAGCACTTGAAAAACACAAAGAGAAAAACTTAATTCCAAATAAAAGCCAAATGATGCCAAAAAAATTGCTGGTCCAAATTTTCATGCTTTACTGATGCAAATGACATGTTACAAAATGCAGGGTGTGACACTAGATCGCACCATAACTAATAAAGTACGGTTATGACGTTCGGACACACCATTACGCTGCGGTGTTCTAGGAGGCGTGAGCTGTGAAACTATTCCACATTGTTTCAAATGAAGACCAAACTCGTAACTCAAATATTCGCCTCCGCGATCAGATCGTTGAAACTTTATTTTCTTGTTACGATGAATCTCTACTTCACTCTGAAAGTCTTTGAACTTTTCAAACGTTTCAGACTTATGTTTCGTTAAGTAGATATACTCATATCTGCTCAAATCATCTGTGAAGGTCAGAAAATAACGATACCCGCCTCGAGCCTCAACACTCATCGGACCGCACAAATTGGTATGTATTATTTCCTATAAGTCAGTAGCTCGCTCCATTGTTCCGGTGAACAGAGTTTTAGTCATCTTACCCATAAGGCATGGTTCGCAATCATCAAATGATTCATAATCAAGTGATTCAAAAAGTCCATCAGCATGAAGTTTCTTCCTGCATTTTACACCAATATGACCTAAACGGCAGTGCCACAAGTATGTTGCACTATATATCATTATCAACTCTGCATATTTTGGCTTCAATATTATGAATATGTGTATTACTACGATCGAAATTCAATAAACCATTCACCATAGTTGTATGACCATATAAGGTTTTATTCATGTAAACAGAATAACAATTATTCTCTGACTTAAATGAATAATCGTATTGCAATAAACACGATCCAATCTTGTTCATGCTCAACGCAAACACCAAATAACATTTATTTAGGTTTAACACTAAATCCCGAAAGTACAGGGAGTGTGCGATGATGATCATATCAATATTGGAACTACTTCCAACACACATCGTCACCTCACCCTCAACTAGTCTCTGTTTATTCCGCAACTCCTGTTTAGAGTTGCTAATATTAGCAACCGAAGAGGTATAAAATACCCAGGGGCTACTATGAACAGTAGTGAGGCATACATCAATAACATGTATATCAAATATACCTTTGTTCACTTTGCCATCCTTCTTATCCGCCAAATATTTGGGGTAGTTTCGCTTTCAGTGACCATTTCCTTTGCAGTAGAAGCACTTAGTTTCAGGCTTGGGTCTAGCTCTGGGCTTCTTCTCGGGAGTGACAACTTGCTTCCCATTATTTTGAAGTTCCCTTTCCTTTCCTTTCCTTTGCCCTTTTTCTTGAAAGTAGTTGTCTTGTTAACCATCAACAATTGATGCTCTTTCTTGATTTCTACCTTCGTTAATTTCAGCATCACGAAGAGCTCAGGAATTGTTTTTGTCATCCCTTGCATATTATAGTTCATCAAGAAGTTCCGGTAACTTGGTGGTAGTGACTAGAGAAATATGTCAATCACTATCTTATCTAGAAGATTAACTCCCACTTGATTCAAGCAATTGTAGTACTCTAACATTCTGAGCACATGCTCACTGGTTGAGCTATTCTCCTCCATCTTGTAGGCAAAGTACTTGTCAAAGGTCTCATACCTCTCGACACGGGCATGAGTCTGAAATACTAATTTCAACTCTTGGAACATCTCATATGCTCCGTGGCATTCAAAACATTTTTGAAGTCCCGGTTCTAAGCCGTAAAGCATGGCACACTAAACTATCAAGTAGTCATCATACCGAGCTTGTCAATAGTTCATAACATCTGCATCTGCTCCTGTAATAGGTGTATCACCTAGCGGTGAATCAAGGACATAATTCTTCTGTGCAGCAATGAGGATAATCCTCAGATCACAGACTCAGTCCGCATCATTGCTACTATCATCTTTCAATTTTTCTCTAGGAACATATCAAAAAAATATAGGAGCTATATCACGAGCTATTGATCTACAACATAGATACGCAAATACTATGAGGACTAAGTTCATCATAAATTAAAGTTCAATTAATCAAATTACATAAGAACTCCCACTTAGATAGACATCCCTCAAGTTATCTAAATGATCACATGATCCAAATCAACTAAACCATGTCCGATCATCATGTGAGATGGAGTAGTTTTCAATTGTGAACATCTTATGTTGATCATATCTACTATATGATTCACGCTCGACCTTTCGGTCTCCAGTGTTCCGAGGCCATGTCTGTACATGCTAGTCTCGTCAAGTTTAACCCGAGTATTCTGCACGTGCAAAATTGTCTTACACCCGTTGTATGTCAACGTAGAGCTTACCACACCCGATCATCACGTGGTGTCTTGGCACGACGAACTGTTGCAATGGTGCATACTCAGGCAGAACACTTGTACCTTGAAATTTTGTAAGGTATCATCTTATAATGCTACCGTCGTTCTAAGCAAAATAGCATGCATAAAAAGATAAACATCACATGCAATCAAAATATGTGACATGATATGGCCATCATCATCTTGTGCTTTTGATCTCCATCTCCAAAGCATCGCCATGATCTCCATCCTCATCGGCTTGACACCATGATCTTCATCGTAGCGTCGTGGTCGTCTCGCCAACTATTGCTTCTACTACTATCGCTAACTCATAGTGATAAAGTAAAGCAATTACATGGCGTTCACAATCCATATAATAAAGAGACAACCATAAGGCTCCTGCAGATTGCCGATAATTTTCAAAACATGATCATCTCATACAATAACGTATAACTCATCACGTCTTGACCATATCACATCACAACATGCCCTGCAAAAACAAGTTAGACGTCCTCTACTTTGTTGTTGCAAGTTTTATGTGGCTGCTACGGGCTTCTAGCAAGAACCGTTCTTACCTACGCATCAAAACCACAACGATTTTTCATCAAGTGTGTTGTTTTAACCTTAAACAAGGACCGGTCGTAGTCAAACTCGATTAAACTAGTCTCATGAACACAGTCACCTGCCAACCACCTGTGTGCAAAGCACGTCGGTAGAACCAGTCTCATGAATGCAGTCATGTAATGTCGGTTCAGGCCGCTTCATCCAACAATACCGCTGAATCAAAGTAAGACATTGGTGGTATGCAGTACGACTATTATCGCCCACAACTCTTTGTGTTCTACTCGTGCATATCATCTACGCATAGACCTGGCTCATGATGCCACCGTTGGGAAACGTATATAGCAATTTCAAAAATTTCCTACGCTCACGCAAGATCTATCTAGGAGATGCATAGCAATGAGACGGGAAGAGTGTGTCCACGTACCCCTTGTAGACCGAAAGCGGAAGTGTTAGTTCAACGCGGTTGATGTATTCGAACGTTTTCGCGATTCAACCGATCAAGTACCGAATGTACGGCACCTCCAATTTCAGCACACGTTCATCTCGATGATGTCCCTCGAACTCCTAATCCAGCAAAGTGTCGAGCGAAATTTTCGTCAGCACAATGGCGTGGTGACGGTGCTGGTGAAGTGATCCCCGCAGGGCTTCGCCTAAGCACTACGACAATATGACCGGAGGAGCAAACTGTGGAGGGGGGCGCCGCACAAGGCTAGGAACAATTGATGTATCTTCTAGGGGTGCCCTAATACGTCCAAAACGTATCTATAATTTCTGTTTGCTCCATGCCTCTTTTGGGTGATATTGCTATGATATTTATACACTTCCATACACTTTTGATCATATTTGGACTAACCTATTAACTCAGTGCACCCCAGTGCCAGTTTCTGTTTTCTGCTGTTTTTGTATTTCACGTTTTCCCATTACGTAAACTGCCAGAAAAATCCCGGAAAAATTATATAAAAAATCAGCGTTCCAGAAGCTTCCTCGCAGCCGAAGTAGGGCCGGAGGGGGGCCACCAGGGCTCCAGGCGCCCTGGTGGCGCGGCCCCCCTCCTGGCCGTGCCGGGGGGGCGCCTGGGCCCCCCAGGCCTCCGCTGATGCCCCCCTTTGGCATATATTTAACACGCGTCCCGAAACCCTCGAGACGGGAACCCTTTTTCGCGATCTCATCTCTGTTCCGCCGCCGCCGCGCTTCCAAGATCGGGAGCACCAGGAGAACTCTTCCCGGCACCCTGCCGGAGGGGAGGATCACCACTGGGAGCCTCTCCACCACCATGGACGCCTCCCGGATGAGTTGTGAGTAGTCTCCCTTGGACCATGGGTCCATGACCAGTAGCTATGTGATGTTCTCCTCCCGTTCTTGTGCTTCACTAATTAGACCTCGTGAGCTGCCCTACATGATCGAGGCACATATGTAATCCTTATGTTGTTGCTATGATGAGTTTGCTGGGATCCGATGGATTGTGAGATTATGTTCAGATTGTGTTTGAGTAATATATTTGATTTACCTCTTTTATATTTATGTTCGTAAGTAATTCTTGCATGTTCTCCGTTGCTATTTATTGCTTTGGCCAAGTAGTAGGTAGTGACTCCAAGAGGGAACGTTGTGCTCGATTGTGGGTTCATGCCCCTCGATGACTAGTTTGAGTGACAGAAACATGAGTCTAGGGGATGTGCTGTTGCCACAAGGGGGAAAACAACGGTGCTTGTGCCCGCGGGTGCAAGGATTGTTTACTTTACGCAAAGTTCTTTTAATGCAGTTGTCTGTTGCTTTGAGTTTACACTATGGGTGGGACTCGCAACTTAATACCAGCGAGATGTTCTGGATAGATATCTCAAGGTGGATGATTAGTAGTAGATGCAGATGGATTTCGGTCTACTTGCCTTGGCGTACAGCCCATGCTTTGAACCTCTACCTTTCTTGCAACATAGTCAGCATTGGTTTGCGCACATGGTCCTGTCAATTGCCCAACTGTAATTCGTTTACCTCACATAGCTGTTTTATCGTCTTTTGGGAGAGAGACATCACTAGTGAACATCATGGGACCCCGGTCCATATTACCATCATTGATCACATCCGCTATTTACTTTCCGCTTTTACTTACTATTGGCAGCAATACCTATCACTATTATCACTTGTGTTTGATCCTTTGTAAACGACAAGGCCGGAGGGATTGACAACCTCTCTGTACACGTTTGGAGCAAAGTTATTTGTATCTGTGTGCAGGTCCACGTTGATTGCTAATATCTGGCGCCGTTAGCAGTTAACACCTTCTTGTTGAAACTGGGAGTCTCAGGGGAAATCGATCCTTGGTATCTTTGCCAAGGGAAAACTTCCGCTACACTGCATCTCAAACCTTCCACTTGGGGTAACCAACGAGGGGCGAGAAGCCATCAAGCAAAGTTTTCTGGCGCCGTTGCCGGGGACTCCACTCTTCAAGATAGGGGAGTTGCACACTATCTTTTACCTTTGCTTTTGAGTCTTGTTAGTTTACCTTTCATTTTTGCTTTAGTATCTTTTATCGAAAATCACAAAAATATTTATCTTGCTTGCTTGCTACTATGGGTTCCACCGAGAACACCAAGTTGTGTGACTTCACTAGTCACAACAACGATGACTTTATCTGCACACCTATCACTACACCTGCCACTTCAGCACCTTCTTATGAAATTAAACCTGCTTTACTGAACTTAGTCATGAAAGATCAATTCTCCGGTGCTGGAGATGATGCTGCTTTACACTTAAACAATTTTGTTGAACTTTGTGATATGCAAAAGTACCAAGAAATAGATGGTAATATTGTTAAGCTTAAGCTTTTTCCTTTCTCCTTGGGAGGAGGAGCTAAAATTTGGTTTCAATCTTTGCCTAGAAATAGCACAGATTCATGGGACAAGTGCGAAGATGCTTTTATTGGAAAATACTATGCACCTGCTAAAATTATCCAACTAAGAAGTAACATAATGAATTTCAAACAATTGGATAATGAACACGTTGCCCAAGCTTGGGAACGTATGAAATCTCTTATCAAGAACTGCCCTACTCATGGTTTGACTACTTGGATGGTTATCCAAACTTTTTATGCAGGCTTGAACTTTACCTCGCGGAACTTGTTAGATTCGGCCGCGGGAGGAACCTTTATGTCAACTACACTTGGTGCTGCCACGAAGCTTCTCGATGAGATGATGACCAACTATTCCCAATGGCACACCGAACGCGCTCCAACAGGTAGGAAGGTAAACTCTGTCGAGGAGATTTCCTCCCTAAATGAAAAAGTTGACTTGATCATGTCTCTACTTTCGAAGCAATCTTCTGTTGATCCTTGTGATGTTCCTTTAAATTCTTTGATTGCTCAAGAACAAATAGATGTGAACTTTATCTCTAGAAACAATTTTAATAACAATGCTTATAGGAGTAATTTTGGTAGCAATCCTAGACCATTCCCCTCTAATTCTTATGGGAACAACAATGTTTATCCTAGCACCAAGAACTCCACTACTGAACTAGAGATTACGCTTAAAGATTTCATCACTACCCAAAAAGCCTTCAATAAGAGTGTAGAAGAGAAACTAAACAAACTAGATGATCTCTCTTCGAAGGTAGACAATTTAGCCCATGAGGTAGAATTGCTTAAAATTAGAACTTCTCCTCTTGAGGAGAGGAAGGTCACTCCTATGAATGCTATTCAATTGCAAATTAATGAAAACATTAGGATGTTGGCTAAACTTAAAGAGAGATGGGCTAGAGAAAGGGAGGAAGAAGATAGAATTAAGAGCCTTCCTACCCACCACACTGTCGCTACTATCCAAGTTGTTGAGGATATCCAAACTCTTAGCACCCAATGTACTCCTGGTCCCAATGGACCTATTAATGGTGATGCTATGACTATAGAAATTACCAAACAAGTGAACCTAAAGGACACCACTACCACTTTACTTGATAGTAGTGACCTTGATTTTGATAATTGCACTCTTACCGAAGTTATTGATTTCCTTCACAAGATGTCTAGAGATCCCCGCACTAGCACGCTTAACCTTGCCTTCACAGAGCATATCACTAATGCTCTTATCAAAGCTAGGGAGGAGAAACTTAGAGTAGAAGCCTCCATACCTAGAAAGCTAGAAGATGGTTGGGATCCTATGATTAAAATTAAGATAAATAACTTCTCTTGCTATGCATTATGTGATGTTGGAGCTAGTACCTCTGTTATGCCCAAAAGAATATATGATATGCTTAAACTGAAACCTTTTGATTCTTGTTCTTTTGGTGTTCGTCTCATTGATTCTTCCATAAAGAAACCTTTGGGGAGGATCGACGATGTTCTTATCATTGTCAATGACAACTACATTCCCGTTGATTTTACTATTATGGATATTGAATGTGAACCTTCTTGTCCAATTATTTTGGGACGTCCTTTTCTACGCACCGTTGGTGCTATCATTGACATGAAAGAGGGGAATATAAAATTCCAGTTTCCTCTCAAGAAAGGGATGGAACACTTCCCTCGAAAGAAGATTAAGTTACCTTTTGAGTCCATTATACGGGCTAGCTATTCTTTTACTCTTGATAAAACTTGATCTCTTTGCATTATGCCTAGCTTAAAGGCATAAAAGAAAGCGCTTTTGGGAGGCAGCCCACATGAATAAATTTTATTTTGATTTTGTTGTGTCTTGATGTTGTTACTACAGTAGCATCATCATTGTATCTTTCCTTTTCAACTTTGTGCCAAGTGTAGCCTCTGATTGCAAGAAAGTTCAAAAGTTGTGACGTGCTGTCCAGGAAACAGATTCTGTCCTTGGATAGAAAAATTCGTATAAAATCACCAGATCAACTTTTTGGTCTAAATTTTTTTGACAGCGTGCTCTATACAATTGTCTTTCGTGCGTCTGTTCTGAGTTTTTTTATTAGAGTTGCAGAAGTGCCCCGAAAAAATCATTTACTACCTGCTGTTCTGTTTTTCACAGATTCTGTCCTGTTTTGCCTTTCCTTCATTTTGCAAACCTTGAGCTTGCTTTTTCTTTGCAAAAACCTTTTGGCAATCTTGAGAAACAGTAGACCTTCAATAATATCCTTATTTCCAGCAAGGAACAATTATTTTATTAAGGGTACTAACCTCGCTAATCAGGTTATGATGAGTTATGTATGAAGAGAGTTTTCAAGTGTGCGAGGGAAGATGATAAAAAGATTCAGGATTGTCAAACGCTCAAGCTTGGGGATGCCCCCATGCACCCCCAAGAAATATTCAAGGAGACTCAAGCGTCTAAGCTTGGGGATGCCCCCGTGCATCCCCTTCTCCATCAACATTATCAGTTCGTCTTTCGTTCCACTATATTTTTATCACTTCATGTGTTATGTGCTATGCTTGGAGCGTCTTGCTTTTAGTTTCCTTTTTAGTTTTCTTTAGCTTTTCATAACGAGTCAGAACTCAGCTTTCTTTGTGTGGGAGAGAAACACGCTCCACTTCTACCTAGAACATAACATAGAATTTTCATGTCTATCTTTGCTGTGTGTGTTCTTTGTCTTTCAATAGCTACTATCATGCTTAGCTCTTAGTTTTCATGCTTATCTTTTTAAAGAGCTTTTGTTTAGTTGGTTGCTTGAACTCTCTTTAGTTATCATGCTTATCTTATTAAGAGAGTTTGCTTCTGTTGCATTGGTTGATATGTCTATGATAAAAATGCTACGTGCATAATGGTGCTTAGTAGTTCATGTTTTCTTATGGTTAGTCTCAAATAGCTGGGGGGTTCCCAATGTGTTATTCGAGTACCAACATGATTTGTTTGCCTATGATGTGGTATGGTTTAGTAATATCTTCCTTCAAGAATTTATTTTGATTGACTTGGCGTATGCTCACGCATATTTAAGACTGTAAAGAAAGTCTGTCAAGCCTTGATGATCTTTTGTTTCTGAGTAGCGATATAACTTCCATGCCTGATTCAATGTTGCTTTGTCGCTCTGCATGATTATGACCGTCATTGCTCTCTTAGTTGGTCGCTCCCAGTCTTTTGCTAACCTCCACCTATACTAAGCGGACTGACTGCTTGTGCATCCAAAATCCTTTAAACCAGTTATGCCATATGAGTCCACCATACCTTCCTATACATGGTATTTACCTGCCATTCCTAACGGAGACTTTCATGTACCATCTCGAAATTATTCAAAAAAATGCATTTCTGTTTTGTGCCTCTGTTTTAAGTTCATGAGGAAGTAGTACTTAATTCATGATCTTTTTAAGTTGGACAAGCTTCACCCCGGGATTGCATGTCTAATGTGCAAACCCATAATACGAGAAGGAACTGGCAAAGAGTGCGCCCGGCTCAAAAATAATATAACAAACAAACCCTCCTTCACGCTTTGTTCATGAGAAATCAGAAAACTTTGGCAGTGATAAACAAAGGAGATTAAGAGGATGTCATCGTCCTCATTCGGGAGCCGTTCCTCGAAACTTGTCCATCTCAAGAAGTAATTGAGTTATCTGCTAGCATTCGTTGACGGAACATGCATAATCAAAAAAATAATTACTCTGTTTTTAAAACCAAGAGCTCTGGTACATGCTTTGTCTTTGTTTCCGACTACGGGTTTTCAACCTTGCCAACAAAAGCCACGGTTCGAGAGTCTCCACCTTCTTTTAAAGCACCAACTACTGAGAGCATGATTGTCATTCTGAGTGTAATGTGCATTGTCCCAAAGTAGCATTGTCTTTTGTATGATTGTGATATCGTTTATTTTGAAATCATTGTATCTAGTCATCACTTAAACCTTGGAGGTGCCCCTACATTTATGTTTTGCTTCACTAAAGGGGGCAAGTGAGATATCACTTTATCATATTTGCACACCATGCTCATTACAAATCTATTTGATGTTTCAGTATCCTGTTGTAAAACTTTCAGTTCTTTGTGATTTTCTCATGAGGCAACTTAATTACTACAAATTCATTGTCTCAGTAAGCTTTTGTCATATGACTATGAAAAATCCTTATATGGTTAATAGCATGTCACTACAGAAATTATTCTTGTTATCATTTACCTACTCGAGGACGAGCAGGAATTAAGCTTGGGGATGTTGATACGTCCAAAACGTATCTATAATTT
The DNA here is from genome assembly GCA_902687465.1 of Secale cereale. Classification (NCBI taxonomy): domain Eukaryota; kingdom Viridiplantae; phylum Streptophyta; class Magnoliopsida; order Poales; family Poaceae; genus Secale; species Secale cereale. The sequence goes on from LR738715.1 coordinate 730,734,524, forward strand.
CTGCTTGCTCCATGCCTCTTTTGGGTGATATTGCTATGATATTTATACACTTCCATACACTTTTGATCATATTTGGACTAACCTATTAACACAGTGCACCCCAGTGCCAGTTTCTGTTTTCTGCTGTTTTTGTATTTCAGGTTTTCCCATTACGTAAACTGCCAGAAAAATACCGGAAAAATTATATAAAAAATCAGCGTTCCAGAAGCTTCTCGGCAGCCGAAGTAGGGCCGGAGGGCGGCCACCAGGGCTCCAGGCGCCCAGGTGGCGCAGCCCCCCTCCTGGCCGCGCCGGGGGGCGCCTGGGCCCCCCAGGCCTCCGCTGATGCCCCCCTTTGGCATATATTTAACACGCGTCCCGAAACCCTCGAGACGGGAACCCTTTTTCGCGATCTCATCTCTGTTCCGCCGCCGCCGCCGCGCTTCCAAGATCGGAAGCACCAGGAGAACTCTTCCCGGCACCCTGCCGGAGGGGAGGATCACCACCGGGAGCCTCTCCACCACCATGGACGCCTCCCGGATGAGTTGTGAGTAGTCTCCCTTGGACCATGGGTCCATGACCAGTAGCTATGTGATGTTCTCCTCCCGTTCTTGTGCTTCACTAATTAGACCTCGTGAGCTGCCCTACATGATCGAGGCACATATGTAATCCTTATGCTGTTGCTATGATGAGTTTGTTGGGATCCGATGGATTGTGAGATTATGTTCAGATTGTGTTTGAGTAATATATTTGATTTACCTCTTTTATATTTATGTTCGTAAGTAATTCTTGCATGTTCTCCGTTGCTATTTATTGCTTTGGCCAAGTAGTAGGTAGTGACTCCAAGAGGGAACGTTATGCTCGATTGTGGGTTCATGCCCCTCGATGACTAGTTTGAGTGACAGAAACATGAGTCTAGGGGATGTGTTGTTGACACAAGGGGGAAAACAACGATGCTTGTGCCCGCGGGTGCAAGGATTGTTTACTTTACGCAAAGTTCTTTTAATGCAGTTGTCGGTTGCTTTGAGTTTACACTATGGGTGGGACTCGCAACTTAATACCAGCGAGATGTTCTGGATAGATATCTCAAGGTGGATGATTAGTAGTAGATGCAGATGGATTTCGGTCTACTTGCCTTGGCGTACCACCCATGCTTTGAACCTCTACCTTTCTTGCAACATAGTCAGCATTGGTTTGCGCACATGGTCCTGTCAATTGCCCAGCTGTAATTCGTTTACCTCACATAGCTGTTTTATCGTCTTTTGGGAGAGAGACATCACTAGTGAACATAATGGGACCCCGGTCCATATTACCATCATTGATCACATCCGCTATTTACTTTCCGCTTTTACTTACTATTTGCAGCAATACCTATCACTATTATCACTTGTGTTTGATCCTTTGTAAACGACAAGGCCGGAGGGATTGACAACCTCTCTGTACTCGTTGGGAGCAAAGTTATTTGTATCTGTGTGCAGGTCCACATTGATTGCTAATATCTGGCGCCGTTAGCAGTTAACACCTTCTTGTTGAAACTGGGAGTCTCAAGGGAAATCGATCCTTGGTATCTTTGCCAAGGGAAAACTTCCGCTACACTGCATCTCAAACCTTCCACTTGGGGTAACCAACGAGGGGCGAGAAGCCATCATGCCCTCCCCACTTATATAAAGGAGGGAGAGGGAGAGAGAGGCAGCCTAGGACCCGCCCCAAGTAGGAGGAATACTACTTGGGGTCCTCTCTCCTATTCCTATGTGGATTAGGAAGGGAAGAGGGGGAAGGGGAAATCCTATTCCCTTCTTCTTGTTCCACCTTCCCCTTTCCTTCTCCAAATTTACCAGCTCATATGGAGGGCGCATCAGCCCCTTTGTAGCTGGCGTGTTTCCCCTCTTGGCCCATAAGGCCCATATCTTTTGACGGGGGTGCCCGGAACCCCTTTCGGTGATCCGATAAGTACGTGGTGCATCCCGAAACACTTCCGGTGTCCGAATATCATCGTCCTATATATGAAACTTTACCTCTCGATCATTTCGAGACTCCTCTTCATGTCCATGATCTCATCCGAGACTCCTAACAACATTCGATCACCAAATCACATAACTCATATAATACAATATCGTCATCGAACGTTAAGCGTGCAGACCCAATGGGTTCGAGAACTATGTAGACATGACCGAGACACTTCTCTGGTCCATAACAAATAGCGGAACCTGGATGCTCATATTGGTTCCTACATATTCTACAAAGATCTTTATCGGTCGAACCGTTATGACAACATACGTTTCTTCCCTTTGTCATCGGTATGTTACTTGCCTGAGATTCGATCGTCGGTATAATCATAGCTAGTTCAATCTCGTTACCGGTAAGTCTCTTTACTTGTTCCATAATGCATCATCCCACAACCAACTCATTAGTCACATTGCTTGCAAAGCTTCTTATGATGTGCATTACCGAGAAGGCCCAGAGATACCTCTACGATACTCGGAGTGACAAATCCTAATCTCGATCTATGCAACCCAACAAACACCTTCGGAGAAACCTGTAGAGCAGCTTTATAATCAACCAGTTACGTTGTCATGTTTGATAGCACACAAGGCATTCCTTCGGTATCCGAGAGTTGCATAATCTCATAGTTAGAGAAATATGTATTTGACATGAAGAAAGCAGTAGCAATAAAATTGAGCGATCATAATGCTAAGCTAACGGATGGGTCTTGTCCATCACATCATTCTCCTAATGATGTGATCCCGTTCATCAAATGACAACACATGCCTATGGTCAGGAAACTTAACCATCTTTGATTAACGAGCTAGTCTAGTAGAGGCTTCCTAGGGACACGGTATTTTGTCTACGTATCCACACATGTATCAAGTTTCCGTTTAATACAATTGTAGCATGAATAATAATCTTTTATCATGATATAAGGGAATATAAAATAACAACTTTGTTATTGCCTCTAGGGCATATTTCCTTCGGTTACACGCATGGGCTGTTGGGGAACGTAGTATTTCAAAAAAAATCCTACGATCACGCAAGATTTATCTACTAGAAGCATAGCAACGAGAGGGGAGAGTGTGTCTACGTGCCCTCGTAGACCGAAAGCGGAAGCTTCTAGTGACGCGGTTGATGTAGTCGAACACTTCGCGATCCAACCGATCCAAGCATCGAACGTACGGCACCTCCGCGTTCAGCACACGTTCAGCTCGATGATGTCCCACGAGCTCTTGATCCAGTTGAGCGTCACGGGAGAGTTTCGTCAGCACGACGGTGTAGTGACGGTGATAATGAAGCTACCGGCGCAGGGCTTCACCTAAGCACTGCAACGATATAACTGAGGTGTGTAATTGTGGGGAGGGGCACCGCACATGGCTAAAATCAACTTGTGTCTCTATGGGCTGCCTCCTGGCCACGTATATAAAGGATGGAGGGAGGAGGAGGCCGGCCCTCATAGGGCGCACCAAAGTGTGGAGTCCTACTAGGACTCCCTAGTCCTAGTAGGATTCCACCTCCCACATGGAATAGGAAAAGGGGAAGGGAGAAGGAGAAGGAAGGAAGGGGGCATCCCGTTTCCCTAGTCCAATTCAGACCAGTCCATGGGGATGGCGCGCGGCCACCCTTGAGGTCTTTCTCTCCTTTCCCGTATGGCCCATTAAGGCCCAATACAAATTCTCGTAACTTTCCGATACTCCGAAAAATACCCGAATCACCCGGAACCTTTCTGATGTCCGAATATAGCCTTCCAATATATCGATATTTACGTCTCGACCATTTCGAGACTGTTTGTCATGTCCGTGATCTCATCCGGAACTCCGAACAAACGTCGGTCATCAAATCACTTAACTCATAATACAAATCGTCATAGAACGTTAAGCGTGCGGACCCTACGGGTTCGAGAACCATGTAGACATGACCGAGACACATCTCCAGTCAATAACCAATAGCGGAACCTGGATCCAGTCAATCATACTAAACGATCAAGTGCTAAGATAACGGAATGGGTCAAGTCAATCACATCATTCTCCTAATAATGTGATCCCATTGATCAAATGACAACTCATGTCTATGGCTAGGAAACATAACCATCTTTGATCAATGAGCTAGTCTAGTAGAGGTATACTAGTGACACTCTGCTTTGGTCTATGTATTTACACATGTACTAAGTTTCCGGTTAATATAATTCTAGCATGAATAATAAACATTTATCATGATATAAGGAAATATAAATAACAACTTTATTGTTGCCTCTAGGGCATATTTCCTTCATGGGCTACATATCTCGCCCAATGCAGGTGATCAGTAAATGGGCCAAACCGGTTATAGAACCATCTACACATTTTTTTCTTTTATCCATTTTATATGTTTCTTCTACAGTTTTATTGGTTCTTTTCTTCTTCCTTTTCCATTTTATTTTTATGTTTTATCGCATGTGAACTTTTTCAATACACATTGTACATTTTCTTATACACGTGGAACTTTTTTTTATATGAGTTGATTTTTTTTTTCAAATACATGATCTACATTATTAAAAATACATGTTTGAATATTTTTTATTATGTGTTAACAGAATCAAATATACATTTATTTTTCTCCAATGGTACAAAAAAATTAAAGTACACGAACGTATATTCAACATTCTATAAACATCTTATAAATGTCACATACATATTTTTGAAATGTTTATAAACTTTTTTTAACGTTGTAACATTTTTTAAATTTCACAAAAAATTGTTTTGAATGATATGAACCTTTTCAGAAAGATTCACAATTTTTTTAAAGCATGAACGTTTTTTAAATGTGTGAAGAACATTTCTAAAATTTAATTAAATTAATGTTTTGAAAATATGCGAATTAAGTATTTTGAAAGGATAAACAAACGTAAAATAAGAAATAAAAACACGTGCATGACAAAGCCAGGCTATACTATTGGGCGATCGCACTATACGCTCGCTTGAGGTGAGGCTGACACCTGCATAGATGTGACCAATAGTTACCGAACCGCACAGTCGCCACAGGTGCCCCCAATTAGGCCGAGCTATGTTGTAAGCCAGTAATGTAGCGGTCATTTTTCCTTGCATTTTTGTTTTCATACTGTACTTTAAAACCATGTTTTTAATTATAAGAAATAAATTTATTTTATAAATTTTAAAATTCACGAAAATTTGAAATCATTTGAATGAAAAAGTGAATTTTTTTACAATTTAATAATATTTTGAAATTTTCATGATTTCAACTACCTTTAGAAATGATTTTTTTTGAATTTTCAAACATTTATGAAATTTTGGTTCTGAAAAATAAGATTACTAAAAAACCAAAAGGTTTATGTAATTATGTGAAAAACTAAAAGCTAAGAATTTCAAAATTTTATTGATATTTATTTATTATGATTTTTTTGATAATATTAAAAAATATGTATTCTTATTTTTTTGAAAGCTTTAAATATTTGTTTCAACATTTAAAAATTTAATAAATGAAAAGTTAAAAAAAAATTGTAGAAGTGAACAAAAAAACCAAAATACTAGGACTAGAAACTTTTAGAAAGTTCAAAAAAAAAGAAAAACTAAAGTTAAATAGTAAAAAATAGGGCCATATTTTTTTTTGCACAACTCTCTACGTTTTTATTTGTTGGAATGGGCACGCCCATTTGTTGGCTTTCGTCGCTAGCCCTGTGTGAACCGGCGATGCGTCAAATAGGAAATGCCGCAATCCCTTTCTTGCGCAGATTCTATTACTGTTGACCCATCAAGTAATTTGGCTTAACACAGGGACAAAGTCGGCAAGCTTTCGCAGGGTCTATGTCTCGTTTCCCACGAGAAAGAGAAGAATGCACTGCCTCAAGGCAACCTAAAATGGGCGGAGCCAAAATGTAGCACATTTTTTTACGGTTTAGTTGTCATATGCAATAGTTTCTATTGTCATTGTCTATATACATTTCAAATTAATTATATTTATAAAAATATTTGTGTATTTGTTAATAAATATATTTACATCTGATTTTAAAAAATAAGAATAAAAATTGAAAAGGAAATGGAAATGAAAATGGGAAAAGCAACGAAAAATAAAAATAGAAACAATAAAAGTAAAACAACTTCAAGTAAAAGGAAGAACAAAATATTACAACTTAAAATGAAAAGTGAAAGTGAAATTGAAACTGAAAAAAAAAAGTAAAATCCCCAAAAAAATATAAAATGAAACAAACAAAAAACAGCATAAACAAAGAATACCAAACTAAGCGAACGAATCGAGCGATGTGAGCAAGTGTGCAAACTAACGATACGATAAAGGGCTGGCATGTTACTGTAGTGTTCTGGAAAATCTTCAGACGAAGGGAGCTTACATCTTGCGAGAAGCGTGATATAGCTCCACGCTGCTACAGATCGCTTGAATCGCTTTTAGCGAGTACCCTCTCCTTTTCTCTTAAGAAGAGCATACAGTGTGTCTGCGTATTTTACTACTCCTCTAGATCCATAATAAGTTTCGTAATTTTGAACTAAGGTTGTACTAAACCTACTTCGCAACTGCTACACTTATTTTGGATCGGAGCGAGTAACTTATTTGTTAGTTAGTTCTGTTTCCTTTTCTATTCTATTTTTCCTTTTTTAATACGTCTAAAATATTATAGATATATAAAATATTTCAAAATTATTTTAATTCCTTTTTTGAAAAGTTGTGCACAATTCATGAAGGTAAAAAAGTCGTCATGTATTTTCTTGAAATATTCGTACCATTCGAAAAATTATTGAAATACTTAAAGTATGTTCAATATATCCTTTGAAACTTATCAAGAATATATATTAAAAAATCATGTAATTTATGAAAGTTGTTTGCATAATTTAACAAAATATTCATCAAATTAAAAAATAGTGCTAAGTTAATATGTTCAATACATTTTAAAAAAGGTTCACACATTGCACAATTTTGTTCACACTGTTTTTAAAGCATAACATTTAAGACTTTTTTTTGTGCCATTTACAAAGATGTTCATAAGCACTTAAGAAACGTTTGCAAGTTTTGCATAAAATGTTAATGACATTAACAGAAAAAGGTCAATGTGTTTATTAAAAAAATGTACATTTGAAAAGCATTCAATATGTATTAAAAAATGTTGAACGTCTATTTGGAAAATGTTGAACATATATCTGAAAATTGTTGAACCTGTATAATGGAATGTTCAGTGTGGATTTGACAAATGTTTCACCATGTATTTGAGTAAATGTTTGACAAGTATTTAGAATATTCAACGTGTGTCTAAAAACCCTGCAGCTTTTACACAAAAAAATACAACGTGTATTCAAATGTGTGTATGGAAATATTAATAAGAAAACTGAAAAAGAAAGAAAGAACAAAAAATAGGATTTTCTACAATAGCGTGCCACAGAACTAGTTAATGTTTTCGACGGTGTAAAAGTCTATAAAAATCTTGAAAGAAATACTGAAGCAACATACCTATAATAGAACAAGATCCAATGGAGGTATTGACAAATTATGATTGTATGGGTCGTGAACAAAAAAACAAATAGTTCAGTATATTTTCACAATCACACCGTTGAAATGATTGTTTTTTTGCCGAGGACACATAAATGCATACTTTCACAATCACACCGTTGAATCATCTTGTTACAGTATAGTGGTGTTTCACTATTTATTTCAATTTTTTTCATAATATTTACACCGTTAAAAAGCTTAGCGAGCCTTAACTAGTTCTGTGGCAAGCTGTTGTAGACGCAGTTTTACCTATATATATATATATATATATATATATATATATATATATATATATAGGAAAATGGTTATGTACTCCTGGGAGTACGTACTCTCGCTCCTTATATACCACATAGATGAATCTTTTATACCTCTTTATTATTTTTAATATAATTCATTAGTAATTATTAGATACCCCAAAATGATTTTCATGAAAAAATTAATGCGAGTCTACATATTTTAAATGTTTACGTATATACTGATGTGTTTGTACGTGAAAAAGGTATATTACAAAAAGTACGTCACAGATGATATTTTTTCACCAAAACTCGTATTGGGGTATCTTAGAATATTTAATGAAGTATATTGAAAATGATAAAGAGGTATAATTAATGCGTATATGAGGTATATTGAGGATGGGAGTACATACTCTCAAGAGTACAGAAAAGGAGTCATATATATATATATATATATATATATATATATATATATATATATATATATATATATATATATATATATATATATATATATATATATATATATGGTGGGTCTATTCTGATAACACCACTTGAGACCTTATTCTCATAACAAAGGCCTTATTCTCATAACACCTACCCACCTTCCTCCCGCTCGGTCAAACCCCACCCCGGGGCAACTCCCGCAACACCCCCGCCCACTCCCCCACCTACCCACCTTCTTCTCCGCTGCGGCGCACATCCTCACTCCCCACGCCCTCGCCTCACCTTCCTCCCGCGACCACCTCCTACCTCTCCCACCGCGCCGGCCCGCCCAGCCCCGCCGGCATCCCCCCCGCAGCGCCTCCCACGGCCACACGCCGCCCCGCCTCCTCTTCCTCAGGTTCGAGACCGCCCCGCCGCCGTCCCGCCTCCTCTTCCTCCCGCAAGGCCGCGCCGCCTCCTTCCCCCCGCACCGTTGCGCCGCCTCCGCCCTAAATCCCGGCCACCACGCCGCACAGCACGGCCCCCTGCCATCGCCCACACCTTCCTACCCCATTAGCCGCTCCTCTGGTCTGGCCCAGGCCATGCCCCCGCAACGGGCCGGGGACGGATCTGACCCGTCAAGCAGCTCCAAGGGTCTTCTTCTCCGACCCCGTCCGCCGCGCCGTCGTTCGCCTGCATACCCTCCCTCTGGCTCTCCCCAGCCTTCTCCATCTACGTGCCACCGTTCACTGAGCAGCAGACGCCCCGCTGACTCCTCTCGTCGTCATGGATCTCGGTGGCCCTGCCTTCTCTATGACTTGTGGGCAGCGCCCACACGGGCGTGCAGTTCTGCCCATGGGGGAGTGCAGCTCGACCAACGGCGGCATGCAGTTTGGCCCGTCGCGTCGATGGCTTCAGGCGATTACGACTCTGCACACGAGAATGCAGTCTGCACATGGGGGAGTGCAGCTCGACCAAACGGGGGCGTGCAGTTCGGCGACCTCCTCTTCTCCCCTCCCAGTGCTCGGCGGGAAGGACGGAGGAGCTCCACCTCGGGCAATGCAGTTAGGCCTTTGAGTTCGTGCAATTATCGATGTGGGGCTGCAGTTCGCCGGTGATGGGATTGCAGCTTGGCCGAGAGGCGTGAAGCTCGGCTGCGCTGTCGTGTGGCTCGCTCAGTGCGTGCGTGCAGTTTGGTTGCTGAAGATTTTTACTTTGTAAAGGAAAAACACATAAAAACACTCGGGAGAAGTTCACTTCCCTTCCTAATGCAATTGGTTTCAAAGCAAAATTTCACAAAAAAAAAAACAGTGCAGTTAACTTGGCCCAATCATGAATTGTTTCTTGAAGTTTAAAAAAATGATGTGGTCCATTTTTTGTGGTTGGCGTTTCACTATGTAAAAAAGAGAGAAAATTCCCACGAGCGGTTATCTTATTTTTCTAACACACTTCGTTTCATTTGTGGCGCGATTGAAAAAAATAAAAGGTTTCGAATTTAACTAGCAAAAAAATAATATGGTTCACTTTCGCTACTGCCACGCCTCACTTTCGGTAGTGTTCGCTATGTAAAAAACCGCACTGCTTCAAATTAAAAATCATCAAGCTTGCTTGCCCTTTTGATGCAGTGCGCTTTTACATCCGAAGCAGTGCTCTTTTCTGTCCGATGCAGTGCACGCGTCGATTTTGGTGTCGTGAAAAATAGAGTGTCCGCGTTTTTGTATTTTCAAAACTGCTCTTAAACCGTAATGAATTAGAGGGAGTGTTCTACATGAAAAAGTAGCGTCTCGACAATATCTTTTCAACGGTGTATCGTTTGGATCATTTCGACCAGTGGTTTGTATAAATTTCAAGAAAAACGGCCGCTGCCCCTCGTAGTCAGCCGCACGATTTTCAAAATTACCTAAAAACTGTAAGGAATCTCGAAATCATTTCAACATAGGAAAGTTGCGCCTCGTCCATACCTTTCCAACGATATATTACACGCCTTGTTTCGACAAACGGTTCGAAAACTGGAGTGAAAACAATACCGACAATTTTAAAAAAATTCGAAAAACATAATTTCGCGATTTAGTAAATTCAAAACTGCTCTTAAACCATAGCGAATTAGAAAAAATAATAGATATGAAAAGGATGCGCGCCGACGATATCTTTCCAACGGTGTATCATATGCTTCATTCCGACGAGCGGATTAGAAAAAAAGGCAAAAAAACGCTCGCTGTCATTCGTTGTGAGCCGCACGATTTTCGAAACTGCTCTTAAACTACGATGAATTTTTAAAAGTGTTCAACATGGTGAAGTTGCGTCTACTCCATAGCTTTTCAACGGTATATTACACGCATAATTCCGATAAATGGTTAAAAAACTAGAGCAAAAAAGGTACAAAAAAACAACACGTACAGTTTTTTCGAAACGAAAGTTCACCTTTCGTTATGTTGCAGTGCCCTCGCGTTGTGCGAGCAGTGCGGAAGTGTTATGAGAATATTATTCTCATAATGTTATGAGAATAGACCGGCTATATATATATATATATATATATATATATATATATATATATATATATATATATATATATATATATATATACACACACACACACACAAAATAATAATTGAAAACTATTAAAATTGTTACAGGAAAATACAAGATAAGAGGAAAAGAATAAAATCGGTCAAAACCTTCCCAAAACCGTGTGGGAGGTTCCCAACGCTGGTGGCTACTGTACATCGAAGTAGATGTAAGCAATATTATTGGGTTGGCCCATCCTAACGATGCTGACGGCCACACAATACTTGGTCACTATGGGCTACCCCGCGTGCACTCTCTTATGTACGCCGCAAGAGGTGACCCCTCATTAGGTGCCTCTTTGCAACATTGAGGCAAATAGGAGGGCTCACACGATCTGACATGGGGAGTTTCCTACTCTATGCATGTCACATCATATTGTCGCTATAATGCACGCCTACTAGCGATATGGGCTGGCACATTCCTACTCCTCTTTCTTACATTGATGCGAGATTTCTATTCTCTCATGCGGAATTTCTGCTAGTTTCTTCCTATTTTCCGCTGGATTGTTTCTTGTGCATGGTTGAAAATGTGCACCACTCCCTAATAAATTTGTAACGATTCTGAATGATATTTTTATGAGGGAGTGACAACATAGAACATTTTGCAAAGAGTTGCGAGAGGGTGGCAGACATGTTGGAACTCATATATACCGATGTGTGTGGACCAATGAGTGCCACTGTTAGAGGTGGTTACCATTACTTCGTGACTTTTGCTGATGACATGACTAGATATGGATATATCTACTTGAAGAGGCATAAGTCATAACTTTTGAAAAGTTCAAGGAGTAGAATGAAGTAGAATCAAATCGGCAAGACAATCAAACTTATGTGATCATATCACGAAGGTGAGTGTCCCAGTCAAGAGTATACGATCATTTGAATAGTTCCGCAACTCACTCCTACGGGTACACCGCGGAGAAACGGTGTGTCGCAACGAAGGCATCATACCTTGTTAGACATGCTTCGATTGATGATGAGTTGGTCATATCTATCATTGTCATTTTGGGGTTATACTCTAGAAATAACAGCTTTCACACCGAATGACGTGTGATCTAAATTCATAGATAATACACCATAGAGATATGGAACAGGAAACATCACAATTTTGTCTTTTATAAAATGTTGAGGTTTTGGGGTATATGTGAAGCTACTTTAGTCAGACAAGTTCACACCCAAGTCAGTTTAATGCATATTCATGGGATATCTTAGGGAAAACATAGTGATGTTGCTTAGAACGATATCTTCCTTAAGGAAGAGTTTCTCAGTCGAAAGATTGGTGAGAGGATGGTGAGGGAGTAACCTGCCAAATTCATGGCGCCCTGCCAAATTCATGGCACCCCAGAGAAACCTGCCAACCATACCAACCGCAACTGTTCGGTTTTCAAGCAGGCCGGTAAGCTAAACGCCGAACACAAAGGGAAGGAGCCTCAGAGCGAAGACGAGGATGAACCTCGCTAGCCGAATATAGGGGGGCAGAAGAAATTTCCACCAGAGGTCAAAACAGTGAACATGATATATGCCGCTCATATCCCAAAGAGGGAGCGCAAGCGCGCACTCCAAGATGTCTACGTTGTTGAGCTTGTCGCCCCCAAATTCAACCCATGGTCAGCCTGTCCGATCACTTTTGATCGCAGGCATCATCCGACTAGTACTCGGCATGGGGGTTCGGCTTCCCTAGTGCTCGACCCAATAATCGATGGATACCATCTAACCCGAGTCCTTATGGACGGCGACGGCAGTCGCAATCTGATATATCAGGATACTGTCCGCAAGATGGGGATCGACCCGTCAAGAATCAAGCCAATCAGCACGGAGTGATACCGGGTTTTGAGGCCCGCCGCACAAGCTCTCTGACGTTGGAAGTTGTGTTCGGTTCTCCCGACAACCTTCGAAGCGAAGAGCTAATCTTAGACATAGCTCCGTTCCGAAGTGGCTATCATGCTCTACTCGGAAGAACGGCCTTCGCCGTCTTTCATGCAGTCCCGGATTATGCCTACTTAAAGCTTAAAATGCCTGGACCACGTGGCGTTATCACGATAAATGGAAATATGGAGCGCTCTCTTCGTACGGAGGAGGACACTGCGGCCTTAGCAGCCGAAGTCCAATGTGGCCTATTCAAGCCAGATAATCCATCAATAGCGGACACAACTAAACGTGTTCGGCACACGCCTCAGTGCGGCAGCTTAGATGACCCTGAGCAAGATTGATAGCTACGCCTGTCGGTGTGAAAACCGGTGGATCTCGGGTAGGGGGTCCCGAACTGTGCGTCTAAGGTCAATGGTTATAGGAGACTGGGGAAACAATGTTTACCCAGGTTCGGGCCCTCTCTATGGAGGTAATACCCTACTTCCTGCTTGATTGATCTTGATGAATATGAGTATTACAAGAGTTGATCATCTACCACGAGATCGTAATGGCTAAACCCTAGAAGCCTAGCATGTATGACAAAGGCCATGTGTCTCTTTCCGGACTACACCCTCTGGTTTATATAGACACCGGGGGGTCTAGGGTTAGAGTCGGTTACATAAGAAGGAATCTTCATAATTGGTCACCAAGCTTGCCTTCCACGCCAAGGAGAGTCCAGTCCGGACACGGGTACGGTCTTCGGCCTTCATGTCTTCACAGCCCATCAGTCCGGCCCATGGACAACAGGTCGGACGCCCGAGGACCCCTTAGTCCAGGACTCCCTCAGTAGCCCCCAAACCTGGCTTCAATGAAGAGGAGTCTGGCGCGCAGATTGTCTTTGCAATTGTAAGGCGGGTTCCCTTCTTCCCGAACTCCAATATAGTCTTCGGACGCGGTGATTGTATCCGGACATGTATACACAACTGCAGAGGATATACTATTTCACGTGTCCGATCCGCTGACGACTTTTTGGTAATATGACATTATGCCTGCCCGGTCATTATTTTCAAGCCGTTAGCTGGCCCGCCCTCCCATGTCTCGAGGCGTGGTTTTATTGGTATGTCTTCTCGAAGCGGAGATCACGTCTCCCCTTTTTAAGAGATTCTTATCAACCCCGACATCGCTTGGGTACAACTCCTTGGGAACAAGCAAGTCTCAAGGCCCAGGAGGAGATGTTCGATATTCGCGGCCTTTATATAGGGATACAGAGCCGTCTTTTACTTTCACGCTTGCTTCTTTCTCAACCCCTGCTACCCCGAGTTCCAACACCCAGGTTTCAATCGCCACAAGCTTCAATCATGTCCGGATCCAGCAGTCAAGGCCGATGGGTGGCTTCTTCTGTCATGGAGGGAGATATTGCAATGCTTCGGGCGACGAGGTATCTGACCGCAGAAATCCTCCATCAGCTTCCAGCCGAGGGGCAGGTTATTCCCACCCCCAGATCCAGTGAGAGGGTCGTGTTCGTGTCCCACTTCCTCCATGGGTTAGGGTTTGCACTTAATCCCTTCGTCCGAGGGCTCATGTTCTATCATGGGCTAGATTTTCACGATCTGGCCCCAGACTCTATTCTTCTTATCTCGACGTTTATCGTCACGTGCGAAGCCTTCCTCCGAACTCCTCCGCACTTCGGCTTGTGGCTCAAGACCTTCGGTGGGAAGCCGCGAGTGATAGAGGATGAGAAGGCAGAGTGCGGTGGTGCCATAGTGAGCAAGCTCACCAGTGCTGTTTGGCTGAAAGGATCTTTTGCCAAGTCTTCCGATTTATGGCAGCAGGGGTGGTTCTACATCACCGAGCCCAACAGCTCCAAGTGGGCTGCTACGCCCGCATTTCGATCCAGCCCTCCAATTCAGCTTGCATCCTGGGTTAATAAGGGGTTGGACTAGGGATCAACGGATGAGGTGCGGGTTTTGCAAAGCCGCATCCGAAACCTCATTGAGAGGGACATCAATATCGTCAACGTTGTTGAAGTAATGCTAGTCCGCCGGATCCTGCCGTGCCAGCGATGATCTCTCCGCATGTGGGAGTTCAATCCAGAAGGGTCGCGGACTCTTCAGCACTTCTTCGGCACTACGCACGAAGGAATGTGGGGATTATATTTTGGGAAACGAAAGAAATGGACGGACACCACCGAAGATGTCGGCCTAGACTGTAACCATCCGGACACCCCGGTAAGTACCCGCTCGTCGAACACCTCATAATCAGACACCCAGTGATAAGACACTGACCGAATCATCCTTTTTCAGGGCTGGTTAAAGAAAGTGGAACGAATTAGGTCTCTGATACGTCTCCAACGTATCTATAATTTTTGATTGTTCCATGCTATTATTTATGATGTTTTGGATGTTTAATGGGATTTGTTATACACTTTTATATTATTTTTGGGACTAACCTACTAACCCAAAGGCCCAGTCCAAATTGCTGTTTTTTGCCTGTTTCAGGGTTTTACAGAAAAGGAATATCAAACGGAGTCCAAACGGAATGAAACCTTCGGGAGAGATATTTTTGGAGAAAATCACGCTCGGGAGACTTGAGAACCACGGAGTAAGGGCCACGTGGTGCCCACGAGGGTGGGGGCGCGCCCCCCCTAGGGCGCGCCCCCTGCCTCGTGGGTCCCTCGTAAGGCCCCCAGTGCCCTCCTTCCTCCTATATAAGCCTACGTACACCGCAGCCATCAGACGAACAAAGAAAACCCTAGTTCCACCGCCGTAACCTTCTGTTCCTGTGAGATCCCATCTTGGGGCCTGTTCCGGAGCTCCGCCGGAGGGGGGATCTTCCATGGAGTGCTTCTACATCATCATCATCGCCTCACCATGAGTTGTGAGTAGTTTACCACAGACCTTCGCGTCCATAGCTAGTATCTAGATGGCTTCTTCTCTCTCTTTGGATCTCGATACAAAATTCTCCTCGGTCTTCGAGGAGATCTATTCGATGTAATCTCTTTTTGCGGTGTGTTTGTTGAGATCCGATGAATTGTGGGTTTATGATCAAGATTATCTATGAGAAATATTTGGTTCTTCTCTGAACTATTTATGTATAATTATAATATCCTTGCAAGTCTCTTCGAATTATTGGTTTGGTTTGGCCTACTAGATCCATAGTTCTCGCAATGGGTGAAGTGCTTGGCTTTGGGTTCAATCTTGCGGTGTCCTTTCCCAGTGACAGTAGGGGCAGCAAGGCACGTATTGTATTGTGGCCATCGAGGATAAAAAGATGGGGTTTATATCATATTGCTTGAGTTTATCCCTCTACATCATGTCATCTTGCTTAAGGCATTACTCTGTTCTTATGAACTCAATACAATAGATGCATGCTGAATAGCGGTCGATGTGTGGAGTAATAGTAGTAGATGCAGAATCGTTTTGGTCTACTTGTCTCGGACTTGATGCCTATATATAATGATCATGCCTATAAAGTCTCATAATTATTCGCTTTTCTATCAATTGCTTGACAGTACTTTTTTTACCCGCCGTAGAATATCACTATCATGAGAGAAGCCACTAAAGAACACTATGGCCCCCAGGTCTATTCTCAACATATCAATCTACACATACTTTACTTTTTTCGCTTTTACTTTCTGTTCTTATAATAAAAACTACCAAAAATATAAACTATCAGCTCTATCATATCTCACTTTCGTAAGTGACCGTAAAGGGATTGACAACCCCTTATCGCGTTGGCTGTGAAGTTCTTATTTGTTTGTGCAAGTGCGAGGGACTCGCGCGTGGTCTCCTACTGGATTGGTACCTTGGTTCTCAAAAACTGAGGGAAATACTTATGCTACTGTGCTGCATCTCCCTTTCCTTTTCGAGGGAATACAACGCAAGCTCGAGAAGTAGCAGTGTCCGGCTCCCCTCCCCGAAGACTCGGCTAGTCCCATTTTAACAATGATGCTGGCCTCGACACCATACCAGGCGCCGGTAGGGAGGGTAGAGAGCAGACTGAGAAGACCCGAGATGACCTTTGTTCTGGAGGTAAGTCGGACACTAATTCCGGATAAATCAACCTTCCCTCGCCTGAAGACACAGGTGAAAGAGGACCCAGTATCACTTCTCCGAGAAGGAGGAAAAGAGCCGCCACCAAAGGTTGGGAAAGGAGGTCTAAGAGAGGCAAGATGCCATCGTCGAGCGGCTTGGGTTTGGAAAGCGACGCCGTTGAACAGCTCCAACATGGGGACAAGCCCTCGACCAAACCGTAAGTGAATCCGGGGTACTTTGATAGTGTCCCGCCCCTTTCGTCATTACCGAAGATATACGTAACGTGTCCGTGCATTTTTACAGGTTGGCGTAGAGTTTCTCTGGGCAATCCTCTTCTTCGGGAGGTCTCCTCCCAGAGATGATGGAGAGCGAGACGCCTCCCCCAACCTCCTCGCCTAATAGGGCGGATAACTCTGAAGTGTCGTCGCGGAGGGTTTTTCTTGATCAACAAGCTATGCGGGTGATAAAAGAGGCAGTACCCGAAGGTGGATCTCCGACCATCCGGGATTCCGGAGCTGATAATAAAGGCCCTGGACTGTCTAGCTCGCAGCCGATGGTGATTCTGGAGACGGGTGGACTGTTTCCTTCAAAGGATGGTTGTGCTCCTAGAGCGGTTTCCGGAGACCCGGAGGCTTCGGATATATTGTGAGACATGTTGCGAAAAGCATCTGTCTCGGGGGAACAGCGTACCTTGATGGGTACAGTGGTTGAGAAGATTTTGTCGCGAAGAGCGGATTGAATGAAGCCTTCATGAGCCTGCTAAAAGGCTTTGAGGTTTGTGATATAATGTTTTCAGTTATGTTTTATTTGCAAAGATGCACCCGTGTATAGGTAGTAGCCCCTGAGACTCCGGTTGGCTTCCAATGGGAAGCAAACAAAGGATCGAAAAGAATCATGCGAGGACTAACCTGATGAACTTGAACACAGGCTACTTCCCCCTCGGCCACTTCCCAGACTATGGATATTGCTGAGCTCCAGCAGAAGCTGGATATAGCGGGAGACGATCTTGCGTTAATCAATATGCATCTTGACGAGTCGCAAGGTGTGTATTCGGGGCAATCCCCATACATTTGTGTGGTATGAGCATGATGCTAGAAAGTTATATGCTGGAATATGCATGGCTGCAGATGGTGCTGTTGCCGTTGAAGTTCTTCGAGCGGAGCTAGCCCGGGCTAAGGAGCAGGCCTGGTGTAGCAGTGCGGCTGCCGAAAAGTCGTCGGCTGAGTTAAAAGCCAAACAAGCTGCACGACGCCAAGGCGATGAGAAGATATCCGCGATGGCGCTTGAACTGAAAAATGCTACTAGCCGCTTCGAACTTCTAGAGAAAGATAATGAAGCCAAAGCGGCTGAACTTGGGAAGGCCTTACGAGAGGCGAAAGAAGCGCAGTCGGAATCCAGAGCAGCCCGTGAGGAAATCTGCCAAGCTAGGGAGATTGCAGCTGGTAAGCCCTTTCTGCTACAAACTAAGTTCAGCGATCCGAACTATGCTCAGCTTGACCGAGTGTGGAGTTCTCCGAACGAGTTTTTAGACTTGCCGAAGAGTTCTTCCAATGCGGCGCAGTATTATCAAGCGCGAGAGGGGTACGCAACGGGGAAGCTTTTCTGGTCATAGTTTGGCACATCAAAGCGCCCTCTGTTGCTGAATGCACAGATGTCCTAATGGGCCGAACTTCATAGGATATCCGGCGCTGCCATGAAGAACGTCATAGTCTGGTTGTGGACAACCGAGCCTGTTCCGAATAGCTACTTCGGTTTGGTGCAAAGGCTTTTTGACGTAGTGCCGCGTATCGATGCTGTGAAGAGGTTGACGTGCATTGAGGGTGCACGGATGGCTTTCACCCGAGTCAAGACATTCTGGGGGAAGATGAAGGCCATCGATGTTGCGACGAAGAGTCCACCCAAGGGCAAGGACCGTCCTGGGCCGGAGCATTATTTTGAAGACGTCCTAGAGGCCGCCCGCTTAATAGAGGGTCAGTGCTCGAAAGACGTAATGTTCGAGTGAGGTGTATGAAAATTGTAAAGACAATTTAACAGTTAATTTATGTTTTGCTCGGAAGCTTGAATTCCTCCTGTGCGGCTGTTTTAATATAATCTGAAAGTTTTCCAGTGGTCGGCTTCAGCCCCCTCGTAGGAAGTACGGGGGTGTTCGTAAAAGCGTTTAATCACTCTTTATCCAACATATTGGTCCATGAAGGAGGTGATAATGCGGTGAACCAGGCAATCGGACTATAGGGCATTAACACTTTCACTTAGCCATATGAGTTTTATGGTGGGGCTACGACATAGCCCCTGGTATGTATGCGACATATTATAATTTGGTGCCTTACATATTTGATCTGAAAAAGATCCCTCGTGTGACACGGAGAATCGCTAGAGATTCCAATAAGTCGTCAAGTGGTTGACCAGCTCTCGCTGCATCATGACATTCAGTTTTCGGCTTTCTCTAATGAGGTACTTCACCAGATGAACCGGAAGCACAATCGCAGTAGTTCTCCCTTTACTACCCTAGCCGATGGCACAGGAGCCGGGCAACCCAACTATTGACCAAAGACAATGATTCGGAGCTGATGCATATAAGGCCAAACTTGCGACGCCGAAGTACGCTATAGAGCTGTTCGGGCTTTTGCTGGCAACTCATTTGTTCCCGTACCGAGCCCCTGGCAGGTTATGCCAAGGTATATCTGTGAAACAACCGTAGGAGCCATATTCATTGGCGAAATGATACGGATGATTAATTCAGATACTGTTTATTGGGACCTGAGCGATATGTCAATGATTACTTTATATATATAAAGACCATAACCCCGACTATTTGACATGTTCAGGGTCGGAGGCGGAGGAAGAGGCGTAGTACAGGCTCAAAATAAAGAGTGCGGTCTACAAATAGTTATTTTGGACCTCCCGTCGCATGTTTGCGCCGCCTGTCCTCGACAAGGGGAGTCCTTGATGGAAGTAGCCCCTTAGGTGAGTGTACAGATCCGAACTACGATAGAGTTAGTTTTAGATGTTTGTCCTGTCCGTCACCTATTTTTAAGAGATAGTGAAGGAAGATATGAAAAGAAAATAGATAAAAGGTGTTACGGGGATGCTTGCTGTCTTGTCCGTAGTGTGCATCCACCAACGCCCATGGTATCTTGAGTGCGTAGTGATGTATGCGCGGTACAAATTTTGCAGGTGTACGAGGTGGGTGGCGGAAGCCGGACTGCTATTTTTGCTCCGGGAATAGTCGATCCTCGGGTGGAGATTGCTCCTGACTCCCGGCATTTCGTTGGTGAATCTCTCCGTCATCCCTGTCGCCTGGCGGCCTCCTCCCCTTGTGTTCGGCGTTGAGCTTGCCGGCATGCTTAAAGACCCAGCCATTTCTGTTAGTATGATTAGCTGGTTTATCGGGGTGGCCATGAATTTGGCAGGGTCGGTCCAATATCCTGTCTAGGTTGGATGGCTCGTCTTGCTTCGCCTTGAGTGGCTTCTTCCATTGACCGGGCTTGGGTTTGCTGAATCCGGCGTTGACCGTTGTGTCACATGATCTTTCATTATCATTGCGACTATTGTGTTTGCTTCGTAGTGGCTTGCCGTTGCCGTCTCGGATTTTGGATGTGCCCAGGTCGCTCGCGTTGTTGCTTCTACGAGCGAGCCAACTGTCTTCTCCCACGCAAAAGTGGGTCATTAGAGCAGTAAGGGATGTCATGGATTTAGGTCCTTCTTGACCGAGGTGGCGTGCAATCCATTCGTCTCGGACGCTGTGCCTGAAGGTTGCGAGGGTTTCCGCGTCCGGACAGTCGACGATTTGGTTCTTTTTGACTAAGAACCGAGTCCAGAGCTTCCTGGCTGACTCTCCGGGCTGCTGGACAATGTGACTTAGGTCATGGACATCCGGAGGCCAGACATATGTTCCTTGGAAGTTGCTGAGGAAAGCTTCCTCCAAGTCTTCCCAACTGCCTATGGAATTTTCAGGCAGGCCGTTCAACCAGTGTCGAGCTGGCCCTTTTAGCTTTAGTGGGAGGTATTTAATGGCGTGGTGGTCGTCTCCATGGGCCATATGGATGTGGAGTATAAAATCTTCTATCCATACCGCGGGGTCGGTTGTTCCGTCGGAGGATTCAATATTGACGGGTTTGAATCCTTCGGGAATTCATGATCCTTTACTTCATCAGTGAAGCAAAGAGGGTGTGCGGCGCCTCTGTGTAGGGCCACACGGCGACGTAACTCCGAAGGAGTCCATTTGCGGTTTTCGGCTCGGGCGTGGCTGGGTTTGTCATGTCCGAATAGGTACCGTCATCGCGAGTCAAAGGGCGTCCCCGCGATCCGTAGATTGATCTGGTGTGTCCTGCTCTACTATCCAGGTCTTGCCGAAGGTCGTATGTATAACCCCGAGCTGTTTTGTCTCTGTTTTTATGAGGCGGTGGGGCGGGCTGGTGTTCAGCATGAGTTGTCGTTTTATCTCGACCACGAGGTGGTCGGTCCGCATTGCGCGAGGGAGGTATGGGCTTTGGCGCCTCCTCATCGAACTGAGGTAGCAGTCTGCGTTTTGGGTAACTCTTGGCTAGACGTTTGAGGCTGTATTCTTCGGCTGCCAGGATGTCAGTCCATCTGTCAATGAGTAGGTCTTGATCAGCTTGAAGCTGCTGCTGCTTTTTCTTCAGGCTTCTTGAAGTGGCTATTAGCTGGCGCTTGAAGCACTCTTGCTCGAGGGGTGCCTCAGGCACGATGAAGTCCTTGCTGCCAAGGCTCTCCTCCTCCTCGGAGGGTGGACAGTAACTATCATCATCCGGGTCGTTAGTCATGGCCTGTTTATCAGGGTTGACTTGCCCGTTGTCTTGTTCCTCCTATTCAGATGTTGTTCCCACAGGGTCTTCGTTGTTTTCGGCGTCATCCAAAGTATTATTTTCTCCGGTGCCAGTGTTGCTGTCTTTTGAGCGACGTGACTTAGAACAGCGTTTAGGCTGTGTCTCAGGAGGTTTATTCTCAACTGGATCTTCTTTGTCATCGTCATTAGCTTTTTTGGGTGTATCAACCATGTACACATCGTATGAGGAAGTGGCCGTCTATCGCCCAGTAAATGGCAGGTTTTGACCCTGCTCCTCATCGTCATCATCATCCATACCGTTGCTGTCTTCGGAGCCATAATCAAGCGTGTCGGTTAAGTCCTCGACAGTGGCTATGAAGTGGGTGGTGGGTGGCAAGCAAAATTCTCCGTCGTCAGCCCCTAGTTCGAACCAGACATAGTTCGGCTGTGAGTCCCCTGCCAAGGACATGTTTGTTAATGAGTTTAGCACGTCGCCCAGGGGCGAGTGTTAGTAGATGTCTGCGGTGCCGAATTCAAAAATCGAAAACCGATCCAGCTCGGTGTCTGCAGGCGTATAGGGTTCGGAACTTATAGCCAGAGACAAGTCCGGCGTTTCATTGACGCAAATATCGCAAGGTGTCGAGTCTGCGTGCGGCTCCAACGCCACGGACTCTGTGGCCTCGGATGGCACAATCTGCTCCGGATTTAAGGTTGTTGCAGCAACATGATCCATCTCCTGGATGTGATCCGATGACAGATTTAGGTCATGTTCATCAGAGCGAGGGGAGCGATCACCGTGGTCTCAAATCCATCGAAGATCAGATCTCCGCGGATGTCCGCGACGTAATTCAAGCTTCCGAATCTGACCTGATGGCCAGGGGCGTAGCTGTCGATCTGCTCCATATGGCCAAGCAAGTTGGCCCGCAGTACGAAACCGCCGAATACGAAGATCTGTCCGGGGAGGAAGGTTTCTCCCTGGACAGCATCACTATCGATGATTGAAGGGGCCATCAAACCTTTCGTCGACGACACAGTGGAACTCTCAATGAAAGCACCAATGTTGGTGTGAAAACCGGCGGTCTCGGATAGGGGGTCCTGAACTGTGCATCTAAGGTCGATGGTTACAGGAGACTGGGGACATGATGTTTACCCAGGTTTGAGCCCTCTCTATGGAGGTAATACCCTACTTCCTGCTTGATTGCTCGTGATGAATATGAGTATTAGAAGAGTTGATCTACCACGAGATCGTAATGGCTAAACCCTAGAAGCCTAGCCTGTATGACTATGGCCATGAGTCTCTTTCCAGACTACACCCTCTGGTTTATATAGACACCGGGGGGATCTAGGGTTACATAGAGTCGGTTACATAAGAAGGAATCTTCATAATTGGTCGCCAAGCTTGCCTTCCACGCCAAGGAGAGTCCAATCCGGACACCGGTACGGTCTTCGGCCTTCATGTCTTCATAACCCATCAGTCCGGCCCATGGACAACAGGCCGGACGCCCGAGGACCCCTTAGTCTAAGACTCCCTCAACGCCCCTGTCGATTGCCCCATAAGTTGATAGCATATGTGCCTCGAGTACATAATTATGCCTTAAAAATTCCTTGGGCAACGACTGGGGGCACTTGCACATAGTCCATAGTTCGGCTAGACCCTATTCGGACTCTAAACCTTTTTAGGTTCATCAAACGAACCAACCTTGCTATGGCCAAACCGGATTGATTTCTTCTTTTTCCAGGTATATATTTTTTCTTTTTTTTCTTTCAGATGGCCATCATACTCCCACCCCTTCAAGAACACATTACAGAGGAGGAAACGACGCAGATGTGCAGGAGGGACCCGCACTAAGATTTCTTTTTAGATTAAGACCGTGTGTAAATCTTTTTTTATTTTCTTGTTATATACCTTCTTGGCATGTAAAATGTCCAAAAAAGGTTTTCGGCACTATCTGTAAGTTTGCGGCTCGCCGTACTATAGAGGGATATTAATAGAGCAAGCTTTATTCGCATTATGTCCTGAGTTTTATTCACTCATCTTAAAATGATCTCTTCCCGCATCAGATTGCCATATGTGCCTTGTCAATAAGGGTTTATTACCAGGGGCTGTATTCAGCCCTGGTATACGTTGAAAAGACCGAACACCTATAGGGAGTGTTCGGCGTCCTGGATGTTTGCCTTATATGCATCAATTCCAAATCATGTCTTGGGTCAATAGTTGGGTTGCCCGGCTCCTATGCTCACCCCTACATTCCCGATTGTTCGGCTAGGGTGTAAAGGGAGAACTACTGCGATTGTAATTTTGGCTAATCTGATCAAGTACCTCAGTAGAGAAAGCCGAAAACTGACTATCACGATAAGCGAGAACCTGGTCTGCAATCCGGTGACTTAGTTTTATACTACGATCGATAGAGGTCTACCCCATGTTATACGAAGGGTTGGTTTTTCGCCCAGCCAGGTGCAATAGGATACCTTATGTAAAAGAATATCATATCCGCACCAGGGGCTAGTACCTAGCCCCACATGTAAAACTCCTACGACTAAGTGAAAGTAATAACGCTGCATAGTCTGATTGCCTGGTTCGCTCTGCATACACCTCCTATGCGGACCAAGACGTTGGATAAAGAGTGTATATGCATATGATCGAACACCCTAGTACTATGTACTTGGGGGCTGAAGCCGACCACTGGAAACTTTCAGATTTAAATAAACAGTCACATAGGAGGTAAAAGACGCTGATATTATAAATAGCGCAAAAGTTATATACATCGGATTCATAAGCATAGTCTTTACATCCGGATACAATCACTCGAAGACAACATCCATCGAACACTGGCCTTCTATAAGGCGGGAGCCGTCGATGACGTCCTCGAAGTACTTCTCCGGCTTGCGGTGCTCCTTGCCCGCGGGCGGGCCAGCAGTAGCTATATGCATTGCGCTCATCTTCGCCTAGTGCACTTTGACACGAGCGAAGGCCATCCGAGCACCTTCTATGCAGGACGAACGCGTTAGTGCGTCGACCCACGGACTCGCCTCGACGAGCCGCTTGACCAATTCAGAAGTAACTACTTGGGATTGGATCAGCGGGCCATAGCCGGACTATCAAGTCCTTCATGGCTGAACCCGCCATGTTGTGCAGCTCGACTAGCTGCTTCATCCGGTCGTTGAGGGGCACTGGATGTTGTGGCGCATAGAACTGCGACCAAAACAATTTCTCTGTGTCGTTCCCCTCCTCGGCTCGAAAGTATTGAGCGGCATCTGCGCTGCTCCTCGGAAGATCAGCAAACACGCCTGGAGAACTCCACAATCATGTCAGCCCAATATACTTCCGCCCTCCAAAGATGCTCTGTAAGAGAAATATCGTACCAGATGCTATCTGTCGTGTTTGCTTGATTTCCTCACAGGTGCTGCGCGCCTCGCCTCGTGCATCCTGGGCAGACTTTACTGCCACAAACATCTCGGATGCTTGTTCCAAAGTCTTCTTCTCCAACGCCTCACACTTCCGGATGGCATCGTTAAGTTCAATTTCGACTTCGGACAGCAGAGATTTGTGCTTCTCGCACTCGGCCTTTCGGCCTCCAATTCAGCAGCCGCTTTGTCAGCGGCCACCTTGTTCGCCTCGGCCCCTTCTTGACCTTGGCAACCTCGCCCTTGAGGGCCTCGAGCTCAGTGGCGCCAACTGTGTAACACATAATATCACATCAGAGTTTATAAACATACTCAAGTAATTAAAGTCTTATTGACATTTTAAAAGGACGCAAACCATGTGTTTCATCCAAACGCTGATTGACGCGGTCGAGGTCTGTGTTGGCCAATAAGAGCTTCCGATTAAGTTCGGCAACCTCTACGTCTCGCGCAGTTGCTGTAACTAGTGAAGCCTGCACAACAGTTCAGCTATGTAAGTATGCTATTCTATGGATACTTCATCCGATTCTTTTTAGAATCACACAAAGCATCAGGGGCTACTGGTTATGTATGTGCATCAAAAATAATAAATTCTATAAAAAATCATTACATTCTTACCTCAAAGCCTGTTAATAGGCTGTTGAAGGCTTCATTCAGTTCGCCCTTGACGGACTGAATCTTCTTCATCACCGCACCCATCACGGTGCGGTGCTCCTCCATGATGGACGCGCTTTGCAGTGCCCCCATCATAGAGTCCGGCGCCTCCGGATTGACTCCAGGCGCTGCTGTATCCTCCTTTGCTTGAGGAGTCGGGTCTTCAGACCCCGGAGCCGCACTAGGCTCCGGGATAGTATTCGGTGGGGCCCCGGATTGTTTGGGCACCACGTCTTAGGTCTCCATGGGGGCCGTATCCCCATGGTCTACGGCCGCCGAGGTATTATCCCTGGCCGCCTTGTCGCCTGCCCTACTCTCTCCTTTTAGAGGGAGGGCACCCGTTGGGACGACACTTCGGTGTCCCTGCCGATCACGGGCGATGGAACCCAGACCGGCGGATCACTCTCCATCTCTCCAGGTGCGAGAGAGTTCCCCTCCGATGAGATAGCATCAGGGTGTCCACCGGGAGGGCTGTAGGACAGCAGGAAAAATATATATTAAGTAAGTATCAAAAATACTGAATAAACAAAGGTGCAGCACTTGAATCCGAATGGGCTTACGATTCGGGCAGGGGTTTAACCCTGCGCTTCACCACAAAGCTATGTTTGGATGAAACCGAACTAGCTCCGAGGTTTAGTTTCCTCCGGGGCACAGCCGTACCCGCATCAGCAATGGCCCCCCCTCTTCCTCCCCCTACCTTGCACAGGGGGCACTTCTTCTTCCTCCTCTTCCTCATCATCATCTTCCTCCACCTCGTCAGAGGGGAGGATATGGAGGTCTTCAGGCTTCTTGCGCGCGGGACTGGGGCAATCTCCGGTTCCCCTGCCCTTCGTCTTCTTGGGCTTCTTGGTCGGCGCCTTATACGGCGCCGGAACCAGCATCGCCGTCAGTAGAGGCGGTGCTGGGTCTTTGGGCAGAGGCGCCGGACACTTGATCCGGGTTGCCTTCTTTGTCCAGCCCTTTATATCACGTAAAAATTCCAATTCCTATTATCATTAAATAAGGGAAAGGGTAAGTGTTCGGCAAGGATTTTTATTACCTCTGGGGCAGAGACCATAGTGTTGTAGCCCGCATCCTCGGTCTCTTCAGGCCATTCCTTTTGGCTCTTGAAGTGATGCTTCCAGATCTCCTTGTGCGTAAAGCCGAAGAGATGCTTCAGCGGCTTGTCTTCTGCCGGATCGAACTCACATAGGGAGGAGTCCCAGCTTTGGCAAGGGAGAACAAGCCGGGTGAGCATCACCTGGACCACAGAGGAGAGCAGGTGCCCCTTTGAGATCACGTCGGACACACGGCTCACGAGAGTCGTCACATCAGTATGCGACCCCCAGTCCAGACCCTTTTTGGTCCAGGAGGTCAACCTCACTGGGGGTCCGGATCTGAAAGTAGGCTCCACCGCCCACTTGGCGTCACGGGGTTCAGTGATGTAGAACCACTCCTACTGCCAGACCTTATTCGTCTCCACGAATGAGCCCTTGGGCCAAGTTGCATTCGGAAGCTTGCTAATCATGGCGCCCCGCAGTCCACGTGTTCTCCGTCCACCACCTTCGGCTTCACGTTGAAGGTCTTAAGCCATAGGCCGAAGTGTGGGGGGATGCAGAGAAAGGCCTCACATACCACTATAAAAGCGGATATGTGGATGATTGAGTCCGGGGCTAGATCATGGAAATCTAGCCCGTAGAAGAACAAAAGACCCCGAACAAGCGGGTGGAGTGGAAACCCTAGCCCTCTAACAAAGTGAGAGGTAAATACTACCCTCTCACCCGCCTCTGGGACGGGAATCACCTGGCCCTTACTGGGGACTCGGTGTGCGATGTTGCCGGCGAGATATCCCGCGCTCCGTAGATCCTCCACAGTCTTTTCTGTGACTGTGGAAGCCTCCCACTTGCCTCTGGCGCCGGATCCAGCCATAGCTGGGTAGGAGAGTGGAGGTTGAAGAACAAGGAGCGGAGGGCGCAGGAGGTGAGAATACTGGGGCTAGGGAGATTGGAGAGCTAGAGCTTGAGGATGGCGTGGGGCTGATGAGAAGGATCGGTGTCCTTTTATAATGCTGTGAATACAGAACGTCCCCCCACTTTAGCCATAAAACTCACCGGTTCCCAAAGCGGTCGTGCGTAATGCGCGGCGTGGGTGCTCACGTCATATTGATGAGGATCCCACAATAAGCGGGCACGATCTCTATTCTGACAGGACATGTCAATGAGGATATACCTCAAAACGCGAAACTAGGTCCGAATAAAACGGTTCGATATGTTAGTGGGATGGACGCGACGCTTCACCCAAAAGTTGTCAGTAGAGACACACTATTTGATTTTCTTTAAAGAGCTTTGCCTTCGAGGCTAAAGGCTGTACTAACCTTGCAGAGCCGAACACAATACACCTTTCTGCAGAAGATTTATTTAGAAGAAGGAACCCGCCTTGCAATGTCGAAGACAATACATAAGCCGAACTCATCGAGTCCTGAATGGAGGGGTCCTCATGTGGCCGGATAAACTCCTGGTGGGCCAGACTAGTGGGCCGTGAAGATTATAATAGAAGATCATCTCTTGTATCCGGATATGACTCATGTATTCCTGTAATGGCAAGTTTTAGGTTGGGGTGTAGATTTTCCTTCCTCTGCAAGATGACATGTACAAACCCTAGGCCCCTCCGGTGTGTATATAAACCGGAGGGTTTAGTCCGTAGAGGCTAGAAGACAATCACAATATCCTCACAGGCTAGACTTAGGGTTTATCCATTACAATCTCGAGGTAGATCAACTCTTGTATTCATATTCATCCATACTAATATAGCATGAAGTAGGGTATTACCTCGATCAAGAGGGCCTGAACCTGGGTAAACATTGTGTCCCCGGTCTCCTGTTACCATCGATCCTCAGACGCATAGTTCGGGACCCCCTACCCAAGATCCGCCGGTTTTGACACCGACAGATGGTGCAACTCAAAGAAATACGAGATAAACCACGCAGGGAGGACTAGTGATGCCATTATGTCAGAACTAATTGGAGAACCCATGGTTGAGGTTGCACCTAGACTAGAAGGTCAGAGGCTGCGTAATGTACGCAATAAATTGTTGTTAGACAACGGTGAGGCTTCGACCTATGTAGAAGCGATAGCAGGTCCATATTTTGAGTTATTCCTTAAGGACCTGAGATTTGGATTAAACTCCATATATGACAATCATGTTTGGAATTTTTGATTTGCCAAATGGTATTAAAACCATTTATTGCAAATAGATCATCAAGAAAAAAGTGATATGGATGAAAAATTTCACATCCATAAATCTAGACTCATCGCAAAGGGTTTTCGACAAGTTCAAGGAATTTACTACGATGAGACTTTCTCACATGTAGCCACTATTAAATAAGTTCGGATCATTCTAGCTACTGATGCATATTTTGACTATGAGATATGTGTAATGACCTGTAGTTTGAGAGAGCGGGGATTTTTTTGAATGTTTTTTGCATTCATGCATATAAGTTGGGGTTATTATCAACTTGCATCTCAAAGCCAGATCAAACTTGCATTCAAATCACTAAGTTAAATTTGCATTTCAAAATGGAATTGGACCCAACCTTTGCTCTTATTTAGAGTTTTGGGTTCAAATTATAATTCAAATAAGATAAAAGGACTTAAGTGTATAAGTTCCAATCAATTATGAATTGGAATTGCATTTAATATAAACTTGGAACAATAAAGAAAATTAAAGCTTTATTGATAGTTGGATAATATTACAAAGTTATATTACATATGAAACACATAAATAATTAATAAAAGAATGCATTCCTGAACTACAAAAGAATTCGGGGAAGACAACCTAAACTAAATTATTCTTCCTATACTATCTTATCTAAGATAATGATTTTGCTCTTGATCTTCTTTTCCTTCTTTTCTTCAAAACTTGCAAACATAAACACTACAGAGAGTGCTGGGTTACGATTAGTATGTAGCATGCACTTTGTCCAGTGACAGTAGGTAGAGTTCACTGTTCATCCTCAAAATAAAGCCATGAGTAGATATAGATCAAACCCTGCCGGCCAGGACCAGGTACCCAAGCATTTAGCCACCCAGCAGCTTACAAGATAGACATCACGGAGAGCTTGACAATAGCAAGCAGCTGCTGCCAACACCACCAACACTAAAGACTCACGCAAGGACAACACAAGCAGCACACACAACAAGCACATAGCTGAGTCACCCATCCAGGAGAACTGTAAAGAGAGCAACCCAGCCGTAGTGGCTGCCCACAAGAAGAAGGATAACCAGAGCCTCAAGACCAAGCTACCCAGCACCAGAGGTAGGATTGGTGGGATAGAATCCTCAGGCTTGCACAAAAATGTTGTGCCATCCATCATAGGATTTATGAGAGTTATTAGAGCCACAAAAGTAACTTAAGAACCCAGAGAGGCCTCAAACCAGCATCATAGGCACTAAGATCAGGCAACATCAGCTCTTATCAGTTTAACAGAAGAGAGAGAGAGAGAGAGAGAGAGAGAGAGAGAGAGAGAGAGGAAATAGACAAGAAAGGAGAATATAGCCAAGATAAGTAGTATTTGTTCTTAAGTAGATTCAAGATAGCATAGAAGAAATAGTCAGGGTAGCACCCAACTGAACATCTGTGAAAGATTGTGGATGTTGCGTAGAGGGGGGTGAATAGGCGCTTAATTACGGTTTAGGCTTGAACAAATGCGGAATAAAACTAGCGTTTAATTTGTCAAGCACAAAACCTAAAACAACTAGGCTCACCTATGTGCACCAAAAACTTATGCTAAGCAAGGTAAATAACTAAGTGATAGCAAGATATATGACAAGAAACAATATGGCTATCACAAAGTAATGTGCATAAGTAAAGGGCACGGGTAAGAGATAACCGAGGCACGTGGAGACAGCGATGTATCCCGAAGTTCACACCCTTGCGGATGCTAATCTCCGTTTGGAGCGGCATGGATGCACAATGCTCCCGAAGAAGTCACTAGGGCCACCATAATCTCCTCACGCCCTTGCACAATGCAAGATACCGTGATTCCACTAAGGACCCTTGACGACGCTCACCAAACCCGTACAAATGGCAACCCTTGAGGGCGGTCACCGAACCCGTACACTTTGGCAACCCTTGGGGGCAGTCATTGGAACCCGTCAATTGCTCAAGGCAATATCCACAACCTAATTGTTGACCCCGGTGCTTGCTCGGAGCTTTACACCACAATGATTGAGTTCTGAACACCACAAACAGTCTAGGGCACCAAGGCATCCAAGAGGAACAAGCTCAAGGGTACCAAGCACCCAAGAGTAATAAGCTTCTTAACTTCACTTCCACGTATCACCATGGAGAACTCAAACCGATGCACCAAATGCAATGGCAAGGGCACACAGAGTGCCTAAGTCCCTCACTCTCAAATCTCACCACAACAACTAATGATATGGAGGAAAATGAGAGGAAGAACAAAGAAGAGAACATGAAGAACTCCAAGATCTAGATCCAAAGGGTTCCCCTCACATAGAGGAGAAAGTGATTGGTGGAAATGTAGATCTAGATCTCCTCTCCCCCCAAGAAAACTAGCAAGAATCCATGGAGGGATTAAGAGATAGAAAGCTCGAAGAAGGTCAACACTGGGGGAAGAACACGAGCTCAAAGGATAAGGTTCAATGGGGAAGAAGGCCCCTTTTAATAGGAGGGGAAAATCCAACTGTTATGTGCTTAGCCTGCACACGAGCGGTACTACCGCTCCATGGAGCGGTACTACCGCTTTGATGGCAGTAACAGGAAAATAGAGCAACATAGAGGAACCTCGGGGGCGGTAGTGCCGCCGGAGCTGTACTACCACTCATCCCAGCGGTAGTACCGCGGGAGAAGCAGGACGTGGGAGCAGAGGAGGCAGGGCAGAGCATAGCGCAACAGCAGTACTGCAGTAGCAGTACTACCACCCGACCGAGGTGGTACTACCACTTATAGGTGGTACTGCCGAACCTCACTACCGCCCTAGTACCGTGATACATCTCCAATGTATCTATAATTTTTTATTGTTCCATGCTATTATATATTCTATTTTGGATGTTTAATGGGCTTTATTATTCACTTTTATATTATTTTTGGGACTAACCTACTAACCCAAGGCCGAGTGTAGATTGCTGTTTTTTGCCTATTTCAAAGTTTCGTAGAAAAGGAATATCAAACGGAGTCCAAATAGAATGAAACCTTCGGGAGAGTTATTTTTGGAACCGTATCTACTCAGAAGACTTGGAGTACACACGAGGGAACGAAGGAGGTGGCCACGAGGGTCCTGGGCGCGCCCCCTCCCCTGGCGCGCCCCCACCCTCGTGGGCCCCCTCTAGCCCCTCCATATACCCTGAAAACATCGAGGCAATAGAGAAAACCCTAATTCCACCGCCGCAACTTTCTGTTCCCGTGAGATCCCATTTTGGGGCCTGTTCCGGAGCTCCGCCGGAGGGGGGATCTTCCACGGAGTGCTTCTACATCAACACCATAGCCTCACCAATGAGTTGTGAGTAGTTTACCGCAGACCTTTGGGTCCATAGTTATTAGCTAGATGGCTTCTTCTCTCTTTTTGGATCTCAATACAAAGTTCTCCTCGATCTTTGAGGAGATCTATTCGATGTAATGTTTTTGCGGTGTGTTTGTCGAGATCCTATGAATTATGGGTTTATGATCAAGATTATCTATGAACAATATTTGATTGTTTTCAGAAATCTTTTATGTATGATTATAATATCCTTGCAAGTCTCTTCAAATTATTGGTTTGGCTTGGCCTACTAGATCTATAGTTCTTGCAATGGGAGAAGTGCTTGGCTTTGGGTTCAATCTTGCGGTGTCCTTTCCCAGTGACAGCAGGGGCAGCAAGGCACATATTGTATTGTTGCCATCGAGGATAAAAAGATGGGGTTTATATCATATTGCTTGAGTTTATCCCTCTACATCATGTCATCTTGCTTAAAGCATTACTCTATTCTTATGAACTTAATACTCTAGATGCACACTGGATAGCGGTCGATGTGTGGAGTAATAGTAGTAGATGCAGAATCGTTTCGGTCTACTTGTCACGGACGTGATGACTATATATAATGATCATGCCTAGATATTCTCATAACTATGTGCTTTTCTATCAATTGCATGACAGTAATTTGTTCACCCACCGTAGAATTCTGCTATCATGAGAGAAGCCACTAGTGAAACCTATGGCCCCCGGGTCTATCTTTATCATATTACTTTACTTCAATTTCTGCTGTCGTTGCTTATTTGCTTTATTTACTTTCTGTTCTTATATAAAAAATACCAAAAATATTATACTATCCTATGTATAATATCTCACTTTCGTAAGTGATCGTAAAGGGATTGACAACCCCTTATCGCGTTGGCTGTGAAGTTCTTATTTGTTTGTGCAGGTGCGAGGGACTCACACATGGTCTCCTACTGGATTGATACCTTGGTTCTAAAAACTGAGGGAAATACTTACGCTACTGTGCTGCATCACCCTTTCCTCTTCGAGGGAATACAACGCAAGCTCGAGAAGTAGCAAGAAGAATTTCTGGCGCCGTTGCCGGGGAGGCTTACGCAAAAGTCATATACCAAGTACCTATCACAAACCCTTATCCTTCGCATTACATTTTTTGCCTCTCGTTTTCCTCTCCCCCACTTCACCCTTTCCGTTTGATTTGCCCTTCTTTCACCGTATGTTTACCGTTCGCTTGCTTCTTGTTTGCTTGAGTGTTGGATTGCTTGCTTGTCACTATGTCTCAAAACAATACCAAATTGTGTGACTTCTCCAATACCAACAATAATGATTTTATTAGCACTCCAATTGCTCCCATTACCGATAATGAATCTTGTGAGATCAATGCTGCCTTGTTGAATCTTGTCATGAAAGATCAATTTTTTGGCCTTCCTAGTGAAGATGCCGCTACCCATCTAAACAACTTTGTTGATTTGTGTGATATGCAAAAGAAGAGGGATACGGATAATGATATTGTTAAATTGAAGCTATTTCCATTTTCACTTAGAGATCGTGCTAAAACTTGCTTCTCTTCTTTTCCTAAAAATAGTATTGTGATTCATGGAATAAGTGCAAAGATGCCTTTATCTCTAAGTATTTTGCTCCCGCTAAGATGATCTCTCTTAGAAATGATATTATGAATTTTAAGCAACTAGATCATGAGCATGTTACACAAGCTTGGGAGAGAATGAAACTAATGATTCATAATTGCCCTACTCATGGTTTGAACTTATGGATGATTATACAAAAAAATTATATTGGCTTGAATTTTACTTCGAGAAATCTTTTAGATTCAGCCGCAGGGGGCACTTTCATGGAAACTACCTTAGGAGAAGCTACCAAGCTCCTATATAATATTACGATTAACTACTCTCAATGGCACACCGAAAGATCTACTAATAAAAAAGTGCATGCTATTGAAGAGATTAGTGTTTTGAGTGGAAAGATGGATGAACTTATGAAATTATTTGCTACTAAGAGTGCTTCTTTTGATCCTAATGATATGCCTTTATCCACGTTGATTGAAAATAATAATGAATCTTTGAATGTGAACTTTGTTGGT
Source organism: Secale cereale (assembly GCA_902687465.1). Taxonomy (NCBI): domain Eukaryota; kingdom Viridiplantae; phylum Streptophyta; class Magnoliopsida; order Poales; family Poaceae; genus Secale; species Secale cereale. Next base: position 730,768,493 of record LR738715.1, read on the forward strand.
AGGAATAATTTTGGTAACAATGCTTATAGAGGAAACTCTAATCCTAGGCCTTTTCCTAGTAATTCCTCTAATAACTATGGTAATTCCTACAACAACTCTTATGGAAATTTTGGTAACATGCCTTCTGAATTTGAAACTAGTGTTAAAGAGTTCATGAATTCGCAAAAGAATTTCAATGCTTTGCCTGAAGAAAATTTGCTTAAGATCGACGAGTTAGCTAGAAACGTGGATAGAATTACTCTTGATGTTGATTCTTTGAAACTTAGATCTATTCCACCTAAGCATGATATCAATGAGTCTCTAAAAGCCATTATAATTTCCATTGATGAGTGCAAAGAAAGAACCGCTAGGTTACGTGCTAAAAAAGATTGCTTTATGAAAGCGTGTTCTTCTAGTTATCATGAAAATAAAGATGAAGATCTGAAAGTTATTGATGTGTCTCCTATTAGATCCTTGTTTTCTAGTATGAATATTGATAAAGATGGGACTAGAGATGAGTCTACTTTAGTTAAAAGGCATCCCAATGATTCGGAGTTTTTAGATCTTGATGCTAAAATTGTTAAAAGTGGGATTGAAGAGATTAAAACTTTGCATAGTGATGAACCCACTATCTTGGATTTCAAGGGATTCAATTATGATAATTGCTCTTTAATATATTGTATTTCTATGTTGCAATCTGTTCTAAATTCTCCGCATGCTTATAGTCAAAATAAGGCTTTTACCAAACACATAGTTGTTGCTTTGATGCAATCTTATGAAGAAAAACTTGAATTAGAAGTTTATATCCCTAGAAAGCTTTATGATGAGTGGGAACCTACTATTAAAATTAAAATTAAAGATCATGAATGCTTTGCTTTGTGTGATTTGGGTGCAAGTGTTTCTACAATTCCAAAAGCTTTGAGTGATATGTTAAGTTTCCATGAGCTTGATGATTGTTCTTTAAATTTGCATCTTGCGGATTCTACCATTAAGAAACCTATGGGAAGGATTAATGATGTTCTTATTGCTGCCAATAGAAATTATGTGCCCGTAGATTTCATTGTTCTTGATATAGATTGCAATCCTTCATGTCCTATTATTCTTGGTAGACCTTTCCTTAGAATGATTGGTGCAATTATTGATATGAAGGAAGGAAATATTAGATTCCAATTTCTGTTAAGGAAAGGCGTGGAACACTTTACTAGAAAGAAAATCAAATTACCTTATGAGTCTACTATGAGAGCCACTTATGGATTGCCTACCAAAGATGGCAATACCTAGATCTATCCTTGTATCGTACCTAGCTAGGGGCGTTAAACGATAGCGCTTGTTGGGAGGCGACCCAATTTTATTTTCTTTGTTTTTGCTTCAGTTTAGGAATAAATAGTGCAACTAGCTTCTGTTTAGATGTGGTTTTGTGTTTTAATTAGTGTTTGTGCCAATTAGAACCTTTGGGAAGACTTGTGTGAAGTTTATATGATCATGCTGTAAAAAACAGAAACTTTAGCGCTCACAAGATTAGCTACCATATTTTACTGGAGAGTGCTATTTAGTTGATTCTTTTTGCAGATGATTAATAGACAGATTCCTGACATTTACCAGTTTATTTCAATTTTTTTGGAGTTACAGAAGTATTCGAAAGTTACAGATTACTACAGACTGTTCTGTTTTTCACAGATTCTATTTTTCGTGTGTTGTTTGCTTATTTTGATGAATCTATGAGTAGTATTGGGGAATATGAACCATAGAGAAGTTGGAATACAGTAGGTTTATCACCAATATGAACAAAGATTGAGTTCATTATAGTACCTTCGAGTGGTGGTTTGTTTTCTTATACTAACGGAGCTCACGAGATTTTTGGCTAAGTTTTGTGTTGTGAAGTTTTCAAGTTTTGAGTATGGCTTTGATGGACTATGGGAACAAAGAGTGGCAAGAGCCTAAGCTTGGGTATGCCCAAGGCACCCCGAGGTAAAATTCAAGGACAACCAAAAGCCTAAGCTTGGGGATGCCCTGGGAAGGCATCCCCTCTTTCGTCTTCATCTATCGGTAACTATACTTGAGACTATATTTTTATTCACCACATGATATGTGTGTTGCTTGGAGCGTCATGTATGATTTGAGTCTTTGCTTTTTAGTTTTCCACAATCATCCTTGTTGGACACACCTTTTGAGAGAGATAAATATGATTTAGAATTTATTAGAATACTCTATGTGCTTCACTTATATCTTTTGAGCTAGATAGATTTGTTCTAGTGCTTCACTTATATCTTTTAGAGCACGGTGGTGGTTTTATTTTGTAGAAATTGTTGATCTCTCATGCTTCACTTATATCTTTTTGAGAGTCTTTTAGAACAGCATGGTAACGTGCTTTGGTTATAAAACTAGTCCTAATATGATAGGCATCCAAGATGAATATAGTAAAAAAATCATATTAAGTGCATTGAATATGATGAGAAGTTTGATACTTGATGATTGGTTTGAGATATGAGGATGGTGAAATTAGAGTCATGCTAGTGGAGTATTTATGAATTTGAGAAGTACTTGTGTTAAAGTTTGTGATTCCCATAGCATGCACGTATGGTGAACCGCTATGTGACGAAGTTAGATCATGATGTATTTATTGAGTGTCATCCTTTGTGTGGAGGTCGGGATCGCGCGATAGTTAACTCCTACCAACCCTTCCCCTAGGAGCATGCATTGATTACTTTGTTTTGACGACTCGTAAATTTTTGCAATAAGTATATGAGTTCTTTACGACTAATGTTGATTCATGGATTATACACACTCTCACCCTTCCACCTTTGCTAGCCTCTCTTGTACCGCGCAACTCTCGACGGTACCATATACCTTCCTCAAAACAGCCACCATACCTACCTATCATGGCATTTCCATAGCCATTCCGAGATATATTGTCATGCAACTTTCCACCCTTTCCGTTCATATGACATGCTTCATCATCATTCACATAGAGTCATATTTTGTTCTAGCTTCGAGTTGTAATCTTTGAGTTGTAAGTCAATAAAGTGTGATGATCTTCATTATTAGATCATTGTCCCATGTGAGGAAAGGCCAAAAAAAGAGTGGCCCCAAAAAATAGAGAGCGGCTAAATAAAAAAAAAGAGAGAGAAAGCCCCTCCAAAAAATGAGATAAAAGAGAGAAGGGACAATGCTACTATCCTTTTCCACACTTGTGCTTCAAAGTAGCACCATGATCTTCATGATAGAGAGTCTCTTGTTTTGTCACTTTCATATACTAGTGGGAATTTTCATTATAGAACTTGGCTTGTATATTCCAACGATGGGCTTCCTCAAATGCCGTAGGTCTTCATGAGCAAGCAAGTTGGATGCACACCTGATATGTCCAAAACATATCTATAATTTCTGCTTGCTCCATTCCTCTTTTGTGTGATATTGCTATGATATTTATGCACTTCCATACACTTTTGATCATATTTGGACTAACCTATTAACTCAGTGCACCCCAGTGCCAGTTTCTGTTTTCTGCTGTTTTTGTATTTCAGGTTTTCCCATTACGTAAACTTCCAGAAAAATTTCGGGAAAAATATATGAAAAATCAGCGTTCCGGAAGCTTCCATGCGGCCAAAGTAGGGCCGGAGGGGGGCCACCAGGGCTCCAGGCGGCCAGAGGGCGCACCCCCCCTCCTGGCCGCGCCGCCAGGGCGCCTGGGCCCCCCAGGCCTCCTCTGACGCCCCCCTTTGGCATATATTTACACCGCGTCCCGAAACCCTCAAGGACGGAACCCTGTTTCGCGATCTCATCTCTGTTCCGCCGCCGCCGCGCTTCCAAGATCGGGAGCACCAAGAGAACTCTTCCCGGCACCCTGCCGGAGGGGAGGATCACCACCGGGAGCTTCTCCACCACCATGGACGCCTCCCGGATGAGTTGTGAGTAGTTTCCCTTGGACCATGGGTCCATGACCAGTAGCTATGTGATGTTCTCCTCCCCTCTTTGTCCTTCATCGATTAGACCTCGTGAGCTGCCCTACATGATCGAGGCACATATGTAATCCTTATGCTGTTGCTATGATGAGTTTGCTGGGATCCGATGGATTATGAGATTATGTTCAGATTGTGTTTGAGTAATATATTTGATTCACCTCTTTTATATTTATCTTCTTGAGTAATTCTTGCATGTTCTCCGTTGTTGTTTATTGCTTTGGCCAAGTAGTAGGTTGTAACTCCAAGAGGGAACGTTATGCTTGATTGTGGGTTCATGCCCCTCGATGACTAGCTTGAGTGACAGAAACATGAGTCTAGGGGATGTGCTGTTGCCACAAAGGGGAAAACAACGATGCTTGTACTTGCGGGTGCAAGGATTGTTTACTTTACGCAAAGTTCTTTTAATGCAATTGTCTATTGCTTTGAGTTTACACTTTGGGTGGGACTCGCAACTTAATACCAGCGAGATGTTCTGGATAGATATCTCAAGGTGGATGATTAGTAGTAGATGCAGATGGATTTCGGTCTACTTACCTTGGCGTACCGCCCATGCTTTTGAGCCTCTACCTTTCTTTGCAGCATAGTTAGCATTGGTTTGCGCACATAATCCTGTGAATTGCCCAGCTGTAATTTGTTTACCTCGCTTAGCTGTTTTATCGTCTTTTGGGAGAGAGACATCACTAGTGAACATCATGGGACCCCGGTCCATATTACCATCACTGATCATATCCGCTATTTACTTTCAGTTCTTACTTACTAGTTGCAGTCATACCTATCACTATTACCTCTTGCGTTTGATCCTTTGTAAACAACAAGGCCGGAGGGATTCACAACCTCTCTGTACTCGTTGGGAGCAAAGTTATTTGTATCTGTGTGAAGGTCCGGTCAATCGCTGGTTGCGCCGCTAGCAGTTGACACCTTCTTGTTGAACCTTGGAGTCTCAGGGGAAATTCGATCCTTGGTATCTTTGCCAAGGGAAAACTACCGCTACACTGCATCTCAAACCTTCCACTTGGGGTAACCCACAAGGGGCGAGAAGCCATCAAGCAAAGTTTTCTGGCGCCGTTGCCGGGGACTCCACTCTTCAAGATAGGGGAGTTGCACGCTATCTTTTACCTTTGCTTTTTAGTCTTGTTAGTTTACCTTTCAGTTTTTGCTTTAGTATCCTTTATCAAAAATCACAAAAATAGTTATCTTGCTTGCTTGCTACTATGGGTTCCACCAAAAACACTAAGTGGGAGGAGTACACCCCTTCTTCCATCGCGCCAATCACCACTGTCGGGATCTACAAAAGTAATAAACCTTGTGATTACGTTAGTTTTAATGGAGAGTTATGCCCATGGCATGGTCTCCCAGGAAAAGAGTATGAGCCTCAGTTTAAAGTTGCTCCTATGCTTCCCCAAACTTGGGAAGATGTTCAAACTCTTATAATAGAGAGCAATTCAAACAAAGAAGATGACACTACAATTCTGCTCAATAATGATAAAATTGATTTTGATAATTGTAGTATCTCAGATCAGAAGTTGTCACCTTTTTACAAAGAATGGCTAAAGATCCCCACACTAGCACACTTAATCTTGCCTTCACAGAGCATATCACTAATGCTCTCATCAAAGGTAGGGAGGAGAAACTTAGGGTAGAAGCCTCCATACCTAGAAAGCTAGAAGATGGTTGGGATCCTATGATTAAAATTAAGTTGAATAACTTCTCTTGCTATGCTTTATGTGATGTTGGAGCTAGTACCTCCGTTATGCCCAAAAGAATATATGATATGCTTAAATTCAAACCTTTTGATTCTTGTTCTTTTGGTGTTCGTCTTGTTGATTCTTAAATAAAGAAACCCTTGGGGAGGATCAACGATGTTCTTATCATTGTCAATGACAATTACGTTCCCGTTTATTTTACTATTATGGATATTGAATGTGAACCTTCTTGTCCAATTATTTTGGGACGTCCTTTTCTTCGCACCGTTGGTGCCATCATTGACATGAAAGAGGGGAATATAAGATTCCAATTTCCTCTCAAGAAAGGGATGGAACACTTCCCTAGAAAGAAGATTAAGTTACCTTTTGAGTCCGTTATACGGGCTAGCTATTCTTTTACTCTTGATAAAACTTGATCTCTTTGCATTATGCCTAGCTTAAAGGCATAAAAGAAAGCGCTTTTGGGAGGCAGCCCACAATGAATAAATTTTTATTTTTATTTTGCTTTTGTTGTGTCTTGATGTTGTTACTACAGTAGCATCATCATTGTATCTTTACTTTTCAGCTTTGTGCCAAGTGTAGCCTCTGATTGCAAGAAAGTTCAAAAGTTGTGACGTGCTGTCCAGGAAACAGATTCTGTCATTGGACAGAAAAATTCGAATAAAATCACCAGATCATCTTTTTGGTCTGAATTTTTTCGACAGTGTGCTCTATACAATAGGCTTTCGGGCGTCTGTTCTGAGTTTTTTGATTTGAGTTGCAGAAGTGCCCCGAAAAAATTATTTACTACCTGCTGGTCTGTTTTTCACAGATTCGGTCCTGTTTTGCCTTTCCTTCATTTTGCAAACCTTGAGCTTGCTTTTTCCTTGCAAAAAACTTTTGGCAATCTTGAGAAACAGTAGACCTTCAAGAATATCCTTATTTCCAGCAAGGAAAAATTATTTTATTATGGGTACTAACCTCGCTAATCAGATTATGATGAGTTATGTATGAAGGGAGTTTTCAAGTGTGCGAGGGAAGATGATAAAAAGATTCAGGAGTGTCAAACGCTCAAGCTTGGGGATGCCCCCGTGCACCCCCAAGAAATATTCAAGAAGACTCAAGCGTCTAAGCTTGGGGATGCCCCCGTGCATCCCCTTCTACATCAACAATTATCAGTTCGTCTTACTTTCCACTATATTTTTATCACTTCATGTGTTATGTGCTATGCTTGGAGCGTGTTGCTTTTAGTTTCCTTTTTAGATTTCTTTAGCTTTGCTTGCTTTTCATAACGAGTTGGAACTCAGCTTTCTTTGTGTGGGAGAGAAACACGCTCCACTTCAACCTAGAACACAACATAGAATTTTCATGTTTATCTTTGATGTGATTGTTCTTGGTCTTTCAATAGCTACTGTCATGCTTAGCTCTTAGTTTTCATGCTTTTCTTTTTAAAAAGCTTTTGTTTAGTTGGTCGGAACTCTCTTTAGTTATCATGCTTATCTTGTTAAGAGAGTTGGCTTCTGTTACACTGGTTGATATGTCTATGATAAAAATGCTATGTGCATAATGGTGCTTAGTAGTTCATGTTTTCTTATGGTTAGTCACAAATAGCTGGGGGGTTTGATATGTCCAAAACGTATCTATAATTTCTGCTTGCTCCATGCCACTTTTGGGTGATATTGCTATGATATTTATACACTTCCATACACTTTTGATCATATTTGGACTAACCTACTAATCCAGTGCACCCCGGTGCCATTTTCTGTTTTCGACTGTTTTTGTATTTCAGGTTTTCACGTTACGAGAACTGCCAGGAAAAATCCAGAAAAATTATATAAAAAATCAGCATTCCGGAAACTTCCTTGCGCCCGAAGTACAGCCGG
>LR738715.1:730776036-730806117 GCA_902687465.1 Secale cereale
GGGGGGGGCGCCTAGGCCCCCCGAGCCCCGTCTGGTGCCCCCCTTTGGCATATATTTAGAGCTTCCTTCGAAACCCTCGGGACGGGAACTCTGTTTCGCGATCTCATCTCTGTTCTGCCGCCGCCGCCGCTTCCAAGATCGGGAGCACCAGGAGAACTCTTCCCGGCACCATGCCGGAGGGGAGGATCGTCATCGGGAGCCTCTCCACCACCATGGACGCCTCCCGGATGAGTTGTGAGTAGTCTCCCTTGGACCATGAGTCCATGACCAGTAGCTATGTGATGTTCTCCTCCCGTTCTTGTGCTTCACTAATTAGTCCTCGTGAGCTGCCCTACATGATCGAGGCACATATGTAATCCTTATGCTGTTGCTATGATGAGTTTGCTGGGATCCGATGGATTATGAGATTATGTTCAGATTGATCTTGAGTAATATATTTGATCTACCTCTTTTATATTTATGTTCATAAGTAATTCTTGCATGTTCTCCGTTGTTATTTATTGCTTTGGCCAAGTAGTAGGTAGTGACTCCAAGAGGGAACGTTATGCTCGATTGTGGGTTCATGCCCCTCGATGACTAGCTTGAGTGACAGAAACATGAGTCTAGGGGATGTGATGTTGCCACAAGGGGGAAAACAACGGTGCTTGTGCCCGCGGGTGCAAGGATTGTTTACTTTACACAAAGTTCTTTTAATGCAGTTGTCTGTTGCTTTGAGTTTACACTATGGGTGGGACTCCCAACTTAATACCAGCGAGATGTTCTGGATAGATATCTCAAGGTGGATGATTAGTAGTAGATATTGATGGATTTCGGTCTACTTACTTTGGCATACCGCCCATGCTTTGAACCTCAAACTTTCTTGCAATGTAGTCAGCATTGGTTTGCGTTCGTGGTCCTGTCAATTGCCCATCTGTAATTCGTTTACCTCACATAGCTGTTTTATCGTCTTTTGGGAGAGAGACATCACTAGTGAACATCATGAGACTTCGGTCCATATTACCATCATTGATCACATCCGCTATTTACTTTTCACTTTTATTTACTATTGCAAACATTATCTATCACTACTATCACTTGCGTTTAACCCTTTGTGAATTACAAGGCCGGAGGGATTGACAACCTCTCTGTACTCGTTGGGAGCAAAGTTATTTGTATCTGTGTGCAGGTCCACGTTGATTGCTAATATCTGGCGCCATTAGCAGTTGACACCTACTTGTTGAACCTAGGAGTCTCTGGGGATTCGATCCTTGGCATCTTTGCTAAGGGAAAAACTTCCACAACACTGCATCTTACACCTTCCACTTGGGGTAACCAACGAGGGGTTAGAGGCCCATCAAGGAGCTTTTCTGGCGCCGTTGCCGGGGACTCCACTCTTCAGGATAGGCGAGTTGCATGCTATCTTTTACCTTTTCTCTTTAGTCTTGTTAGTTTACCTTTCAGTTTTTGCTTTAGTATCCTTTATCAAAAATTACAAAAAAAAATTATTTTGCCTTCCTGTTAGTAGTCATATCTGTTTAGCTAAACATGTTAGGATATGGTGCTTTGAGGGAATCAGAAGTTCTAGAAACCATCAAAGGGATGGAGAAAATATGAAGAAGGCATGGGACAGAATTTCTGATGCACATAGGAGAATTATGCCTTGGATACCTATAAAAATTGTGCTTAGGAATTTTTACCAGGGTCTTTTTAAATGGTGTAAACACTCTCTTGATATTATAGCCGAGGGAGATTTCCTAGAATGTGATGAAGCTAGAGCTCTTGAAATTATACATGGTCTATCTAGTTACTTTGTTTATGATCATAATTTTGATACTGTCATAGATAGACTTGCTACTATTGAAAAGAGAATGGATGCTCTAGACTTAATGAAGGTAGAGAAACCCAAACCCAATAAGAGAGATATTTTGGAAACAGATAATGACTGGGAGCCTCTTGTTAGGATTAGCATCTCTAATTAAGACTTCCTTGCTTATTGTGATATTGGATCTATGGTTTCTACTATGCCAAAAATTGTTCATGATTCTTTAAAATTTAACATGGATAGATTACCATCTTATCATGAACACACTAATGGAGATATTTCTGAAATCCAGGGAAGAATAAAAGATGTGCCAGTTAAATTCCTTAAGGGGATTGCAATGGTTGATTTCTTCATCATGGAGCCAAACCAAGGAAATATAGTGCTTGGAAGGGACTTCCTCCGAGCGGTAAAAGGCTTCGTCGATATAGGTAAGGGACAAATCCGCTTACGCGGGAAGGCAAAAGGTGTGTACCCCTTTCCTAGAAGGAACAAAAGTGAACTTGTTGAGGAACCATATGACTCAATTTATAACTCCGATTATTATGATGGTTATTGATTCCTCTATGCATTATGCCTAGCTTAAAGGCATAAAAGAAAGCGCTTTTGGGAGGCAGCCCAATGAATAAATTTATTTTGCTTTTGTTGTGTCTTGATGTTGTTTACTGCTGTAGCATCATCATTGTATCTTTGCTTTTCATATTTGTGCCAAGTATAGCCTCTGATTGCTAGAAAGTTCAAAAGTTGTGAGGTGCTGTCCAGGAAACAGATTCTGTCCTTGGATAGAAAAATTCGTATAAAATCACCAGATCATCTTTTTGGTTTGAGTTTTTTCGACAGAGTTATCTATATAATTGTCTTTCGTGCGTCGGTTCTGAGTTTTTTGATTTGAGTTGCAGAAGTATCCCGAACAAATCAATTACTACCTGCTGTTCTGTTTTTCACAGATTCTGTCCTGTTTTGCCTTTCCTTCATTTTGCAAATCAAGAGCTTGCTTTTTCTTTGCAAAAACCTTTTGGCAATCTTGAGAAACAGTAGAACTTCAAGAATATCCTTATTTCCAGCAAGGTGCAATTATTTTATTAAGGGTACTAACCTCGCTAATCAGATTATGATGAGTTATGTATGAAGGGAGTTTTCAAGTGTGCGAGGGAAGATGATAAAAAGATTTAGGAGTGTCAAGCGCTCAAGCTTGGGGATGCCCCCGTGCACCCCCAAGAAATATTCAAGGAGACTCAAGCGTCTAAGCTTGGGGATGCCCCCATGCATCCCCTTCTCCATCAACATTATCAGTTCGTCTTTCGTTCCGCTATATTTTTATCACTTCATGTGTTATGTGCTATGCTTGGAGCGTCTTGCTTTTAGTTTTCTTTTTAGTTTTTCATAACGAGTCGGAACTCAGCGTTCTTTATATGGGAGAGAAACACGCTCCACTTCTACCTAGAACATAACATAGAATTTTCATGTCTATCTTTGTTGTGTGTGTTCTTTGTCTTTTAATAGCTACTATCATGTTCAGCTCTTAGTATTCATGCTTATCTTTTTGAAGAGCTTTTGTTTAGTTGGTTGCTTGAACTCTCTTTAATTATCATGCTTACCTTATTAAGAGAGTTTGCTTCCATTGCATTGGTTAATATGTCTATGATAAAGATGCTACTTGCATGATGGCGCTTAGTAGTTCAGGTTTTCTTATGGTTAGTCTCAAATAGCTGGGGGGTTCCCAATGTGTTATTGGAGTACCAACATGATTTGTTTGCCAATGATGTGGTATGGTTTAGTAATATCTTCCTTCGAGAATTTATTTTGATTGACTTGGCGTATGCTCATGCATATTTAAGACTGTAAAGAAAGTCTGTCAAGCCTTGATGATCTTTTATTTCTGAGTAGCGATATAACTTCCATGCCTGATTCAATGTTGCTTTGTCGCTCTGCATGATTATGACCGTCATTGCTCTCTTAGTTGGTCGCTCCCAGTCTTTTGCTAACCTCCACCTGTACTAAGCGAACTAACTTTGCAATATATAGCTCATGGGAAAGTAGCTTAAAAACTATTGTGGTAAAGAATATGTTGCATATGTATCTTATTTCTTATAAGTTGCTTGCTGAGCGGTAACCATGTTTCTGGGGACGCCATCAACTATTACACTATTGTTGAATATCATGTGAGTTGCTATGCATGTTCGTCTTGTCTGAAGTAAGGGTGATTTGCCGTGGGTTGAATGAGTATGCATATTGTTAGAGAAGAACATTGGGCCGCCAACCAAAGCCATGCATCATGGTGGAAGTTTTAGCTTGGACACTAATCCTCAATCTCTTATGAGAATATGCTTATGCATTAAAGAAGAGTCCATCATCTATTTTCTATGTTGTCCCGGTATGGATGTCCTCAAGTTGAGATCTATCAAAAACGAGAAATCAAATGCGATTTATCTCCTTGGACCTTTGTACAGGTGGCATAGAGGTACCCCTTTGTGACACTCGGTTGAAACATATGTAATGCAATGATAACCCATGGAAATCCGAGCTAATTAGGACAAGGTGCGAGCACTATTGGTATTCGATGCATGAGGCTTGCAACTTATAGGATGTCTTATGCATGACACATATGAAGTACTACTAAAATTGCTTCTATGTTTTCAAAATAAAAAAAAGCTCTAGCACATAACCATTCTTTTACTTTTATGTTGAGTCTCCACCTTCTTTCTTCAAGCACCAACTACTGAGAGCATGATTGTCATTCTAAGTGTAATGTGCATTGTCCCAAAGTAGCATGATTGTCATTCTAAGTGTAATGTGCATTGTCCCAAAGTAGCATTGTCTTTTACATGATTGTAATATCGTTTATTCTGAAATCATTGTATCTAGTCATCACTTAAACCTTGAAGGTGCCCCTGCATTTATGTTTTGCTTCACTAAAGGGGGCAAGTTAGATATCACTTTATCATATTTGCACACCATATTCATTGCAAATCTTTTTGATGTTTCAATATCATATTGTAAAACTTTCAGTCATTTGTGATTTTCTCATGAGGCAACTTAATTACTATAGAATCATTGTCTCAGTAAGCTTTTGTCATATGACTATAAAAAGTCCTATATGGTTAATAGCATGTCACCACAAAAATTATTCTTGTTATCATTTACCTACTCGAGGACGAGCAGGAATTAAGCTTGGGGATGTTGATACGTCCAAAACGTATCTATAATTTCTGCTTGCTCCATGCCACTTTTGGGTGATATTGCTATGATATTTATACACTTCCATACACTTTTGATCATATTTGGACTAACCTACTAATCCAGTGCACCCCGGTGCCAGTTTCTGTTTTCGGCTGTTTTTGTATTTCAGGTTTTCACGTTACGAGAACTGCCAGGAAAAATCCAGAAAATTATATAAAAAGTCAGCGTTCCAGAAACTTCCTTGCGCCCGAAGTACAGCCGGGGGGGGGGGGCACCAGGGCTCCAGGCGCCTTGGCGGCGCGCCCCCCCCTAGGCCGCGCCGGGGGGGCGCCTGGGCCCCCCGAGCCCCGTCTGGTGCCCCCCTTTGGCATATATTTAGAGCTTCCTTCGAAACCCTCGGGACGGGAACTCTTTTTCGCGATCTCATCTCTGTTCCGCCGCCGCCGCCGCTTCCAAGATCGGGAGCACCAGGAGAACTCTTCCCGGCACCCTGCCGGAGGGGAGGATCATCATCGGGAGCCTCTCCACCACCATGGATGTCAGGACCCCGATCCTAAGTCACACCGATCTAGCTGTAACAAGTCATATCACTTTGCGGCCTCACGCATGGTAACCCCACGGGTGCCACCTTACCTGGCCCGGGACCGTTTGCGCATTTTGGCACACGTATATGACAGTGTCGCTAGCATCCATATGACAGAGAACCCGGGCCGACATGGCTATTTATAAACCAAAAGTGGCACTAGATTACAGAGACAGGCATCCATGACCCAGCAACGAACGTGTCGGTCATCAACGTATGAACCCAAGTCGTAGCAAGCTACATGGACTTAAAGGAACAACGCGTGACATTTCCCCTAAGGGACAGACACAGGAATGAAGAAGGACACATGCCAGCCAGCCTACGTGTTCCGAGCAGTAGCAAGCTACCAAGGCTCATTGGAATCACTAGGAGGCATTTCCCTGTAAGGTAGGCTACCAAAGGAAAACAACTAGGTTTCGGATCCCACAAATACCAAGCATTTCAAACATACACGCAATATGCTCAATATGTGCAAATACAACATTGCATCACAACAAAACTCTATGACTCAAAGTACTTTATTTAAAAGGCTCCAAGAGCCATACATAACATATCCATACAGGTAGGGGTCACATGACCCAACACTCAAGTCATACAGTCATACAAGCACAAGCGGAAGCTACATGTATGAGTACAGACAACTTAGAAAATAAAACAGGCTTGGTGTAGCCTGACTATCTACAAGGCCCTTCACAAGCTCCAGATCTCCGTCTGGGTGTCAAGCTACTCGTCGACGTCAACGTCTATGTAGAACTCATCAGCAGGGGCAGGGTTCTCCTCTGCAACAGTTATTAAGCAAACATGAGTACAAAGGTACTCAGCAAGTCTTACCACAGAACCTATCATACATGCAACATTATCAAAGGGGGTAGTGGAGTTCATAGCAGAATGCCAGCTTTGACCTTGGCTAACCTATACTACAACTCTCAACAGACTGCAAGATGTTATTACGAACACGAGTCCTCTACTCACCACATCAATACACTACCGAGGATCCTCTTCCGTCATCCTACGGAAGGGCCATCCACGGCACTCACACTTATCTTGAGGCTTTTAGTAGTATCCATCAACTTGTCTATGAACTGTAAGAGTAACCAAGTAGTTCGTACCGCGAACAACGGCTATTCGAATAGTTTGATAACCCTACAGGGGTGTACTTCTTCACACACGCTTTCACCACTTATCGCCGTTTACTCGGCGTGTACTCGGCAACCTTCAAGCGGAAGCCCAGCGAGGGTGTCGGCCACGACCTGACTAACTACTCAAGTCTCTCGTCCAGGTTTATCGCCTATTTGGGTTCCATCCGTGGGGAGATCCGGCCGGGGTGTCGCTCACGGCCCCAAACGATGTGTACAGGGTTCCCGAGTCACCAAACGGGCAACCGGTACACCGTGCCACGTACCTGTCGCATCACAGCCCACCCCGAGGGTCAGCGCTGTGCACGACCTCCAGTAAGCTATAAACACCAGAAACTAGTTGCAACTCCTGGACAGGGATCGAGGGTAATTAATAAGCCGAGAGGGTCCATTGGTTTCGGGCCCAATGCATGGTAGTAACTGCAACTTGAACCACACATACAGATCTCAGGTCCTATGGACGATTCCAATGAAACAACCCACCATGTACTCCTACATGGCCTTTCATCGATACCTTTACCAAGCGTGTTCCACACTTCCTTCTCTTTACCGGAATGATCATTTCACTCTGATCCATCACCCAGATGAACCAAACCAGACACAACTCTAAGCATAGCAGGCAACATAAACAAATAGCATGGTGGATCACACATCACATGGCTCAATCAACTCCTACACATGCTAGTTGGTTTCAACTATTTACTGTGGCAATGACAGGTCATGCAAGGGAATAGGGTTCATCTACCACAGCAAGTAGCAGTTCACACGCTGTTGCCTTAATGCAGTAAAAGAGAGCAGGAGCGAGAAGATTGGGTTTGTATCGGAATGATCAATGATTGCTTGCCTGACACGGTAGTTGTCGGGTACTGCTCTTCAACTGGATACGCAACAGTATCCTCGGGAGCAGGACCTAACACAGAGAATACCGGCGATACAATCATTAACAAACAAATGCAACAATATGATGCATGTTCATGACATGGCAAGATGCATGTGTGTTGGCTAATGCAACTAAAACCAGAAGGGTTTGAACCTATTTGAATCAAAGATTCAAATTGAAGTTCAAACTATTATTTAAATAAGTGCATTATCATGTTTTTGATGTAAACAGCAAGTTAACTTGTTCAAACATGCATGAAACCAGTGCCATTGGAAAGATTGGATTTTTCTGATCATTTTTCATATATAAATCTTTTCCATCTCAGCTATGGTTGATTTTATATGATTTTTAGAAGTTTTGGGTATTTTCTGGAATTTCCTGAATTATTTTTAATCTAAAAATCCCAGAAAAACCTTTACTGCGTCAGCATGACATCATGCTGACGTCAGGCAGTCAACAGGGCCAGTCCAAGTCAAACCTGACCAGTGGGACCCACTGGTCAGTGTCACAGTTAACTAATTAACTAATTAGAATTAACTTAACACCTAAGCTAGGTTTGACTTGCGGGCAGGGCCCACATGTCAGTGACCCAGGGGGTCAAACCCGTGGTCAAACAGGTCCATCTCGTCGGCATTTAGCCGCCAGCGAGGCCAAACACGGCGGCGTGCTTCGGAAATCGTCTACGGTGCACGGCTCGAGCTGTGGCTAGGCGCGTTGGAGAGCTCTTGCTCTTGCGCGTCGGATGGTGGTGGTCGCCGGACCTGGGGTGGCCGGAGACGACGGCAACGAGCTCGACGGCGGCGACCGGCGTCGGGCGTGTGTGGGGATGCGGCTGCAGGGGCCTAGGCGATGCGTGCGTAGCACCTCTCGCATCTACGTGCTACGGTGAGTGTGATGGACGGGTGCCAGTGACCAAATGGTCACCGGAGCATCACCGGCGACGAGCACGGCGGCGGTGCGTGCGGGTGAGCTTCGTGCAGTGCGTTCCAGGGCAAAAGAGAGCCAACGGAGAGGGGGAGGATGAAGCTAGGCTCACAGGGGTTGCAGCAAGCGCCGGAGCGAGCTCGGGGGTGGTCGGAGCTGAGCAGGACGGCGAGGGGGATCTCCGCGGCCGGAGTTGGGGAAGAAGAGGTCGGGGGTGTCTCCAGGGCGGGCGAGCGCTCGGGGATCGGCCTGTTCGAAGCAGTCGAGGACGGCGGAGACGATGGACACCAAGGCGGGGCTCAGGGACGACGGTGGACGCGGCTTCTACGACGGTGCGAGCACGATGGCGTCGGCCATGGCGCGAGGAGAGCGAGGGAGAGGAACTGGGGGGGAGGTGGAGGTGTCTGCGAGGTCGGGGACGACGTGAACGACCGAACCATCCCTCCAGGACGGCGAGGGGATGAAGCAGGGCGGCGGGCAGCTGCGTGGCGCGCGGTGCGGTCGCCGTCGAGCACCTGCCTGCCTGCCTGGCCGAGCCAAGTAGCTCGCTGGAGCGGCAGCTGGGCTTGGTCGGCAGGTGGGCCGGGTGGCGCCAGGTAAGCTTCTTCTCTCTCTCTTTTTCCTATTTTCTTTTCTGTTTCATTTCTTTTGCAACTTTGTTTAATTAAATAAAATGCTAGAGCATTTTTATAACTCATAACACTTGTCATACCTACTGTATATAATATGAAAAGTAGGAAACTTTATAGTTTATGATTATTTGAGCATTTAAAATATTTTATAGCATTTAAATGCCCAAATTCAAATACCATATGATTTAATCCAGAGCCCTTGAGTGTCCTAGAAAATTGTGCACCATTTTTGGCAGAGGTTTAAAACCAAGGCAGGAATGATGAACATTTTTGAAGGGAATTTTGGGTACATTGGAAAATATTTTATCAAACCCTAGTTTTTAGGAGAGGGGTGCTGGGGTTTCTGTTAATCCCATTTCAAGTTTCTTTGAAAGTAGACATGATGCACACTCTAGTTAGGTCCTAATGCAAGTGCTAACTAGGGATGTGGCAACTCACCCCCACTTAAAAGAATCGCTTCCCGAGATTCGGGTTCCTCCGGAAAGAGGGTGGGGTACTCAAGTCGAAGACGATCCTCCCTTTCCCAAGTAGCTTCACTCTCGGAATGATGTGACCATTGAACCTTGAGAAACTTGATATTGTGGCGTCGAGTGGTGCGCTCAGTTTGATCAAGAATACGAATGGGGTATTCTCGATGTGTGAGATTATCCTGGAGATCAAGCGTTTCGTGGTCCACTCCGCGGATAGGATCCGAGAAGCAACGCCTAAGTTGGGAAACGTGGAAAACATCATGAACTCTGGAGAGGTGCGGAGGTAGTTCCAATTGGTAGGCCACTTCTCCTCGTTTGGCAAGAATGCAAAAAGGACCGATGAAACGAGGACCAATTTGCCTTTGATACCGAAGCGATGGGTTCCCTTAAGAGGAGTAACCCGAAGGTAAGCCTTATCGCCGACTTCAAAAGTCACAGCCTTATGATGACTATCATATTGGCTCTTTTGGCGAGACTGGGCTGTTTTCAATCTCTCACGAACGATGCGAACTTGCTCTTCTGCTTCCTGGATCATATCCGGGCCAAAGAATTGTCTTTCCCCGGTTTCTGACCATTTAAGAGGTGTTCGACACCTTCGTCCATATAGAACTTCGAAGGGAGCTTTGCCCAAGCTGGCTTGATAACTATTGTTATAAGCGAATTCGGCAAATGGAAGACACTTTTCCCATTCCATACCGAAAGAGATGACAGAGGCTCGAAGCATGTCTTCCAGAATTTGATTGACTCGTTCCACTTGACCACTTGACTGCGGATGGAAGGCAGTACTGAAGGAGAGATGAGTTCCCATAGCATTCTAGAAACTTTCCCAAAATCGTGAAGTGAAAAAACTTCCACGGTCTGAGTTAATCTCCAACGGTACACCATGAAGTGATACTATTCGAGAGACATACAAATCTGCTAGCTAGCTAGCGGTAATACTCTCTCGAACAGGCAGGAAATGAGCTACTTTAGAGAGGCGGTCGATAACGACGAAGATAGCATTATTCCCTTTCCTGGACCTAGGAAACCCAGTGATGAAGTCCATACCGACTTTATCCCATTTCCATTCAGGAATAGCTAAAGGTTGAAGGGTGCCAGCAGGCCGTTGATGCTCTGCTTTGACTCGACGACAAACGTCGTAGTTAGCAATGAATTGAGCGATTTCTCTCTTCATCCTAGTCCACCAGAATCTTTGACGTAGGTCTTGATACATTTTAGTACTACCGGGATGAATCGTGAGAGGAGATTCATGAGCCTCCTTAAGGATCAAACGTCTTAGGTTTCGTACTTTAGGAACCACTAAACGGTTGCTAAAGAATACGACTCCTTGATCATCAATTGAGAAACATCCTGCAACTCCTTTCTTGATGTTCCTCTTAATACGGGAAATTCCGGGATCAACCTTCTGTGCTTTGATGACCTGATCCATAAGGGTAGGTTTCGCCACCAAGGTGGAAAGGAATCCTCGAGGAACAATGTGAAGGTTGAGCTTGCGAAATTCCTCGTGGAGAAGTGGTTGACTTTGTTGTAACATTAAATTGTTACAATATGACTTACGACTTAGTGCATCGGCCATGACATTGGCCTTTCCAGGAGTGCAAGTTATTCCTAAGTCGTAATCTGTGAGCAACTCAACCCAACGTCTTTGCCTGAGATTTAGATCCGGTTGAGTGAAGATATACTTCAAACTTTGGTGATCAGGGAAGATTTCACAGCGATTACCAAGGAGGTAATGTCGCCATGTTTTGAGTGCATGGACTACAGCTGAAAGCTCTAGATCATGAGTAGGATAGTTATCCTCATGTGGACGCAACTGTCGGGATGCGTATGCAATCACTTGACGATCTTGCATGAGAATGCAACCTAGTCCTTGTCGCGAGGCGTTGCAGTAGATTATAAAATCCTTGGAAAAGTCTGGTGGTACCAGTACAGGTGCAGAGGTCAGGCGTCTTTTCAGTTCCTGAAAACTGGACTCGCACTATGGGGTCCACTCAAACCTTTTATCTTTCTTGAGGAGTTCAGTTAGAGGTTTAGCAACCTTGGAGAAATTCTCGACGAAACGTCGGCAATAGCTCGCTAAGCCAAGAAAACTCCTAACTTGCTTGACCGATTCAGGGGGAGTCCAATCAAGTACGGCTTGAACTCGCTCAGGATTGACAGCAATACCCTTGCCAGAGATCACATGACCTAGATAGGTTACTTCTGGCAACCAGAATTCACATTTAGAGAATTTGGCATAAAGGCGGTGCTCTCGAAGTTTCGTCAATACCAGCCTTAAATGCTCGGCATGATCTTCCTTGTTCTTGGAATAGATGAGTATATCATCGAGGTATACCATGACGAATTTATCCAAATACTCCATGAATATAGAATTCATTAACCAAGAAAAGGTAGCTGGGGCATTGGTTAATCCGAAGGACATAACGGTGTACTCATATTGGCCATAACGGGTAACGAAAGCCGTTTTAGGAATGTCCCCGTTCTTGATTTTGATTTGATGGTAGCCCAACCTCAAATCCATCTTAGAGAAGACTGAGGATCCAGCGAGCTGGTCATACAGGTCGTTGATCCTGGGAAGCGGATACTTGTTCTTTATGGTGACCAGATTGACAGGTCGGTAATCTACAACCATCCGCTCCGTTCCATCCTTCTTCTTGACGAAGAGGACGGGGCAAGCCCAAGGGTAAGAACTAGGACGGATGAAACCTTTTTGCAAGGACTCATCGAGTTGTTTCTTTAGCTCAGCTAATTCTAGTGGTGCCATCTTATAAGGTCTCCTAGAGATTGGGACAGTTCCAGGAATAAGATCTATCACGAACTCGACATCTCTGTCAGGTGGAATTCCTGGCAGTTCTTCTGGAAAAAACATCCGGAAAGTCACGGACTACCGGGATATCTTCGAGTTCTGGTAGAGGGCTGGCATTAAGAGAATAGAGCTGACGTTCAGCCATTCGGGCCAAGACATTGACTGTCTTGCCGGATGGATGTGTAAGTTGAACGGTCCTAGTAAAGCAATCAATTTTGGCATAGTGGGTTGTCATCCAATCCATACCCAAAATGATGTTTATGTCCGAGGACTTGAGAGCGATTAGAGTTGCAAGGAAAACAAGTCTATCGACAAGGATTTCATTTCCATGGCTTACCCTAGAGGTTTTCCACTCTGAACCAGGAGTTTGAATAACCATGGAAGTAGGCATGCCACAAAAAGTCATGTTGTGCAATCGAGCATAGCTCTCAGATATGAACGAATGGGATGCTCCAGTATCGAAAAGAACAGATGCCGGATGGCAGTTTACGAGAAGCGTACCAAGGACGACGTTAGGATCTTCATAAGCTTCCTCGGCAGAGACATAGTTGACATGCCCACGTGTAGTGGGGATTGGCTTGACATAATTCACCTTGCCGGTTGGTTTACCACGGCCAACGGGTTTTCCTGGCTGGTTCTGGGGACAATCACGCATGTAGTGTCCCGGTTCTCCACACTTAAAACATGTCACAGTGGTGGTGCGTGGAGCAAAGTTGGAAGGTGGTCCTCCATAGGTCTTGGCAGGTGCAAACTGTTGAACTGGGCGAGGCGCCTCATAGGATGGCCTCGGTGTGTACTTGGGTGGCAGAGCAGTGTTAGGAACCCACACACGGTGCTCGTGAGATCCAGAGCCGGATGAGGAACCAAAGTCTCGAGTATGCTTGCGGGTGGCCTCGAAGTCGGTCTGGCCTGTTTCAGCACTAATAGCCTTGTTAACCAACTTCTGGAAGGAAGTGCACTCGTGCAGACGTAGATCTCGGCGGAGTTCAGGGCTGAGTCCCTTGCGGAACCTCGCCTGCTTCTTGGCATCGGTGGATACTTCCTCAGGTGCATAGCGTGCCAAGTTACCAAACTCACGACTGTAGCCATCCACAGTTAAACGGCCCTGGGTGAAATTGCAGAATTCCTCCCGCTTGCGATCCATGAGGCCTTCCGGAATGTGGTGTTCACGGAATGCCTCACTGAACTCAACCCAGGTAGTGACTTGACCAGCAGGACGCATAGCTTCAAAGTTTTCCCACCAAAGACTGGCAGGGCCCTCAAGATGGTAGGCGGCGTAGATAACCTTGTCAGCTTCGGCCACACGGGCAGAGTGTAGCTTGTGGGTGATACTACGTAGCCAGTCATCAGCATCCAGAGGTTCAGTGGAGTGATGGAACTTCGGTGGACACATCTTGATAAAGTCATTGATTGACACCACGTGATTCTTCTGGCGGAACCCAGTGTTCTGCTCTATGCGTTCCAGCAGACGGTTGGTCTCTCTCTTGTTCCGTTCTGCTTCAAGCATAACTTCCGCCAAAGAGGGTGGCTGGGGCAGATTCCCATCTCTAGCCCCACTAGCCTCACCCTGCTCCTGAGCAGCAGGAGTGTTGCGAGTGTTGACCATCCTAGGAAAACAAAACAACGGTTTAGACAAGGATGGCAAAATTTGACATAGAAGTGCAGAATGTAATGGATGACCCGGAATGCAAAGATGTTCATCCATACGACATGGTAATATAGGAACTGCTATATATACACCAGTGGTCATACACACCATACAAAGTTTAGTACAAGCCAAGGCTAAAGTACAACTGCGGTGAAAGACGATACATCCCATCAGAGGCATTCCAAGCTCCTATACATTATTTAACTACACCTCCGGAACTCAGTACACGCTAAGTCATATTCCACAAGACGCGCAGGACTGTGGAAATACAACTACTACAATACTACTACAACCGCGGCCTAGCTCAGACATTCGCGTAGTAATCCTCGTAAAGATTACCACCGTAGCCTGGAAGTGGAACAGACGGATCTTGGAACTCGCGAGCACTCGAAGGCTGTGGACCATAGGGACACGGATGTGGTCTCGGTCCCGATGCTGGTGGTAACCGACGCCCACGTGGAGGTGTAATACCCCCAACGTCACGCCAATCCATGCGATCAGGCAGACGAGTCCACACGGGGTACAAATCCCGCATGTCTAGATATCCGGCGTGCACAGCAGGTGCAAGCCGTGTCAGTGTAGTCCAGTGGGCGGCTCGAGTGTTATACAGCTCCATTCGGAGGGCACGGACCTCACGGTCCCTATCCTCCAGCATCTGAACAGTGGTCTGAAGCAATGGCTCTTCATGAGCAGCATCAGTATACAAACCAGTGTAGTAGCCTTCCTCTCCGGGAAGTGAGGCTGGCATGTAACAGAACTCAGTGTTCAGCAACAGGGCATGCCTAGCACGGAGAATGGTCATCATCGAATAAGCGGCATCCTGCACTGCCATCTCGATGGTAATCCCGAGTCCATAAGACCAATGGATGGGATCATTAGCTCTGGGATATGAGGGGTATATCCGGACTGTGCAGAAATACTGACTCTGATTGAAATCCCGATACTGTTCCTCCACGGTGTATTCAGGATACCAGCGATAACCGGTCTCAGTCATCACACGGACTAGCATGGCCGTGTGACCGGGCACATTAATGCACCGAGTCAAACGAACCACTTGGTGAGGAATGCGGCCAGACATCTGAAACACGGAATAATGCAAAGGCATTAGTGTTTCTGGAAGAAATCGGGCAGCATAACAACTGTAAATGCTCAAACAAAGATTTGAGACATCATACAAATGATAGCATAGCCACTCAACAATTCCATATCAAGGTTCCGGTTCAACAATCATCATACTCAAAAGGATAGAAACTGAACTGAGGCTTGAAACCAACAATCCTAAGAGTCTACGGATTAGTAACACGTGAACCTAGAAAGGATAAGAGGCCTAGTCCTAAATCCCCGTAGAAAGAATAGACTGACTCAGATCAGAAAGGCATAAGGTAAAGGAGTAAAAGAGCCTTACGTTCCCTTCCACAATCAATTCCCCTACATATAACTAAGAATTTTTCTAGACTCAACATCGACTAGTTTGGCTTGAGAAACCTACAGGCAGTCCAGCTCTGATGCCAACGCTGTCAGGACCCCGATCCTAAGTCACACCGATCTAGCTGTAACAAGTCATATCACTTTGCGGCCTCACGCACGGTAACCCCACGGGTGCCACCTTACCTGGCCCGGGACCGTTTGCACATTTTGGCACACGTATATGACAGTGTCGCTAGCATCCATATGACAGAGAACCCGGGCCGACATGGCTAGTTATAAACCAAAAGTGGCACTAGATTATAGAGACAAGCATCCATGACCCAGCAACGAACGTCTCGGTCATCAACGTATGAACCCAAGTTGTAGCAAGCTACATGGACTTAAAGGAACAACGCGTGACATTTCCCCTAAGGGACAGACACAGGAACGAAGAAGGACACATGCCGGCCAGCCTACGTGTTCCGAGCAGTAGCAAGCTACCAAGGCTCATTGGAATCACTAGGAGGCATTTCCCTGTAAGGTAGGCTACCAAAGGAAAACAACTAGGTGTCGGATCCCACAAATACCAAGCATTTCAAACATACACGCAATATGCTCAATATGTGCAAATACAACATTGCATCACAACAGAACTCTATGACTCAAAGTACTTTATTTAAAAGGCTCCAAGAGCCATACATAACATATCCATACAGGTAGGGGTCACATGACCCAACACTCAAGTCATACAGTCATACAAGCACAAGCGGAAGCTACATGTCTGAGTACAGACAACTTAGAAAATAAAACAGGCTTGGTGTAGCCTGACTATCTACAAGGCCCTTCACAAGCTCCAGATCTCCGTCTGGGTGTCAAGCTACTCGTCGACGTCAACGTCTATGTAGAACCCATCAGCAGGGGCAGGGTTCTCCTCTGCAACAGTTATTAAGCAAACATGAGTACAAAGGTACTCAGCAAGTCTTACCACAGAACCTATCATACATGCAACATTATCAAAGGGGGTAGTGGAGTTCATAGCAGAATGCCAGCTTTGACCTTGGCTAACCTATACTACAACTCTCAACAGACTGCAAGATGTTATTACGAACACGAGTCCTCTACTCACCACATCAATACACTACCGAGGATCCTCTTCCGTCATCCTACGGAAGGGCCATCCACGGCACTCACACTTATCTTGAGGCTTTTAGTAGTATCCATCAACTTGTCTATGAACTGTAAGAGTAACCAAGTAGTTCGTACTGCGAACAACGGCTATTCGAATAGTTTGATAACCCTGCAGGGGTGTACTTCTTCACACACGCTTTCACCACTTATCGCCGTTTACTCGGCGTGTACTCGGCAACCTTCAAGCGGAAGCCCAGCGAGGGTGTTGGCCACGACCTGACTAACTACTCAAGTCTCTCGTCCAGGTTTATCGCCTATTTGGGTTCCATCCGTGGGGAGATCCGGCCGGGGTGTCGCTCACGGCCCCAAACGATGTGTACAGGGTTCGCGAGTCACCAAACGGGCAACCGGTACACCGTGCCACGTACCTGTCGCATCACAGCCCACCCCGAGGGTCAGCGCTGTGCACGACCTCCAGTAAGCTATAAACACCAGAAACTAGTTGCAACTCCTGGACAGGGATCGAGGGTAATTAATAAGCCGAGAGGGTCCATTGGTTTCAGGCCCAATGCATGGTAGTAACTGCAACTTGAACCACACATACAGATCTCAGGTCCTATGGACGATTCCAATGAAACAACCCACCATGTACTCCTACATGGCCTTTCATCGATACCTTTACCAAGCGTGTTCCACACTTCCTTCTCTTTACCGGAATGATCATTTCACTCTGATCCATCACCCAGATGAACCAGACCAGACACAACTCTAAGCATAGCAGGCAACATAAACAAATAGCATGGTGGATCACACATCACATGGCTCAATCAACTCCTACACATGCTAGTGGGTTTCAACTATTTACTGTGGCAATGACAGGTCATGCAAGGGAATAGGGTTCATCTACCGCAACAAGTAGCAGTTCACACGCTGTTGCCTTAATGCAGTAAAAGAGAGCAGGAGCGAGAAGATTGGGTTTGTATCGGAATGATCAATGATTGCTTGCCTGACAAGGTAGTTGTCGGGTACTGCTCTTCAACTGGATACGCAGCAGTATCCTCGGGAGCAGGACCTAACACAGAGAATACCGGCGATACAATCATTAACAAACAAATGCAACAATATGATGCATGTTCATGACATGGCAAGATGCATGTGTGTTGGCTAATGCAACTAAAACCAGAAGGGTTTGAACCTATTTGAATCAAAGATTCAAATTGAAGTTCAAACTATTACTTAAATAAGTGCATTATCATGTTTTTGATGTAAACAGCAAGTTAACTTGTTCAAACGTGCATGAAACCAGTGCCATTGGAAAGATTGGATTTTTCTGATCATTTTTCATATATAAATCTTTTCCATCTGAGCTATGGTTGATTTTATATGATTTTTAGAAGTTTTGGGTATTTTCTGGAATTTCCTGAATTATTTTTAATCTAAAAATCCCAGAAAAACCTTTACTGCGTCAGCATGACATCATGCTGACGTCAGGCAGTCAACAGGGCCAGTCCAAGTCAAACCTGACCAGTGGGACCCACTGGTCAGTCTCACAGTTAACTAATTAACTAATTAGAATTAACTTAACACCTAAGCTAGGTTTGACTTGCGGGCAGGGCCCACATGTCAGTGACCCAAGGGGTCAAACCCGTGGTCAAACAGGTCCATCTCGCCGGCGTTTAGCCGCCGGCGAGGCCAAACACGGCGGCGTGCTTCGGAAATCGTCTACGGTGCACGGCTCGAGCTGTGGCTAGGCGCGTTGGAGAGCTCTTGCTCTTGCGCGTCGGATGGTGGTGGTCGCCGGACCTGGGGTGGCCGGAGAAGACGGCAACGAGCTCGACGGCGGCGACCGGCGTCGGGCGTGTCTGGGGATGCGGCTGCAGGGGCCTAGGCGATGCGTGCGTAGCACCTCTCGCATCTACGTGCTGCGGTGAGTGTGATGGATGGGTGCCAGTGACCAAATGGTCACCGGAGCATCACCGGCGACGAGCACGGCGGCGGTGCGTGCGGGTGAGCTTCGTGCAGTGCGTTCCAGGGCAAAAGAGAGCCAACGGAGAGGGGGAGGATGAAGCTAGGCTCACAGTGGTTGCAGCAAGCGCCGGAGCGAGCTCGGGGGTGGTCGGAGCTGAGCGGGACGGCGAGGGGGATCTCCGCGGCCGGAGTTGGGGAAGAAGAGGTCGGGGGCGTCTCCAGGGCGGGCGAGCGCTCGGGGCTCGGCCTGTTCGAAGTAGTCGAGGACGACGGAGACGATGGACACCAAGGCGGGGCTCAGGGACGACGGTGGACGCGGCTTCTACGACGGTGCGAGCACGGCGGCGTCGGCCATGGCGCGGGGAGAGCGAGGGAGAGGAACTGGGGGGAGGTGGAGGTGTCTGCGAGGTCGGGGACGATGTGAACGACTGAACCATCCCTCCAGGACGGCGAGGGGATGAAGCAGGGCGGCGGGCAGCTGCGTGGCGCGCGGCGCGGTCACCGTCGAGCACCTGCCTGCCTGCCTGGCCGAGCCAAGCAGCTCGCTGGAGCGGCAGCTGGGCTGGGCCGGCAAGTGGGCCGGGTGGCGCCAGGTAAGCTTCTTCTCTTTCTCTTTTTCCTATTTTCTTTTCTGTTTCATTTCTTTTGCAACTTTGTTTAATTAAATAAAATGCTAGAGCATTTTTATAACTCATAACACTTGTCATACCTACTGTATATAATATGAACAGTAGGAAACATTATAGTTTATTATTATTTGAGCATTTAAAATATTTTATAGCATTTAAATGCCCAAATTCAAATACCATATGATTTAATCCAGAGCCCTTGAGTGTCCTAGAAAATTGTGCACCATTTTTGGCAGAGGTTTAAAACCAAGGGAGGAATGATGAACATTTTTGAAGGGCATTTTGGGTACATTGGAAAATATTTTATCAAACCCTAGTTGTTAGGATAGGGGTGCTGGGGTTTCTGTTAATCCCATTTCAAGTTTCTTTGAAAGTAGACATTATGCACACTCTAGTTAGGTCCTAATGCAAGTGCTAACTAGGGATGTGACAATGGACGCCTCCCGGATGAGTTGTGAGTAGTCTCCCTTGGACCATGAGTCCATGACCAGTAGCTATGTGATGTTCTCCTCCCATTCTTGTGCTTCACTAATTAGTCCTCGTGAGCTGCCCTACATGATCGAGGCACATATGTAATCCTTATGCTGTTGCTATGATGAGTTTGCTGGGATCCGATGGATTATGAGATTATGTTCAGATTGATCTTGAGTAATATATTTGATCTACCTTTTTTATATTTATGTTCATAAGTAATTCTTGCATGTTCTCCGTTGTTATTTATTGCTTTGGCCAAGTAGTAGGTAGTGACTCCAAGAGGGAACGTTATGCTCGATTGTGGGTTCATGCCCCTCGATGACTAGCTTGAGTGACAGAAACATGAGTCTAGGGGATGTGTTGTTGCCACAAGGGGGAAAACAACGGTGCTTGTGCCCGCGGGTGCAAGGATTGTTTACTTTACGCAAAGTTCTTTTAATGCAGTTGTCTGTTGCTTTGAGTTTACACTATGGGTGGGACTCGCAACTTAATACCAGCGAGATGTTCTGGATAGATATCTCAAGGTGGATGATTAGTAGTAGATATTGATGGATTTCGGTCTACTTACTTTGGCGTACCGCCCATGCTTTGAACCTCAACCTTTCTTGCAATGTAGTCAGCATTGGTTTGCGTTCGTGGTCCTGTCAATTGCCCAGCTGTAATTCGTTTCCCTCACATAGCTGTTTTATCGTCTTTTGGGAGAGCGACATCACTAGTGAACATCATGAGACTCCGGTCCATATTACCATCATTGATCACATCCACTATTTACTTTTCACTTTTATTTACTATTGCAAACATTATCTATCACTACTATCACTTGCGTTTAACCCTTTGTGAACTACAAGGCCGGAGGGATTGACAACCTCTCTGTACTCGTTGGGAGCAAAGTTATTTGTATCTGTGTGCAGGTCCACGTTGATTGCTAATATTTGGCGCCGTTAGCAGTTGACACCTACTTGTTGAACCTAGGAGTCTCTGGGGATACGATCCTTGGCATCTTTGCTAAGGGAAAAACTTCCACAACACTGCATCTTACACCTTCCACTTGGGGTAACCAACGAGGGGTTAGAGGCCCATCAGGGTTCTCAATGTGTTATTGGAGTACCAACATGATTTGTTTGCCTATGATGTGGTATGGTCTAGTGATATCTTCCTCCAAGAATTTATTTTGATTGACTTGCATATGCTCACGCATATTTAAGACTGTAAAGAAAGTCTATCAAGCCTTGACGATCTTTAATTTCTGAGTAGCGATAAAACTTCCATGCCCGATTTAATGTTGCTTTGTCGCTCTGCATGATTATGACCGTCATTGCTCTTTTAGTTGGTCGCTCCCAGTCTTTTGCTAACCTTCGCCTGTACTAAGCGGACTGACTGCTTGTGCATCCAAAATCCTTTAAATCAGTTATGCCATATGAGTCCACCATACCTTCCTATACATGGTATTTACCTGCCATTCCTAACGAAGACTTTCATGTACTATCTCGAAAATATTCAAAAGAGGCATCTTTTGTGCCTCTGTTTTAGCTCATGAGGAACTAGTAGTTAATTCATGATCTTTTTAAGTTGGACAAGCTTCACCCCGGGATTGCATGTCTAATGTGCAAACCCTTAATACGAGAAGGAACTGGCAAAGAGTGCGCCCGACTCATTAAAAAATAATACAACAAACAAACCCTCCTTCACGCTTTGTTCATGAGAAATCAGAAAACTTTGGCAGTGATAAACAAAGGAGACTAAGGGGATGTGATCGTCCTCATGCGGGAGCCGTTCCTCGAAACTTGTCCAGCTCGAGAAGTAATTGAGTTATCTACTAGCATTCGTTGACGAAATATGCATACCCCCAAAATAATTATTACCTCTGTTTTTAAAAACCAAGAGCTCTGGTACATGTTTAGTTTTTGTTTCCGACCACGGGTTTTCAACCTTGCCATCAAAAGCCACGGTTCGAGAGTCTCCACCTTCTTTAAAGCACCAACTATTGAGAGCATGATTGTCATTCTGAGTGTAATGTGCATTGTCCCAAAGTACCATTGTCTTTTGCATGATTATGATATCGTTTATTCTGAAATCATTGTATCTAGTCGTCACTTAAACCTTGGAGGTGCCCCTGCATTTATGTTTTGCTTCACTAAAGGGGGCAAGCGAGGTACCACTTTATTATATTTGCACACCATGCTCACTAAAAATCTATTGAGTGTTTCAGTATCATATTGTAAAACTTTCAGTTCTTTGTGATTTTCTCATGAGGCAACTTAATTACTACAGACTCATTATCTCAGTAAGCTTTTGTCACGTGACTCTGAAAAGTTCTTATATGGTTAATAGCATGTCACCACAGAAATTATGCTTGTTATCATTTACCTACTCGAGGACGAGCAGGAATTAAGCTTGGGGATGTTGATACGTCCAAAATGTATCTATAATTTCTGCTTGCTCCATGCCTCTTTTGTGTGATATTGCTATGATATTTATGCACTTCCATACACTTTTGATCATATTTGGACTAACCTATTAACTCAGTGCACCCCAGTGCCAGCTTCTGTTTTCTGCAGTTTTTGTATTTCAGGTTTTCCCATTACGTAAACTGCCAGAAAAATTCCGGGAAAATATATAAAAAATCAGCGTTCCGGAAGCTTCCATGCGGCCAAAGTAGGGCCGGAGGGGGGCCACCAGGGCTCCAGGCAGCCAGAGGGCGTGCCCCCCCTCCTGGCCGCGCCGCCAGGGCGCCTGGGCCCCCCAGGCCTCCTCTGATGCCCCCTTTGGCATATATTTACACCGCGTCCCGAAACCCTCGAGGACGGAACCCTTTTTCGCGATCTCATCTCTGTTCCGCCGCCGCCGCGCTTCCAAGATCGGGAGCACCAGGAGAACTCTTCCCGGCACCCTGTCGGAGGGGAGGATCACCACCGGGAGCTTCTCCACCACCATGGACGCCTCCCAGATGAGTTGTGAGTAGTCTCCCTTGGACCATGGGTCCATGACCAGTAGCTATGTGATGTTCTCCTCCCCTCTTTGTCCTTCATCGATTAGACCTCCTGAGCTGCCCTACATGATCGAGGCACATATGTAATCCTTATGCTGTTGCTATGATGAGTTTGCTGGGATCCGATGGATTATGAGATTATGTTTAGATTGTGTTTGAGTAATATATTTGATTCACCTCTTTTATATTTATGTTCTTGAGTAATTCTTGCATGTTCTCCGTTGCTGTTTATTGCTTTGGCCAAGTAGTAGGTAGTAACTCCAAGAGGGAACGTTATGCTTGATTGTGGGTTCATGCCCCTCGATGACTAGCTTGAGTGACAGAAACATGAGTCTAGGGGATGTGCTGTTGCCACAAGGGGGAAAACAGCGGTGCTTGTACTTGCGGGTGCAAGGATTGTTTACTTTACGCAAAGTTCTTTTAATGCAGTTGTCTGTTGCTTTGAGTTTACACTTTGGGTGGGACTCGCAACTTAATACCAGCGAGATGTTCTGGATAGATATCTCAAGGTGGATGATTAGTAGTAGATGCAGATGGATTTCGGTCTACTTACCTTGGCGTACCGCCCATGCTTTTGAGTCTCTACCTTTCTTTGCAGCATAGTTAGCATTGGTTTGCGCACATAATCCTGTGAATTGCCCAGCTGTAATTTGTTTACCTCGCTTAGCTGTTTTATCATCTTTTGGGAGAGAGACATCACTAGTGAACATCATGGGACCCCGGTCCATATTACCATCACTGATCATATCCGCTATTTACTTTCAGTTCTTACTTACTAGTTGCAGTCATACCTATCACTATTACCTCTTGCGTTTGATCCTTTGTAAACGACAAGGCCGGAGGGATTGACAACCTCTCTGTACTCGTTGGGAGCAAAGTTATTTGTATCTGTGTGCAGGTCCGGTTAATCGCTGGTTGCGCCGCTAGCAGTTGACACCTTCTTGTTGAACCTTGGAGTCTCAGGGGAAATTCGATCCTTGGTATCTTTGCCAAGGGAAAACTACCGCTACACTGCATCTCAAACCTTCCACTTGGGGTAACCAACGAGGGGCGAGAAGCCATCAACACCCACTTAGTTTCTTTTGATGAGCTTTTATACACTTATAGCTCTAGTGCATCTGTTGGATGGCAATCCCTACTCAGTCACATTGATATCTATTGATGGGCATCTCCATAGCCCATTGATACGCCTAGTTGATGTGAGACTATCTTCCTCCTTTTGGCTTCTCCACAACCACCACTCTATTCCACCTATAATGCTATATCCATGGCTCACGCTCATGTATTGCGTGAAAGTTGGAAGGTTTGAAAAAATTGAGTATGAAAAAAATTGCTTGGCTAAAACCAGGGTTGTTCATGAAATGAATATTTTGTGTGATGAAGAGGGAGCATAGCCAGACTATATGATTTTGTAGGGATAACTTTCTTTGGCCATGTTATTTTGAGAAGACATGATTGCTTTGTTAGTATGCTTGAAGTATTATTATTTCTTATGTCAACATAGACTTTTGTTTTGAATCTTTCGGATCTGAACATTCATGCCACAAAAAAGAGAATTACATTGAGAAATATGTTAGTAAGCATTCCACATCAAAAATTCTGTTTTTATCATTTACCTACTCGAGGATGAGCAGGAATTAAGCTTGGGGATGCTTGATACGTCTCCAACGTATCTATAATTTTTGATTGTTCCATGCTATTATATATTATGTTTTGGATGTTTAATGGGCTTTATTACTCACTTTTATATTATTGTTGGGACTAACCTACTAACCCAAGGCCCAGTGCAGATTGCTGTTTTTTTGCCTATTTTAAAGTTTCACAGAAAAGGAATATCAAACGGAGTCCAAACGGAATGAAACCTTCGGGAGAGTTATTTTTGGAACCGTATCTACCCAGAAGACTTGGAGTACACGCGAGGGAATGAAGGAGGTGGCCACGAGGGTCTAGGACGCGTCCCTCCCCTAGGCGCGCCCCCACCCTCGTGGGCCCCCTCTGGCTCCCCTGATGCCCTCCTTCCTCCTATATATATCCATATACCCTGAAAACATCGAGGCAACAGAGAAAACTATAATTCCACTGCCGGAACCTTCTGTTCCCGTGAGATCCCATCTTGGGGCCTGTTCCGGAGCTCCGTCGGAGGGGCGATCTACCACGGAGTGCTTCTACATCAACGCCATAGCCTCGCCAATGAGTTGTGAGTAGTTTACCATAGACCTTCGGGTCCATTGTTATCAGCTAGATGGCTTTTTCTCTCTTTTTGGATCTCAATACAAAGTTCTCCTCGATCTTCGAGGAGATCTATTCGATGTAATATTTTTGTGGTGTGTTTGTCGAGATCCAATGAATTGTGGGTTTATGATCAAGATTATCTATGAACAATATTTGATTCTTTTCTGAAATCTTTTATGTATGATTATAATATCCTCGCAAGTCTCTTTGAATTATTGGTTTGGTTTGGCCTACTAGATCTATAGTTCTTTCAATGAGAGAAGTGCTTGGCTTTGGGTTCAATCTTGCGGTGTCATTTCCCAGTGACAACAGGGGCAACAAGGCACGTATTGTATTGTTGCCATCGAGGATAAAAAGATGGGGTTTATATCATATTGCTTGAGTTTATCCCTCTACATCATGTCATCTTGCTTAAAGCATTACTCTGTTCTTATGAACTTAATACTCTAGATGCATGCTGGATAGCGGTCGATGTGTGGAGTAATAGTAGTAGATGCAGAATCGTTTCGGTCTACTTGTCACGGACGTGATGCCTACATATAATGATCATGCGTAGATATTCTCATAACTATGCGCTTTTCTATCAATTGCTCGACAGTAATTTGTTCACCCACCGTAGAATTCTGCTATCATGAGAGAAGCCACTAGTGAAACCTATGGCCCCCGGGTCTATCTTTATCATATTACTTTACTTCAATTTCTGCTGCCGTTGCTTATTTGCTTTATTTACTTTCAGTTCTTATATCAAAAATACCAAAAATATTATACTATCATATCTATCATATCTCACTTTCGTAAGTGACCGTAAATGGATTGACAACCCCTTATCGCGTTGGCTGCGAAGTTCTTATTTGTTTGTGCAGGTGCGAGGGACTCGCACGTGGTCTCTTACTGGATTGATACCTTGATTCTCAAAAACTGAGGGAAATACTTACGCTACTGTGCTGCATCACCCTTTCCTCGTCGAGGGAATACAATGCAAGCTCGAAAAGTAGCATACCACTAAACCCGACACGAAAAACGGAACCCGAAGAAAGCAACGGTAGAAGCCGCGGAACTAGACAAGAGAAGTATCGCTTACGAGTGGTACTACCGCTTGGCAAGGACGATACTACCACTTACAAGCGGTACTACCGCGGGGTTGCATCACACAAGCCCCAAGGAATACAGATGCAACAAGAAAACCAGAACTGCCATCACTTCTGCAAATGAGCTCTGAAATGAGCAAAATCAAGCTTGTTGGATAAATGACGACGAGTAGGATCCAAAGGCGAGACCTCCAAAAGAGAAGAACCGACATAACCTCCAACATAAAAAACATCATTAAAGAGCATGAGTGAACTCTGGTTTTGATAAACTCGAGCTTGTCATGAAGATCACAATAAGCTCTAAAACTCACACAGAGAAAAACCAAACAAGAACCAAGAAGTATGATGCATGTATGCAATGGTTTGAGCTCTCTATGAACGATACGATCAAGCTACTTACGAGAGAGCCCCCTTGATAGTACGTCAATCGATCCTATAACACGGTCTGCCAACTACCACCATGAGACCGGTAAAATATAAAACCAATCAGGGGCAAACCTTTGCCTTGCGCATAATTCACTTGAGCTAGATGATGACGATCTAGTCCTTCTCAAGATGGACCACCTTTCTTGATTGTGTTTGGCTCAATGAAGAGTAGTTGATTGCTCCCCCATACTCCACTATGGGTGAGCCACTATTCAGCACATATTCATAAGTCCATTGTCACCATAATGGACGGCAAGCTTCAAGCACTTGATCTCTTTGTGATGCTCCACTTGAACTTAAACACCGCAAACTTGATGACGATCACCACTTGATGTCATCCTCCATGGTTTGCATGAGATCTTCCTCTTTACGCAAACCCCATGGAAACATACCTACCCACATAGACCATGGGTTAGTACACAAAGCGTAATTGACAATGCTTACCATACCATGGGATAACCTGATCCCTCACAGTACATCTTCTACGCTTTGTGTGTTGATCAACTTGATTCACTCTTTGACTTAGTCTTGATCAAGCTTGAATCATGACCAAGCGTTAGATAATTCCTTGACTAGCACCTTGGTCAACACATAAACTCCTTGAAACCAACATGTGGACTTCAAGAAATTCCTATGGACAAATCCTTCAAATATAACTCGAGGCAACCATTAGTCCATAGAGATTGTCATCAATTACCAAAATCAAACATTTGGGCACCACATGTTATTTCAATCTGCCTCTGCAGAACACTGAACTCCACTTACACATGGTATTTTTCTGCAAATAGGACACCACACTCACAAGCGCATGGGCTAGTATCATTAGCAGTTGCTACTGTAAGTATATATAGCAGCAGTAACGTGTAAAAACAAGTATAAGTAGCTATTACCCAAGGGCCTACCAGACCAATGGAAATAGACAGAATTAAATAACACAACTCCGGGAACTAGAGTAACATATTCAGTATACTGAATCCAAACACCCTATAATCATTCAGTAAATTATCTTGAAGTGGGAACTACAGCAAGTTAAATCAAGTAGTCAAAGACTACATGATTTTATACTGAACCAGGGAGCTTCATAACTAAAGAATTCTTCGGTAACAGGAATAACATAGCCACATAGGAGCAAACAACAAATTAAGAGTTCTCCTGACCAAGTTAGCAAATCAAGAGCAATACCATACCACCAGAGCATCACTGGAGCACATAGATAAAACAAGTACACATGGGCAACTACTGACGGACCCTAGAACAATATGAATTAATCACCTGAAAGCTCTAGCAGGATGCATGATTACAACATCTAACAACAACAAGTAGAACCCCACATCCAACCCAAATCATGGCCAAGGCCATGCAGGAGAAAAATCAATGGAGATGGAACATGGAGGAGCTCACCAGAGGGAGGTTCTAGCCATAGTAGAGGCTCAACCACACCACAACTGTGGTGTGACCATCACCATATCCAAGAGGGTTTGGAAGCCATCGGAGCACCACCACGGCGACCAGGGGAGTAGCGAGGCAACATGCGAACCCGAGGCGGATCTGCGAGGAGGAGGAGCAGGAGATGTCGAAGGAAATCACACGGGAACGCATGCGTCGTATGGGCATCCATGGCGATGCCGTTTACCGGCGACCGTGGCATCTAGGGTTAAGAACAGGCAGTAGAGGAGGACGCGGGCGTCGGATCAACACGGTGGAGGAAGTAGAGCGGAGGCGTCGGAGCTCGGGGATGTGCTAGGACACGCCGGAGCGGCCGAAATCGGCTGACGTTCATAGCGGTGGCAAATGGGGATTGCGCGTGCGCGCATGTGTGTGTGTGTGTGTGTGTGTGTGTGTGTGTGTGAGAGAGAGAGAGAGAGAGAGAGAGAGAGAGAGAGAATTTTTAGGAACTCACCACTTTATTAAGTAAACAATGTTCATAGGTACAAGACGTTGGTCATGAGGAATGCCCAACCAAATATGTTGACCTAAGCCTGAATTACATGCAAACTTGGCGATAATATGAGCCTCAAAATTGTGATTTCTACACTCATGAAGAAAAGAGACCGATGTAAAGTTGTCTCTACCACTCATTATTTCATGTATAATGGCCGAATGTGGACCTCTTGTCCCTTGATTGATGTCATTCACCACACCTTGACAATTCGATGCAACTACAAAATTTGTCACCTGAAGACTAGCTACAAGGGCTAGAGCCTCTCAGGGAGTTATGGACTAAGGGGTCCTCAGGGCACCGGCCCGTCGGATATGGCCCGGACTGGTGAAGCCGTATAACGACAGAAGATCCATGAAGCCATGGAGTGCCCTCCAAGTCTAGGATATGCAGGATCTCTCCGCCTCTCATTGTAATCGACCTCCTGTAACCCTAACCCTACCGGTGTCTATATAAACCAATGGTCGTAGTCCTTAGGGCCTGAGCTACATGTATCACCTCATCGCCTTAGGGTTTAGCTCATGCTGATCTCGGGGTAGATCCACTCTGTAACCATATACACATCCAATATAATCAAGCAGGACGTAGGGTATTACCTCTTCAAGAGGGTCCGAACTTGGGTAAACACCGTGTTCATCGTCCCTTGTTCCCCATTGATCCAAGATCCAAAACTAGGGACCCCCTTGTAATGCCCAGATAATTAAGCTACAGTTAACCTCAGCCTAATGATGCCATGTCACCAGGCTTGATAAGCTAATCGGCCACTTGATAGAAACCAAACTCGAATCCATATTCAAATGCCAAGTCAAATTATAATTTTATAAATCGGTAAATTAAAATATTCCTTAGGTAGGAAATATTCACTACATAATTAAACTACATTAACAAACATTTTTGGGGATGTTTAAAATGCCCATGGATATTAAACAGTGGACCAATGGCAATTTTTAGCCCATTTTATTACAATCATAATTTGAAATGAATCCAATTAGACCCCAAACTTTTTGTGTTATCCCAGATTGTTGTGTTAGATCTATATGGCAAGTTTCAACTCAAACAAAAATCATTTGCCGTTTCAAATAAATGCAAAAGTGAGTCAAATGTTAAAAGAAAAGAAATGGAGAAAGTCTCATGTGCACTTAAGCCCATTAGGATTAGTAGAAACCCAGCCCACCTCGGCGCCTCCTTCAACCTCTGTTCAACAAAGACCTCGTGGACGAGCGCGCCGTGTCCATCGCTCGGATTGCCACGTGACGACCACCCCGCGCCTCCCCGTTGTATCCCTCGGAAGATAAGAGCATCCCCGCAACCCCTCTCGAACCCTAGCTCCATGTCCCTCGCCCCTTTCCTCTTTTCTTGATCTGAAGCTCGACCGAGCGGAGCCAGCGCACGCCGCCGCAGACTACCATGACCACCGGCCATCGCGCGTCATTTGCGTTTGTCCAAGAGGAGCGCCATCATTGTCTTTGACGTCTGCGCTCGTGAGGTCAAGCTAGAGAGATTCACATCGACGGGATTGACACCGTCTTCTTCCTCTGACCACGGCTACACAGCATCGTGGGGATCTGCTACCACCGGTCCTCCCCGAGCCTCGCCGACCATCTCCTCATGAACGGGGTGAGACCACACGTCCATTCCCCTCCGCTTTGCCCCTCTGACCCCTTGTCCTGACACTGTACGTCGCCGATCCGGCGGACCCGCGCTTACCACGCCCGTAGTCGCACGCTCTCCGCGCCCGTCTCTG
>LR738715.1:730806219-730834807 GCA_902687465.1 Secale cereale
CCCGCTTCAGCCGCCGCCGCTGGTCCACCGGCCCCGTAGTCGCCGCGCTCATCGCCTGCCCCCGCCAGCTGCGTGTGGCCGCCTGCTGCCACTGCCACGCGCCCCCTGGCCGCACCGACAGCCCCTCCCAGCCCCGCGCTACCGCCGCCTCCCACTACGGCTGCCCTCTACCGGCGCCGCTGGCTTGGCCGCCGGCGGCTGTTCCATCCAAATTTGGCTAGCCCTTAACGGGCTAGGAAACTAACCCCACTAACCCAGACCCGTTAGCCCGCCATTGCCCCTTAAAAGAAAGAGTAAATAAAATACTTAATTAGTAAATTTAATTAAATAATCTAATTACACTAATGTGACAATGACAGTGGCCCCACCCCATAATTATTCTGTTAAAATCATAGCTTAGATCAGTGTGTCAATGACTGGCGGGCTCCAATGCCTTGTTTGACCGGTCAACGGACTGTGTTGACTGATGACGTCATGCCGATGTCATGCTGGCGCAGAAAGCTTTTTTGAATTAAAATAAATCCAGTAAAATCCAGAAAATCATTAAATCTTTATAAATTAATATAAAATAAACCGTATCTCGGATGAAAATGCTTTCTACATCAAAGTTGCTCAGAACGATGAGACATACCCAAATACGCAGTCCGTTCATCCGCCACACGTCCCTAGCATAGCGAACATGCAACCTTTCCCCTCCGGTCCATCTGTTCGAAAACACGAAACACTGGGAATACTTTCCCGGATGTTCCCCCCTTCGCCAGTACTGCCTAGTTCCGTGTTAGAGCACACATAGCACTGTTTATTGCCATGTCATGCATCGTCTTGCATCTGTTTGCATTGTATTTATTGTTCATTCCCCCTCTTTTCTCCGGTGACCTCGAGACCGGCGTTGATGCCACTGAGCACGACTACGTCACTGACAAACCTTCTTCCTATACAACAAAGCTTATAGGCAAGCCAACCCCCCTTGATCAACCAGATATCACCCACTCTCCTCTATCTTATTCTTGCATTAGGTTTGCCACTGTTGTTGATTCAATAACTCCTATTATGTTGCATAGCCTGTCATTGTTGCTACAATTGTTGATACCTTTACCTGCTATCCTAAATGCTTAGTATATGATGCCAGTATTCCATCTGTGGCCCCACATTCTTGTCCATCTTCCATGCTATACTATCGGGCCGTGATCACTTCGGGTGGTGATCACATGTATATAATAAATACATACTTTACATGATACATGAAGTGATTACAGTTGGGTCGGCTCGTAGAGTACTCGC
This sequence comes from Secale cereale, assembly GCA_902687465.1. Classification (NCBI taxonomy): domain Eukaryota; kingdom Viridiplantae; phylum Streptophyta; class Magnoliopsida; order Poales; family Poaceae; genus Secale; species Secale cereale. The sequence continues at coordinate 730,807,501 of LR738715.1, forward strand.
AAGTGACTCCTATGTGGGGGCTGAAAGGATAGGTGGTTCCATCCAGGTAGTGGTGGGCCTGGGTTCACCCCCCCCCCCCTGAGTGATTCTTTATGGCGGAGCGACAGGGCGGGATGAGACACCCAGTAGAGAGGTGGCCTGGTCCCTGGTCATTGTCCACGATTATCTCATAATAACATGATTAACGAGTTTGGATATTTCATCTGAGTCCGGCTACGAGCCTATACGCACTAACCAACTACGCGGGCACTGTTATGGGCACTCGACGTCGTGGTATCAGCCGAAACCTTCTTGGCGTCAGCGACTGAGCGGCGCGCGCCGGGTTGGACCGTGTAACGCAACTTCCTTTGTAATGGAGGTTGCTAGGTCTGCTCACCGACCGTGTACGCAACATGCATGTGTGCAACATGGGATGGGCCCAGACCCCTGCGCGCTTAGGATTTAGACCGGCGTGCTGACCTCTCTGTTATGCCTAGGTAGGGTTGCGACGTGTTGATCTTCCGAGGCCGGGCATGAACCAGGAAAGTGTGTTCGGCCAGAGGGATCGAGCGTGTTGGGTAATGTGGTGCACCCCTGCAGGCAAGTTTATCTATTCGAATAGTCGTGTCCCTCGGTAAAAGGAGGACCCGAAGTTGCATTCCGACCTCATGACAACTAGAACCGGATACTTAATAAAACACACCCTTTCAAGTGCCAGATACAACCCAGTGATCGCTTTCCCATAGGGCGACGAGGGGAGGATCGCCGGGTAGGATTATGCTATACGATGTTACTTGGTGAACTTTCCAACTACTTTCCTCTACTGCTACAAGATGGAGGCTGCCAGAAGTGATGATACTTGTTACTTTCCAGCTACTCTCTTCTACTCCTGCAAGATGGAGGCAACCAAAAGCATAGTCTTTAATAGGCCTTGCTTTCCCCCCTCATATTCTGGCGTTCTGCAGTTTAGCCCACAGATATTACCCATTTATTCATATACCAATGCGTATGTAGTGTACATCCTTGCTTGCAAGTACTTTGGATGAGTACTCACGGTTGCTTTGCTCCCCCCTTTTCCCTTCTTCTTGGATGATGCAACCAGATGGTGGAGCCCAAGAGTCAGATGCCACTGCCGAGGACTACTACTACCCCGCTGGAGCGTACTACTACGTGGAGTCTGCCGACGACCAGGAGTAGTTTAGGAGGATCCCAGGTAGGAGGCGTTGCCTTTTTGATTTGTATCCCTATTTGTGCTAGCCATCTTATGGCAACTTGTTTAACTTATGTCTTTACTCAGATATTGTTGCTTCCGCTGACTCGTTTATGAACGAGCTTATGTATTCGAGCCCTCGAGGCCCCTGGCTTGTAATATGAAGCTTGTATGATCTTTAATTTGTGTTTAGAGTTGTGTTGTGATATCTTCCTGTGAGTCCCTGATCTTGGTCGTACACATTTGCGTGCATGATTAGTGTACTGTCAAATCAGGGGCCTCACAAGTTGGTATCAGAGCCGACTGCCTGTAGGAATCCCCTTTCCAACTCCTTGGCCAAAGTCGAGTCTAGTCATTGAAAAACTTTTACTAACTTGGCTGTGTGGCTTATGGGCACACATCGCCATTGGGTGGTATTAGGATGTTTTATTTCTCATTTATGCTCCGGGAGTCTGATATCTCTTCTACTCGGGTTAAATGATTTTGCTAAAATCTAACTTTAGGTTCTCAAAAATACTTTCACCCGGATAGCCCCTCACTCCAGATGATCGCTTGCTGCACCAGAAGATTCGGAAGATACTCTCCAAAGTTCTCTCGAGACACTGTGCCCGTCGCTTTTGCAACCCGTACCATCGATATAACCCTATGGATAAATACATACACCTCTCAATCTTACTTTCATTACCAGCTGCTCGTTGTTATTACAAGATGCATCGAATTATTCTCTGACTTTCTAAGAATCCCTTGTGACACTGCTTCATAGTTCTTTTCCTCATGAATACCCCTATGAATAATTCCTCACACTTACGAGGATTCGTCATCCTCGGTTGTTCATGTGCTTCACAAAATTCTTCACAATACTATTCGTTTTATGGAAATCCTCAACAACCTAAAGCTCCTGAATTCCTTGCCTTCCAGCACTATGGTTAATTCCATATTTCTAGCAATCTCTGTTGACATTCTTTGTCACTATCATTTGGAGTCCCTTGATTCAATATTTTGCGAATGGTCGCAATCCTCAATAAATTCCTTCAATTCATTCTTCCGGCTCAGACATCATTTTAAACATGAGCTGGATCTCAACCAATCAAACTTTAGTCGATTGTACCCCTAAGCCTACTCAACTTATCCATCCTTAATCAGAGCGTTTGCTTTTGATCCCTTGATTTGGAAATCATAATTCCTTTGCATTGAGCTTTAAATTAGTCGGTTGTTTTTATAATCTGATCGCCTTACGTTCTTTGTTTTTCTGGTTGGGTACAGATGCTCACATCAGATCCCTTGTGGACCACTAGATCCTTTGTTGGATTATTATCCAACAGTGCCCCTCATATTTAATCACCTTGTGAGTTCTTCCCGGATACATAATGCCTTTGGTAAATAGTACCCTCTTGTTTTGCCAACCATGCTCTACTTTCGAGATTGCGTTAATTACTCCGGAAGTTTGTAGTATAGGTTTCTAAGATGCCCTGATGGGTTGAACTTATGCCTTCCTTAATCTGTGTGAACTTGAAAGTTTTCCAAGGTTCATACTCCTCTGGTAATTCACCAGGCAGGTCTTCGCACACAAATCATTTTTAATAGTGCAGTGAATGAAAGGTTATGCATAAAGTGGGAGTCAACCTTGAACCTTCTGTTCATGCCCATGGACACGGTGTAGATGTTATCATTAAAACTTCTCTTAAATTAATTATTCCCTTGGTATAAGTTCATCTTATATCTGGGATCTGGCCTTTTGCAATCGTGGTTCTGACCATGTTCTCCTTTAACTAACATTTCTCGTGCAAGTTTAAGCACTTGTCTTCTCTAGAGCAATACCCCAGCCCAACCTCTACTTTGATCTGTCATCGAGTATTACCCCCCTGGTATCTTGAGATTATCACGGAACTGCATAGCTTCTTATGAGTTCTTCATTATGTATTACATTTTCACTGACTCCAATTTCCGCGGGTTCTAAGTTTTTTGACACTCAAGGATATCGATAACTGAATCGAGTCCGCACCATGACTAAACAACTCTTAGTAATCTTCTATACTTATGAGTTTGCACTCGATCCGTCATTCCTAGCCTGCTCGGTTGTATCATTATCGTGTGATTTTAACTATGCTACCTGGTCCTTATTCCCGGAGCACAATGTTCGACAATGAGCTAAGCTTACGTCGATCTTCCTTGTCTTATCATTTCACCTCGAACAACAAGCTTAATTTCGAGTTGGTGCCGTGTCTGTGGTTCCAATACTCTTTTGCTGCAATAGTCCTTTTGCTTGTTGTATTCATTGTTCGGTTGCCTCCTCGTGGAGCCTCTTGGCAGAATTTGTCATGATCATCATCAACCTTTTGACCCCTTCTAGGATATCCATCCAATTCTTGATGATAAGTGCCATCCTCGTCCTTTGGTAAATTGAGTTACCATCGACAATATCCATACCTCCCCTTCATCACAAACTTGTTCATGTTATGGATGCAACTTGCCATACGGCTTGTATTATGTTCTACCTTGGAGTATTATCATCTTTTATGTCAAAAATGTTGCGAGGATATATCCACCTATGAAGAGTTCTTGGTATAGTGATACTTCTCACCATCACCATTCTTTCTTGGTCCCCGTGTTGATTCTTACCGGAATACCAACAAGAGAACGGTGCTGCTTGGATTCTGTACTTCTAGCAACCCTATTGCTTTGAAGTTAATGGTCGACATTCATTCTTAGACTATTGGTTAATGAATCACCATCCTAACATTGACCTAAATCCATATTTCGGGTGCACCTTTCAACCAATGATTAAATTGTGTATGTTTTCCTCGAGCATACATCATGATATCATTCGATCAGACAACTATTATCTCCTCGTTCACATAATTGTGGAAATCCATATTTTTTGGAATTCTCGATGAATTCTCGCCGAGTCCATCAGCCACATCCTCATCTTCTCCTTGGTTAATGATGAACTCTTGTTTTGGAACTGCTTCCCTAGTTCATTTCTCGATAATCTCAATGTCATCTCGTGAATTTGTGTTGCACCTTTTCATCTCAGACAACCTGAGTCTGAGGTATCCAGACACAAATCAGATCTGATTCTTGGTTAGATATGATGTTGGAAACATATTTCCAAGAATTATAGTGTTGGTCGTTATGTAACCCAATAAGGTGATGTCATGCCTAGCACACCTGATCGGAGGACCTATTGTTTAGTATCCTCTTTAGCAAGGTTAGTCATTCTCCCACGAGAAATTGTAAGACTTATTCGATGAGTTGTTCATGATGGATCCTTTGTGTATGCAAGTCTGACCATTGCTTGAAGACCATGTCAATGCTATCTCGAAGCATGTATGTGGTACTCCGCTTTTCTATAAGAGCATTTGAAGCACAATACTAAATCTTCCGTATCAATTATCCAAACACCGTTGTATGGGTAATGTCATGAAAATTCTCTCCCCTTACCTAAATGGTTTTCTACTTCATATCCTGTCATGGATATCATGCTCTGCTTGTCCTTGGGAAGGATATACCCCTGAAATATGTGTTGAAACACATTTTCCTTTCCATTGTTCTGGTTAATCTGATAGTCACATTTTCCTTTCCATTGTTTTGTTTAACCATTATGTGGTCTATATGATCTAAGAAGTAATATTCTCATGCTTATGTAAACACCTTAGTGTACGACCCTGTCAGTAAGACCTATTGTTGATGACATTTCGGTAACCACTGATGGACGAGAACTTTGCCTATTGGTCCTCCTCGTTGAACGAGCAGGAAAATTGGTCTCTTTGTCCCTTGCCCTTGGTATCGATGTGATCGCCGACATAACTGATAGGCTATCCTCTGACATGCCTTGTTTCCATGATCGTGCAAGACGTCACTGCCTTCCTACTTTTAACCCACCTGGTGGGCCCATAACCCACAGTTCCACATGATCGAGACCCGACTATCATGTACACCCCCAGTTTGCAAAGCTATTCCTCACGCATGTCCTTATATGTAATTCACGAGCCACATTATGAGAGATCTTCAGTTCTGGTATCAGACACACCATTGCACTGAACCCCTTTCCCCCTCTGTCTCGGGCAACAATCGATTGCCTATCAGTTTGAAGCTTCTTATTGCACCTTCATACCTTGCTCTCGATGACTTTCTTGAATTTCAACTCGAGAGATGCATGTATGCCACGTTCACTGAGATAGCCCCCAGGTACCTAACATGTGTTGAGCTCCATCCTTTCCGAGTCTCCCCCCTTATCTTTTCCATAAGTACGATGGAGGTCCTGAAGAAAGGATGTTGGCTTCATCATGATGACCTGAAGCAGAGAAATGAAGACATCAATGTAATAGATCGACCTTTTAAAGAAGGGCAACCAAGACCAACAAGACCCGTTAGAATTTTGTAACCAAATCCCTTCCCCTTACTCCTCTCCTAAATCTCGGGACGAGATTTCTTGCACTGGAGTAGAATTGTAACGCCCGGATAATTAAGCCACAGTAAACCTCAGCCTAATGATGCCATGTCACCACACTTGATAAGCTAATTGGACACTTGATAGAAACCAAACACAAATCCGTATTCAAATGCCAAGCCAAACTATAATTTTATAAATCAGTAAATTAAAATGTTCCTTAGGTAGGAAATATTCAGTACATAATTGTCCTACATTAACAAACATTTTTGGGGATGTTTAAAATACCCATGGATATTGAAAGTGGACCAATGGCACCTTTTAGCCCATTTTATTACAATCATAATTTAAAATGAATCCAATTATACCCCAAACTTTTTGTGTTATCCCAGATTATTGTGTTAGATTTATATGTCAAGTTTCAACTCAAACAAAAATTGTTTGCCTTTTCAAATAAATGAAAAACTAAGTCACATGTCAAAAGAAAAGAAAAGAAAAGAAAAGGAGAAAGTCCCATGTGCACTTAAGCCCATTAGGATTAGTAGTAACCCAGTCCACCTTCGCGCCTCCTTCAACCTCTATTCATCGGAGACTTGTGGACGAGCACGTCGCGTCCATCGCTCGGATCGTCACATGCCGACCATCCCGCGCCTCCCCGTTGTATCCCTCGGCGGACAAGAACCTCCCCGCTACCCCTCTCGAACCCTAGCTCCATGTCCCTCGCCCCTTTTCCTCTTTTCTCGATATGAAGCTCCACCGAGCGGAGCCAGCGCACGCCGTCGCAGACTACCACGACCACCGGCCATCGCGCGTCATTTGCATTTTTCCAAGAGGAGCGCCATCACTGTCTTCGCCGTCTACGCTCGCGAGGTCAAGTTGGAGAGCTTCACATCGACGGGATCGACACCGTCTTCTTCCTCCGACCACAGCCGCACACCATCGTGGGGATCCGCCACCACCAGTCCTCCCCGAGCCTAGTCGACCCTCTCCTCATCAACGGGGTGAGCCCCCGCATCCATTCTCCTCTGCTTTCCCCCTCGGATCCCTCGTCCCGATGTCGAACGTCGCCGATCCAGCGGACATGCGCTCACCGCGCCCGTCTCTGCTGCTTCGCACTCTCGCGTCCTGCCTCACCTACGAGCTGCGCTCGCCCGCGCCCTCCCTGCTTCAGTCGTCGCCGCACTAGCTGCTGCCTTTTGCGCGCCCCGCCGCCGCTAGTCCATTGGCCCCATAGTGGCCGCACTCGTCGACCGCCCCCGCCAGTTGCATGTGGCCACCCGTCGCTGCTGCCACATGCCTCCTGGCCACATCGGCCGCCCCTGCCAGCCCTACACTGCCGCCGCCTCCCACTGCAGCTGCGCTCTACCAGCGTCGCTCGCTTGGCCGCCGGCAGCTGTTCCATCCAAATTGGGCTAGCCCTTAACGGGCTAGGAAACTAACCCCACTAACCTAGGCCCGTTAGCCCGCCATTGCCCCTTAAAAGAAAGAGTAAATATAATAATTAATTAATTAATTTAATGATTTAATGATTTAATTTAATGATTTAATTAATTAATTTAATTAACTAATCTAATTACACTAATGTGACAATGACAGTGGCCCCACCCCTTAATTATATGTTAAAATCATAGCTTAGGTTAATGTGTCAATGACTGGCGGGCCCCACTGCCCTCTTTGAATGGTCAACGGACTGTGTTGACTCATGACGTGATGCTGACGTCATGCTGGCGCAGAAAGCTATTTTGAATTAAAATAAATCCAGTCAAATCTAGAAAATCATTAAATCTTTATAAATTAATATAAAATAAATCTCAGATGAAAATACTTTCTACACGAAAGTAGCTCAGAACGACGAGATGAATCCGAATACACAGTTCATTCGTCCGCCACACGTCACTAGCATAGCGAACATGCAACCTTCCCCCTCTGGTCCGTCTGTCTGATAAAGCGAAACACCGGGAATACTTTCCCGGATGTTTCCCCCCTTGCCACTACTGCCTAGTACCACGTTAGGGCACACATAGCACCATGTATTGCCATGTCATGCATCATCATGCATCTGTTTGCATTGTATTTATTGTTTATTCCCCCTCTTTTCTCCGGTAGACCCCGAGACCGGCGTTGATGCTACTAAGTATGACTGTCACCGACGACCTTTCTTCCTGTACAACATAGCTTCCAGGAAAGCCAACCCCATTTGATCAACCAGATATCGCCCACTTTCCTGTCTGTTATTCTTGCATTAGGTTTGCTACTGTTGTTGATTCGATAGCTCCTATTTTGTTGCATAGCCTGTCATTGTTGCTACAACTATTGATACCTTTACCTGCTATCGTAAATGCTTAGTATAGGATGCTAGTATTCCATTAGTGGCCCCACATTCTTGTCTGCCTGCCATGCTATACTATCGGGCCATGATCACTTTGGGTGTTGATCATGGGTATATAATAAATACATACTTTACATGATACATGAAGTGACTAAAGTCGGGTCGGCTCGTAGAGTACCCGCAAGTGACTCCGATGTGGGGGTTGAAAGGACAGGTGGTTCCATCCAGGTAGTGGTGGTCCCGGGTTCGGCCCCTCGAGTGATTCTTTATGACGGAGCGACATGGCGGGATGAGACACCCAGTAGAGAGGTGGACTGGTCCCTGGTCATTGTCCGCGGTTATCTCATAATAACACGATTAACGAGTTTGCATATTTGATCTGAGTCTGGCTATGAGCGTATATGCACTGACCAACTATGCAGGAACAGTTATGGGCACTCGACGTCGTGGTGTCAGTAGAAGCCTTCTTGACGTTAGCGACTGAGTGGCGCGCGCCGGGTAGGGCCGCGTAATGCAACTTCCTTTGTAATGGAGGTTGCTAGGTCTGCTCACCGGCCGCGTACGCAACGTGCAGGTGTGCAACGGGTGATGGGTCCACACCCCTGCCCGCTTAGGATTTAGATCAGCATGCTGACCTCTCCGTTGTGCCTAGGTAGGGCTGCGACGTGTTGATCTTTCGAGGCCGGGCATGACCCAGGAAAGTGTGTCCGGTCAGAGGGATCGAGCGTATTGGGTAATGTGGTGCACCCATGTAGGGAAGTTTATCTATTCGAATAGTCGTGTCCCTCGGTAAAAGGACAAACCGGAGTTGTATTCCGACCTCATGACAACTAGAACTGGATACTTAATAAAACAGACCCTTTCAAGTTCTAGATACAACCCAGTGATCGCTTTCCCACAGGGTGACGAGGGGAGGATCACCGGGTACGATTATGCTATACGATGTTACTTGGTGAACATTCCAACCACTCTCCTCTACTACTGCAAGATGGAGGCTGCCAGAAGCGATGATACTTGTTACTTTCCAGCTACTCTCTTTTACTGCTACAAGATGGAGGCTGCTAGCAGCGTAGTCTTCGATAGTCCTAGCTTTCCCCCTCATATTCTAGCGTTCTGCAGTTTAGCCCACAGATATTACCCCTTTATACATATACCAATGCGTATGTAGTATAGATCCTTGCTAGCGAGTACTTTGGATGAGTACTCACGGTTTCTTTGCTCCCCCCCCCCTTTCCCCCTTTTCCCTTCTTCTCGGATGATGCAACCAGATGGTGGAGCCCAGGAGTCAGATGCCACAGCCGACAACTACTACTATCCCGCTGGAGCCTACAACTGCATGGATTCTGCCGACGACCAGGAGTAGTTTAGGATGATCCCAGGCAGGAGGCCTTGCCTTTTCGATCTGTATCCATGTTTGTGCTAGCCATCTTATGGCAACTTGTTTAACTTATATATGTACTCAGATATTGTTGCTTCCACTAACTCATTTATGATCGAGCTTATGTATTCGAGCCCTCAAGGCCCCTGGCTTGCAATATGAAGCTTTTATGATATTTAATTTGTGTTTAGAATTGTGTTGTGATATATTCCCGTGAGTCCTTGATCTTGGTCGTACACATTTGTGTGCATGATTAGTGTACGGTCAAATCGGGGCCGTCACACCCCTATCCCGAGGTCTGCCGGTTTTGACACCGACAGCCTCGGTGCACGCAAACATTTCCAAAATAGTGGGATAAGTGATACCCTTATAAACAACTGCCAAGGATCCCCAATATAGAACCGTATGATCTCGACACACATCAGAAATAGCCCCGCCACGCCTGTTGCGCAACATAGCTAGCACCGTCCATGTTGATTTTTGCCACCCCCATCAGTGAAGCAAGCCAGATCCTCGGGGTATCTCCTCGAATCCTAGGTGCTTTTGTTGCCTCAGGTTTCGTAATCTGCACAAGATCATCAATGTAAGAGACCACAAAAGATGAAGTTTGCATTAGGGATTGAAAAATGCCTTCATGAATTTCCTTCCTCCGTGCATACCATATTGACCATAATGTCACAACCACTTTTGTAAACAACTTATGATCGAGAAGATCATTTAATTGGAATAGCCAATTCTTTGCATGCGGTTCTGAGTTTTCCGCCATCTTTGCCACCAAGTCCGGATCATTAAGAGCCCAAGTGCACCTCGTAGATGTGCACGAGATAAGCGCATGACACCATGAATTTGGGGCACCATACAGTGGACAAGCATCTCGGGTGGCGATGTTTCTCTTAGCAAGCACTGAAGAAAATATGCCCTAGGAGCAATAACAAAGTTGTTATTTTATATTTCCTTGTATATCATGATAAATGTATTTTATTCATGCTAGAATTGTATTAACCGGAAACTTGATAAATGTGTGAATACATAGACAAACAGAGTGTCCCTAGTATGCCTCTACTAGACTAGCTCGTTAATCAAAGATGGTTATGTTTCCCAACCATAGACATCAGTTGTCATTTGATCAACGGGATCACATCATTAGGAGAATGATGTGATGGACAAGACCCATCCGTTAGCTTAGCACTATGATCGTTTAGTTTTTTTCCTATTGCTTTCTTCATGACTTATACATGTTCCTATGACTATGAGATTATGCAACTCCCAAATACCGGATGAACACCTTGTGTGCTATCAAACGTCACAACATAACTGCGTGATTATAAAGATGCTCTACAGGTGTCTCCGAAGGTGTTTGTGGTGTTGGCATAGATCAAGGATAGGATTTGTCACTCCGAGTGTCGGAGATGTATCTCTGGGCACTCTCGGTAATACACATCGAAATAAGCCTTGCAAGCAATGACTAATGAGTTGGTAACAAGGTGATGTATTACGGAACGAGTAAAGAGACTTGCCGGTGACGAGATTGAACTAGGTATGATGATACCGACGATCGAATCTCGGGCAAGTAACATACCGATGACAAAGGGAACAACGTATGTTGTTATGCGGTTTGACCGATAAAGATCTTCGTAGAATATGTAGGAACCTATGTGAGCATCCAGGTTCCGCTATTGGTTATTGACCGGAGATGAGTCTCAGTCATGTCTACATAGTTCTCGAACCCATAGGGTCCGCACGCTTAACGTTCGATGACGATCGATATTATGAGTTTATGTGTTTTGATAAACCGAATGAAGTTCGGAGTCCTGGATGTGATTATAGACATGACGAGGAGTCTCGAAATGGTCGAGACATAAATATTGATATATTGGAAGGTTGTATTCGGACAACGGAAGGGTTCCGGGGGTCACCGGATAAATACCCGAGTACCGGGAAGTTACCGGAACCCCCCGGGGAGTAAATGGGCCTTATTTGGCTTTAGGGGAGAGAGAGGGGCTGCCTAGGGCTGGGCCGCGCCCCCCCCCCCCCCGAAACCTAGTCCGAATTGGACTAGGGGGAGGGGCGGCGCCCCCTCATTCCTTCTCTTCCTCTCCCTCCCTTCCCTCTTCTCCTACTCCTACTAGGAGAGGGGAGTGCTACTCCTCTTGGTGCGTCTCCTCCCTAGGCCAGCCACCTCCTCCATCTCCCTCCTTTATATACATGGGAAGGGAACCCCTTGGACACACATCAATTGTTCCTAGCCGTGTGCGGTGCCCCCCTCCAAAGTTACACACCTCGATCATATCGTTGCAGTGCTTAGGCGAAGCCCTGCGCCGGTAACTTCATGATCATCGTCACCATGCCATCGTGCTGACGAAACTGTCCTGCGACCTCAACTGGATCAAGAGTTCGTGGGACGTCATTGAGCTGAACGTGTGCTGAATGTGGAGGTGCGGTACGTTCGGTGCTTGGATCGGTTGGATTGCGCAGACGTTCGACTACATCAACCGCGTTATTAAACGTTTCTGCTTTCGGTCTACGAGGGTACGCACTCTCCCTCTTGTTTCTATGCTTTTTCTCCTAGATAGATCTTGCGTGATCGTAGGATTTTTTTTGTTGAAATACTACATTCCCCAACAATGGCATCATGAGCCAGGTCTATGCATAGATGATATGCACGAGTAGAACACAATGAGTTGTGAGCGATAATAGTCATACTGCTTACCAGCATGTCTCACTTTGATTCGGCGGCATTGTGATATGAAGCGGCCCGGACAGATGTTAGGCGTACGCTTACGCGAGACTGGTTTCACCATTACGAGCACTCGTTGCTTAAAGGTGACAGGCGGGTGTCTGTCTCTCTCACTTTAGTTGAATAGAGTGTGACTACGCCCGACCCTTGTGAAGGTTAAAACATCACACTTGACAAAAAAATCCTTGTGGTTTTTGTATGTGTAGGTAAGAACGGTTCTTGCTAAGCTCATAGCAGCCACGTAAAACTTGCAATAACAAAGTAGAGGACGTCTAACTTGTTTTTGCAGGGCATGTTGTGATGTGATATGGTCAAGACGTGATGAGTTATACGTTATTGTATGAGATGATCATGTTTTGTAAATTATCGGCAACCGACAGGAGCCTTATGGTTGTCTCTTTATTGTATGAATTGTGAATGCCATGTAATTGCTTTACTTTATCACTATAAGTTAGCGATAGTAGTAGAAGCAATAGTTAGCGAGACGACCACGACGCTACGATGAAGATCATGGTGTCAAGCCGGTGACGATGGAGATCATGACGATGCTTTGGAGATGGAGCTCAAAAGCACAAGATGATGATGGCCATATCATGTCTTATATTTTGATTGCATGTGATGTTTATCTTATTATGCTTCTTATTTTGCTTAGAACGGAAGTAGCATTATAAGATGATCCCTTACAAAATTTCAAGGTACAAGTGTTCTCCCTGAGTATGCACCATTGCGAAAGTTCGTCGTGCCGAGACACCACATGATGATGGGGTGTGATAAGCTCTACATTCAAATACAATGGGTGTAAGACAGTTTTGCACATGCAGAATACTCGGGTTAAACTTGACGAGCCTAGCATGTACAGACATGGCCTCGGAACACTTGAGACCGAAAGGTCGAGCGTGAATCATATAGTAGATATGATCAACATAAGATGTTCACCATTGAAAAACTACTCCATCTCACGTGATGATCGGACATGGTTTAGTTGATTTGGATTACGTGATCATTTAGATGAGTAGAGATATTTCTATCTAAGTGGGAGTTCTTTAGTAATTTGATTAATTGAACTTTAATTTATCATGAACTTAGTCCTAATAGTTTTTGCATATCTATGTTGTTGTAGATCAATGGCCCGTGATACCGTTCCCTTGAATTTTAATGTGTTCCTAGAGAAAGCTAAGTTGAAAGATGATGGTAGCAACTACATGGACTGGGTCCGTAACTTGAGGATTATCCTCATTGCTGCATAGAAGAATTATGTCCTTGAAGCACCGCTAGGTGACATGCCTGCTGCAGGAGCAACTCCGGACGTTATGAACGTCTGGCAAGCTCGTTCTAATGACTACTTGATAGTTCAATGTGCCATGTTTTACGACTTAGAATCGGGACTTCAAAGACGTTTTGAACGTCATGGAGCATATGAGATGTTCCAAGAGTTGAAGTTAATATTTCAAGCAAATGCCCGAATTGAGAGATATGAAGTCTCCAATAAGTTCTATAGCTGCAGGATGAAGGAGAACAGTTCTAGCAATGAACACTTACTCAGAATGTCTGGGTACTACAATCACATGACTCAACTTGGTTGCAAAGTTGATGAATATAGTGTTATTGATAGAGTTCTTCAATCACTACCACCAAGCTATAAAGGCTTCATGATGAACTATAATATGAAAGGGATGCAGAAGACAATTCCCGAGCTCTTCGCTATGCTCAAAGTTGCGGAGGTGGAAATCAATAAGGAGCAGCAAGTGTTGATGGTCAACAAGACCACTAGTTTCAAGAAAAAGGGCAAGGGAAAGAAGGGCAACTTCAAGAAGAATAGCAAGCCAGTTGCTAATCCCGCGAAGAAACCCAAGTCTGGAGCCAAGCCTTAAACTAAGTGCTTCTACTGCAAAGGGACTCGACACTGGAAGCGGAACTGCCTCAAGTATTTGGTGGATAAGAAGGATTGGAAAGTGTACAAAGGTATATTTGATATACATGTTATTGATGTGTACCTTACTAATGCTCGTAGTAGCACCTAGGTATTTGATACTAGTTCGGTTGCTAATATTTGTAACTCGAAACAGGGGCTATGGATTAAACAAAGATTAGCTAAGGACGAGGTGTCGATGCGCGTGGGAAATGGTTCCAAAGTCGATGTGATCGCCGTCGGCACGCTACCTCTACATCTACCTTCAGGATTAGTTTTAGACCTAAATAATTGTTATTTGGTGCCAGCGTTGAGCATGCACATTATATCTGGATCTTGTTTGTTGCGAGACGATTATTCATTTAAATCGGAGAATAATGGTTGTTCTATTTATATGAGTAATATCTTTTATGCTCATGCACCCGTGAAGAGTGGCCTATTCTTGTTGGATCTCGATTGTAGTGATACACATATTCATAATACTGAAGCCAAAAGATACAAAGTTGATAATGATAGTGCAACTTATTTGATGCACTACCGTTTAGATCATATTGGTGTAAAGCGCATGAAGAAACTCCATGCTGATGGACTTTTGGAATCACTTGATTATAAATCACATGGTGCTTGCGAACCATGCCTCATGGGAAAGATGACTAAAACTCCGTTCTCCGGAACAATGGAGCAAGCAACTGACTTGTTGGAAATCATACATATTGATGTATGCAGACCAATGAGTGTTGAGGATCACAGCGGGTATCGTTATTTTCTGACTTTCACTGATGATTTGAGCAGATATGGGTATATCTACTTGATGAAGCACAAGTCTGAAACATTTGAAAAGTTCAAAGAATTTCAGAGTGAAGTAGAAAATCATGGTAAAAAGAAAATAAAGTTTCTACGATCTGATCGCGGAGGCAAATATTTGAGTTATGAGTTTGGTCTTCATTTGAAACAATGTGGAATAGTTTCACAGTTCACGCCACCTGGAACACCACAGCGTAATGGTGTGTCTGAACGTCCTAACCGTACTTTATTAGATATGATGCGATCTATGATGTCTCTTACCGATTTACCACTATCGTTTTGGGGTTATGCTCTAGAGACAGCTGCATTCACGTTAAATAGGGCACCATCTAAATCTGTTGAGACAGCGCCTTATGAACTGTGGTTTGGCAAGAAACCAAAGTTGTTGTTTCTTAAAGTTTGGGGTTGCGATGCTTATGTGAAAAAGCTTCAACCTGATAAGCTCGAACCCAAGTCGGAGAAATGTGTGTTCATAGGATACCCAAAGGAAACTGTTGGGTACACCTTCTATCATAGATCCGAAGGCAAGATATTGCTTGCTAAGAATGGATCCTTTCTAGAGAAGGAGTTTCTCTCGAAAGAAGTGAGTGGGAGGAAAGTAGAACTTGATGAGGTAATTGTACCTTCTCCCGAATTGGAAAGTAGTACATCACAGAAACTAGTTCCAGTGATTCCTACACCAATCAGCGAGGAAGCTAATGATAATGATCATGAAACTTCAGATCAAGTTACTACTGAACCTCGTAGGTCAACCAGAGTGCGTTCACGCCAGAGTGGTACGATAACCCAGTTCTGGAAGTCATGTTACTAGGCCATGATGAACCTACGAACTATGAGGAAGCGATGATGAGCCCAGATTCCGCAAAATGGCTTGAAGCCATGAAATCTGAGATGGGATCCATGTATGAGAACAAAGTGTGGACTTTGGTTGACTTGCCCGATGATCGGCAAGCCATTGAAAATAAATGGATCTTTAAGAGGAAGACTGACACCGATGGTAATGTTACTGTCTACAAAGCTCGACTTGTTGCAAAAGGTTTTCGACAAGTTCTAGGAGTTGACTACGATGAGACTTTCTCAACCGTAGCGATGCTTAAGTCTGTCCAAATCATGTTAGCAATTGCCGCATTTTATGATTATGAAATCTGGCAAATGGATGTCAAAATTGCATTCCTTAATGGATACCTCAAAGAGGAGTTGTATATGATGCAACTAGAAGGTTTTGTCGATCCTAAACGTGCTAACAAAGTGTGCAAGCTCCAACAATCCATCTATGGACTGGTGCAAGCATCTCGGAGTTGGAATATACGCTTTGATGAGGTGATCAAAGCATATGGTTTATACAGACTTTTGGAGAATCCTGTATTTACCAGAAAGTGAGTGAGAGCTTTGTAGCATTTCTGATATTATATGTGGATGACATATTGTTGATTGGAAATGATATAGAATTTCTGGATGGCATAAAAGGGTACTTGAATAAGAATTTTTCATTGAAAGACCTCGGTGAAGCTCCTTATATATTGGGCATCAAAATCTATAGAGATAGATCAAGACGCTTAATTGGACCTTCACAAAGCACATACCTTGACAAAGTTTTGAAGAAGTTCAAAATGGATCAGTCAAAGAAAGGGTTCTTGCCTGTGTTACAAGGTGTGAAGTTGAGTAAGACTCAATGCCCGACCACTGCAGAAGATAGAGAGAAAATGAAAGTCATTCCCTATGCCTCGGCCATAGGGTCTATCATGTATGCAATGTTGTGTACCAGACCTAATGTGTGCCTTGCTATAAGTTTAGCAGGGAGGTACCAAAGTAATCCAGGAGTGGATCACTAGACATCGGTCAAGAACATCATGAAGTACCTGAAAAGGACAAAGGATATGTTTCTCGTTTATGGAGGTGACAAAGAGCTTGTCGTAAATGGTTACGTTGATTCAAGCTTTGACACTAATCTGGATGACTCTAAGTCACAAACCAGATATGTATTTTTGTTGAACGGTGGAGCTGTCAGTTGGTGCAGTTCCAAGCAGAGCATCATGGCGGGATCTACGTGTGAAGCGGAGTACATAGTTGCTTCGGAAGCAGCAAATGAAGGAGTCTAGATGAAGGAGTTCATATCCGATCTAGGTGTAATACCTAGTGCATCGGGTCCAATGAAAATCTTTTGTGACAATACTGGAGAAATAGCCTTGGCGAAGGAATCCATGTTTCACAAGAGAGCCAAGCACATCAAGAGACGCTTCAATTCCATCCATGATCAAGTCAAGGAGGGATACATAGAAATTTGCAAGATACATACGGATCTAAATGTTGTAGACCGTTGACTAAGCCTCTTCCACGAGCAAAACATGATCAGCACCAAAACTCCATGGGTGTTAGAATCATTACTATGTAATGTAGATTATTGACTCTAGTGCAAGTGGGAGACTGAAGGAAATATGCCCTAGAGGCAATAATAAAGTTGTTATTTTATATTTCCTTGTATATCATGATAAATGTCTTTCATTCATGCTAGAATTGCATTAACCAGAAACTTGATACATGTGTGAATACATAGACAAAACAGAGTGTCCCTAGTATGCCTCTACTAGACTAGCTCGTTAATCAAAGATGGTTATGTTTCCTAACCATAGACATGAGTTGTCATTTGATCAATGGGATCACATCATTAGGAGAATGATGTGATGGACAAGACCCATCCGTTAGCTTAGCACTATGATCATTTAGTTTTTCTGTTATTGCTTTGTTCATGACTTATACTTGTTCCTATGACTATGAGATTATGCAACTCCTAAATACCCGACGAACACCTTGTGTGCTATCAAACGGTACAAGGTAACTGGGTGATTATAAAGATGCTCTACGGGTGTCTCCGAAGGTGTTTGTGGTGTTGGCATAGATCAAGAATATGATTTGTCACTCCGAGTGTCGGAGAGATATCTTTGGGCCCTCTCGGTAATACACAACGTAATAAGCCTTGCTAGCAAACGACTAATGATTTAGTCACAAGATGATGTATTACGGAACGAATAAAGAGACTTTCCGGTGATGAGATTGAACTAGGTATGATGATACCAACGATCGAATCTTGGGCAAGTAACATACCAATGACAAAGGGAACAACGTATGTTGTTATGCGGTTTGGCCGATAAAGATCTACATAGAATATGTAGGAACCAATATGAGCATCCAGGTTCCGCTATTGGTTATTGACCAGAGATGAGTCTCGGTCATGTCTACATAGTTCTCAAACCCGTAGGGTCCGCACGCTTAACGTTCGATGACGATCGGTATTATGAGTTTATGTGTTTTGATGAACTGAAGGTAGTTCGGAGTCCCAGATGTGATCAAGGACGTGATGAGGAGTCTCGAAATGGTCGAGACATAAAGATTAACATATTCTAAGGTTATATTCGGCAGCCGGAAGGGTTCTGGGGGTCATCGGATAAATACCGGAGTACCGGGAGGGTACCTGAACCCCCCAGGGAGTAAATGGGCCTTATTGGGCTTTAGGGGAGAGAGAGGGGCTGCCTAGGGCTGGGCCACGTGCCCCCCAAGCCTAGTCCTAATTGTACTAGGGGGGCGGCGTGCCCTCCTTCCTTCTCTTTCTCTCCCTCCCTTCCCTCTTCTCCTACTCCTACTAGGAAAGGGGAGTCCTACTCCTAGTGGGAGTCGGACTCCCCCCATGCGCGCCTACTCCCTAGGCCGGCCGCCTCCTCCCTCTCCCTCCTTTATATACGTGGGGAGGGAACCCCTTGGACACACATCAATTGTTCCTAGCCATGTGTGGTGCCCCCTCCACAGTTACACACCTCGGCCATATCGTTTTTATGTTTAGGCGAAGCCCTGCGTGCTACTTCTCGAGCTTGCGTTGTATTCCCTCTAAGAGGAAAGGGAGATGCAGCACAATAGCGTAAGTATTTCCCTCAGTTTTTGAGAACCAAGGTATCAATCCAGCAGGAGACCACGCGCGAGTCCCTCGCACCTGCACAAACAAATAAGAACTTCGCAGCCAATGCGATAAGGGGTTGTCAATCCCTTTACGGTCACATACGAAAGTGAGATCTGATAGAGATGATAGTTTATATTTTTGGTATTTTTGTTTATAAGAACAGAAAGGAAAAGCAGAAAAAGTAAAGTAGATGTAGATTGATATGTTGAGAATAGACCCGGGGGCCATAGTGTTCTCTAGTGGCTTCTCTCATGATAGCGATATTCTACGGCGGGTAAACAAATTTGTCGAGCAATTGATAGAAAAGCGAATAATTCTGAGACTATCTAGGCATGATCATCGTATATAGGCATCACGTCCGAGACAAGTATACCGACTCCTGCCTGCATCTACTACTATTACTCCACACATCGACCGCTATCCAGCATGCATCTAGTGTATTGAGTTCATAAGAACAGAGTAACGTCTTAAGCAAGATGAGATGATGTAGAGGGATAAACTCAAGCAATATGATGTAAACCCCATCTTTTTATCCTCTATGGCAACAATACAATATGTTCCTTGCTGCCCCTATTATCACTGGGAAAGGACACCGCAAGATTGAACCCAATGCCAAGCACTTCTCCCATTGCAAGAACTATAGATCTAGTAGGCCAAACCAAACCAATAATTCGAAGAGACTTGCAAGGATATTATGAGCACACATAAAGAGTTCAGAAAAGAACCAAATATTTGTCATAGATAATCTTGATCATAAACTCACAATTCATCGGATATCGACAAACACACCGCTAAAAGAGATTACATCGAATAGATCTCCTCGAAGACTGAGGAGAACTTTGTATTGAGATCTAGAGAGAGAGAGAAGAAGCCATCTAGATACTAGCTATGGACACGAAGGTCTATAGTAAACTACTCACAACTCATGGTGAGGGCGATGATTATGATGTAGAAGCACTCCGTGATGGATCCCCCCTCCGGTGGAGCTCCAGAACAGGCTCCATGATGGGATCTCATGGGAACAGAAGGTTACGGCGGTGGAACTAGGGTTTTCTCTCCGTTGCTGATGGTTTCGGGGTACGTAGGCTTATATAGGATGAAGGAGGACACCGGAGGACTCAAGAGGGTCCCACGAGGCAGGGGGAACGCCCTGGGCAGGGGGGCACGCCCCCCACCCTTGTGGGCACCCCGTGGCCCTTACTCCGTGGTTCTCAAGTCTCCCGTGCGTGATTTTCTCCAAAAATATCTCTCCCGAAGGTTTCATTCTGTTTGGACTCCGTTTGATATTCCTTTTCTGAAAAACCCTAAAACAAGCAAAAAAAACAGCAATCTGGAGGGCCTTTGGGTTAGTAGGTAAGTCCCAAAAATGATATAAAAGTGAATGATAAAGCCCATTAAACATCCAAAACATCATAAATAATAGCATGGAACATTAAAAATTTATAGATACGTTGGAGACGTATCAAGCATCCCCAAGCTTAATTCCTGCTCGTCCTCGAGTAGGTAAATGATAAAAATAGAATTTTCGATGTGGAATGCTAACCAACATAGTTTTTCTATGTAATTCTCTTAACTGTTGCATGAATGTTCAGATCTGAAAGATTCAAGATAAAAGTCTATATTGACATAAGAAATAATAATACTTCAAGCATACTAACAAAGCAATCATGTCTTCTCAAAGTACTATGGCTAAAGAAAGTTATCCCTACAAAATCATATCGTCTGGCTATGCTCCCTCTTCATCACACAAAATATTCATATCATGCACAACCCAATTTCAGCCAAGCACTTGTTTTCATACTCTATTATTTTAAACCTCACAACTTTCACGCAATACATGAGCGAGAGCCATGGACATAGCACTATGGGTGGAATAGAGAGGTGGTTGTGGAGAAGAAAAAAAGGAGGGAGATAGTCTCACATCAACTAGGCGTATCATTGGGCTATGGAGATGCCCATCAATAGATATCAATGTGAGTGAGTAGGGATTGCCATGCAACAGATGCACTAGAGCTAAAAATGTATGAAAGCTCAACAAAAGAAACTAGTGGGTGTGCATCCAACTTGCTTGCTCAGGAAGACCTAGGGCATTTGAAGAAGCCCATCGTTGGAATATACAAGCAAAGTTCTATAATGAAAATTCCCACTAGTATATGAATGTGACTAAGCATGAGACTCTCTATCATGAAGAACATGGTACTACTTTGAAGCACAAGTGTGGAAAAAGATAGTAGCAATTGTCCCTTTTCCTTTTTTTGGGCCTTTCTTTTTTTCTTTGGCCTTTTTTTTCTTTTGTGGAGGGGCTTTATTGATTTAGCCTTTCCTCCCATGGGACAATGCTCTAATAATGATGATCATCACACTTTCATTACAACTCGATATTACAACTCGATACTACAACAAAGTATGACTCTATATGAATGCCTCCGGCGGTGTACCGGGATGTGCAATGAAACAAGAGTGACATGTTTGAAAAATTATGCATGGTGGCCTTGCCACAAATATGATGTCAACTACATGATCATGCATGGCAATATGACAATATGATGCGTGTCATATGAACGGAACGGTGGAAAGTTGCATGGCAATATATCTCGGAATGGCTATGGAAATGCCATGATAGGTAGGTATGGTGGCTGTTTTGAGGAATATATGGTGGCTGTTTTGAGGAAGTATATATAGTGGGTTTATGGTACCGGCGAAAGTTGTGCGATACAAGAGAGGCTAGCAATGGTGGAAGGGTGAGAGTGTGTATAATCCATGGACTCAACATTAGTCATAAGAACTCATATACTTATTGCAAAAATCTACGAGTCTTCAAAACAAAGCAATCAGCGCATGCTCCTAGGGGGAGGTTGATAGGAGTTAACCATCGCGCGCCCCCGACCTCCACACAAAGGTTGGCACTTTACAAATACCTCATGCTCTAACTTCGTCACATAGCGGTTCACCATACGTGCATGCTACGGGAATCACTAACCTTAACACAAGTATTTCTAAATTTTATAATAACTCCACTAGCATGAATCTAATATCACTATCCTCATATCTCAAAACAATGATCAAGCATCCAACATCTCATCATATTCAATGCACTTAGTGTGAATTTTTTTTACTACATTGATATTGGATGTCTATCATGTGAAGACTAGTTTTATAGCCTAAAAACTTTACCATGATGTTTTAATAGACTCTCAAATGGATATAAGTGAAGCATGATAGTTCAAAATTTTGTTCAAAATATAATCACCACCGTGCTCTAAAAGATATAAGTGAAGCACTAGAGCAAAAGCTATTCAACTCAAAAGATATAAGTGAAGCACATAGAGTGTTCTATCAATTCCTAGGCCATATTTAACTCTCTAAAATAGGTGTGTCCAGCAAGGATAATTTTGGAAAGCTAACAAGCAAAGACTCAAATTATACAAGATTCTCCAAGCAAAACACATATCATGTGGTGAATAAAAATATAGCTCCAAGTATAGTTACCGATGGATGAAGACAAAAGAGGGGATGCCTTCCCGGGGCATCCCCAAGCTTAGGCTTTTGATTGTCCTTGAATTTTACTTGGGGTGCCTTGGTCATCCCCAAGCTTAGTCCCTTGCTACTCTTTGTTCCATAGTCCATCAAAGCAATACTCAAAACTTGAAAACTTCACAACACAAAACATAGACAAAAATTCTCGTGGGCTCCGTTAGTATAAGAAAGCAAACCACTACTCAAAGGTACTGCAATGAATTCATTCTTTGTTTATATTGGTGTTAAACCTACTATATTCCAACTTCTCTACGGTTCATGCCTCCCAATATTACTCATAGATGCATTGAAATAAGCAAACAACACACGAAAAACAGAATCTGTCAAAAACAGAACAGTCTGTAGTAATCTGCAGGTTTCGCATACTTATGTAACTCCAAAAAATTCAAACTAAGTTGGTAAAGTGTGGAATTTGTCTCTTAATCATCTGCAAAAAGAATCAACTAAATAGCATGCTCCAGTAAAATCTGATGACCATTCTAGCGAGCGCTAACGATTCTGTTGTTCACAGCAAGATCACATAAACTTCACACAAGTCTTCCCAAAGGTTCTACTTGGCACAAACACTAAACAAAACTTGAAACCACATCTAAATAGAAGCTAGATGCAATATTTATTCCCTAACAGCAGCACAAACAAAAAAAATAAAATGAGGTTGCCTCCCAACAAGCGCTATCGTTTTACGCCCCTAGCTAGGCACGATACATGATAGATCTAGGTATTGCCATCCTTGGAAGGCAATCCATAAGTGGCTCTCATAATAGATTCATATGGTAATTTGATTTTATTTCTGGGAAATTGTTTCATGCCCTTCCTTAACGGAAATTGGAATCTAATATTTCCTTCCTTCATATCAATAATTGCACCAATCGTTCTAAGGAAAGGTCTACCAAGAATAATAGGACATGAAGGATTGCAATCTATATCAAAAACAATGAAACCTACGGGCACATAATTCCTATTGGCAACAATAAGAATTTCATTAATTCTTCACATAGGTTTCTTAATAGTGGAATCCGCAAGATGCAAATTTAAAGAACAATCATCAAGCTCATGGAACCCTAGCAAATCACACAAAGTTTTTGGGATAGAGGAGACACTTGCACCCAAATCACACAAAGCATAGCATTCATGATCTTTTATTTTTATTTTAATAGTAGGTTCCCACTCATCATAAAGCTTTCTAGGGATAGAAACTTCCAACTCAAGTTTTTCTTCAAAATATTGCATCAAAGCATCAACTATGTGTTTCGTGAAAGCTTTATTTTGACTATAAGCATGCGGATAATTTAGTACGGATTGCAACAAGGAAATACAATCAATCAAAGAGCAATTATCATAATTGAATCCCTTGAAATCCAAAGTAGTGGGTTCATCACTATGCAAAGCTTTAATCTCTTCACTCCCACTTTTAACAATTTTAGCGTCAAGATCTAAAAGCTCAGAATCATTGGGACACCTTAAAGCAGAATCATCTCCAATCCTATCTTCATCAATATTTATGCTAGAAAACAAGGATCTAATAGGAGACACATCAATAACTTTCAGATCTTCATCTTTATTTTCATGATAACTAGAATAACATGCTTTAATATAATTCTCCCTTTTAACACGCATCCTAGCGGTTCTTTCTTTGCATTCATCAATGGAAATTCTCATGGCTTTGAGAGACTCATTGATGTCATGCCTAGGTGGGATAGATCTAAGTTTCAAAGAAACAACATCAAGAGTAATTCTATCCACACTTCTAGCCAATTCATCAATCTTAAGCAATTTCTCTTCAAGCATAGCATTGAAATTCTTTTGCGAGATCATAAACTCCTTAACACTAGTTTCAAATTCAGAAGGCAACTTTCCATAAGAGTTGTTGTAGGAATTACCATAATTATTAGAGGAATTACTAGGAAAAGGCCTAGGATAAGCATTGTTACCAAAATTATTCCTACCAACAAAATTCACATCCAAAGATTCATTGTTATTTTCAATCAAAGTGGACATAGGCATATCATTAGGATCAGAAGAAGCACCCTTAGCAGCAAACAATTTCATAAGTTCATCCATCTTTCCACTCAAAACACTAATTTCTTCAATATCATGCACTTTTTTACTAGTAGATCTTTCGGTGTGCCATTGAGAATAATTAACCATAACAT
This sequence comes from Secale cereale, assembly GCA_902687465.1. Taxonomy (NCBI): domain Eukaryota; kingdom Viridiplantae; phylum Streptophyta; class Magnoliopsida; order Poales; family Poaceae; genus Secale; species Secale cereale. The sequence goes on from LR738715.1 coordinate 730,831,876, forward strand.
TATCTAGGAGTTTGGTAGCTTCTCCTAAGGTAGTTTCCATGAAAGTGCCTCCTGCGGCCGAATCTAAAAGATTTCTAGAAGCAAAATTCAAGCCAGCATAAAAGTTTTGAATAATCATCCATAAGTTCAAACCATGTGTAGGGCAATTACGTATCATTAGTTTCATTCTCTCCCAAGCTTGTGCAACATGCTCATGATCTAGTTGCTTAAAATTCTTAATATCATTTCTAAGAGAGATGATCTTAGCAGGGGAAATACTTAGAGATAAAAGCATCTTTGCACTTATTCCACGAATCATTACTATTTCTAGGCAAAGAGGAAAACCAAGTTTTAGCACGATCTCTAAGTGAAAACGGAAATAACTTTAATTTAACAATATCGTTATCCGTATCCCTTTTCTTTTGCATATCACACAAATCAACAAAGTTGTTTAGATGGGTAGCGGCATCTTCACTAGGAAGGTCAAAAAATTGATCTTTCATGACAAGATTCAACAAGGTAGCATTGATCTCACAAGATTCAGCATCGGTAAAAGGAGCAATCGGAGTGCTAATAAAGTCATTATTGTTGGTATTGGAGAAGTCACACAATTTGGTATTGTTTTGAGCCATAGTGACAAGCAAGCAATCGAGCACACACAAGCAAACAAGAAGCAAGCGAACGATAAACACACGGCAGAAGAAGGGCAAATAAAATGGCAAGGGTGAAGTGGGGGAAAGGAAAACGAGAGGCAAAAATGTAATGCGAAGGATAATGGTTTGTGATAGGTACTTGGTATATGACTTTTGCGTAAGCCTCCCCAGCAACGACGCCAAAAATTCTTCTTGCTACTTCTCAAGCTTGCGTTGTATTCCCTCAAAGAGGAAAGGGAGATGCAGCATAGTAGTGTATGTATTTCCCTAAGTTTTTGAGAACCAAGGTGTCGGTGTACAAAAAGAGGGGTACACTTTTTGTACCCCTATAACTGTGCACGGGCAGTCTGAGCCACGGGCACCACCACACCAAGCACAGCAGGGGAGGTGAGCCAAGGTAAAACCAGAGCTCGATGGAACTAGAGCAACGCCAAGAACAAGACCACAAAGAGCAAAGGGACGAAGCGGCTTCACCCGGCAAGATCCTTGCCGGGAGCCAGTTTCAGCAGCCCTGGCGAGATCCTTGCCGAGGCTAGCTCTGGCAGCCCCGGCAGGACCCTTGCCGCGGCAGCTCGCCCCGCGCCTGCGGAGCGGATCACCCTTGAGTCCACTTCCCCTACGGGGCAAGGATTCGGGAGATATACCCGTGGTGGCATGCAGATCTTTGTGAAGACATTCAAGGACAGATACACACACTAAGAGGACGACAACCCTTCGCGGGATCCCAGCCAAGGAGGACCACAAGGCATCCAGCAAGCACCTTGCCGGGGATGACAGTAGGCGCCGCGGCAAGATCCTTGCCGGGGGCCCCGGCAAGGCCCTTGCCAAGTACACCCGTAGGGCCACCGTCAAGCCAACGCCAACTAAGATTCCATCGCCCTATATAGCTGCCAACCCAACCAGCTGGGCAGGCACCTGTGTGGCAACATGCAGATCTTCATGGAGACCCGCCATTGCGCCACCTCAGCTGCCTGCCTGCCTACATGGCACCCCAAACACTGCTGGCCAGGGCGCGTGTCAACACAAGGAGGAGTGGCGACGAACAAGATGGACGTCTCCCCTCTTCCTTGATAAAGCAAGGACACCTAAGCTAAGCGCATTAAATGTGCCTTGTCCTGTAATGCGAGGGATAACCTCGCATCACTGTACCCTTTCCACCTCCTGCGTGCCACGTTGGCAACCCCTTTTTCCTATAAAAGGAGGCCCGAGGCGACCAGGAGAAGGATTCGGCTTTTTAGAACTCCTCAAGACTCGGCTTTCGGAGCTGATCACGCCCCATTGCTAGCTGAAGAACACAAACATATAATCCACCAAAGCAGGAGTAGGGTTTTACGCATCTTTGCGGCCCGAACCTGGGTAAGGGAACCGTGTGCTAACTGTTAGATCCGCTCTTCTCTCAACCCCGCGCCCCGCAACCGTAGTAGGGATTCTTGTGATCCCATAGGTGTCGATCCAAATACACCGACATCTTTGGCACGCCAGGTAGGGGGAGCAGTTGTGAGAATCGGCTCCAGCAGTTGGCCCAACGCTCTTTCGTCTTCGTGGCCTTTTAAGAAGGAAGGAGGCCGGAAGATCTACGTTCGAGCGGCTACAAATAGAAACTAAGTTACATCGAACCTTGGATATTTCTATCCTATTATTTAAGGTTGTTATCCTCGGAGCTATCGTTCTTTGTGCAAAAAGAAACCTGCACGCAAATGGGGCCCTTCCCGATCGGCAACGCCTTTGCTCTGTTTCGAGTCCGCTCAACAATTCAAACGGCTGCATTGGAAACGGTAGGGTAGCCTTTCGCAATTGGCAAGGCCCTCGACTCTGACTCGAGTCAAACTCGACAGTTTGAGCGGCCGCGTTAAGGGCGGCAAGGTGGCTCACCCGGCAGCAAGCTCGCCCGGCAGGCCAATGGGGACCCGTCCCCAAGACGCCGCCTTGGGTTTTTCGCGCCGGCAAGCCTACCCAGCTAGCGTAGGGTGGACACACAATGAGGCAGCAAACAGGAAAATAACATGCGTCATTCTAAAGATATTTCAAAGTTATATTACATCATGTCATCGCTGCGGTTCTAACTAAAGATAAAATTTGTCTTGGTCATGAACCCGCAGCGGCGAAGAAGAACGGGATGCCTAATCCCGGCGCTGGCCCTCCATCCTCTTGATTTCGTCGATGCGGCTGATGACGGGCTTGATGCGCTCCTTGAGCGCCGTGAGGTCAGCACCCTCCGGCAAGCTATCCATCGTGGCTTCGAAGTCGAGGGCGGGGTTCCAGAACGCCATCTTGGTGAGGACCTTGGTCATGACCCCCCC
>LR738715.1:730834857-730871633 GCA_902687465.1 Secale cereale
CCCCCCCCCCCCCCCCGGCAAAGCCGCCGGGCCTCCCCAGCGAGCGTGGCCGTTTTGTTGGAGTGAAGATCAGTCAAGGCACTGAGGACGCCCTCGAAGAACAGGGTCAACTTGGCATTGACGGACCCGCTCCACTCAGGGGCATACCTCACGTTTGGCATCCCCATGAGGGCCAACTGCGAGGTAACCGTGCTGGCGATGTCCTCCAGCCGGCTGATCCACCTGTTCTCGCCCGCCACGTATTCTTGGTGGGAGGCGCCCTCGTCCGGCCCCAGCTGCTTCTCCTCCTCCAGGCTCTTGGTCAAGGCCTCCTCCCGAGCCGAGCTCTCCGACAACATCCTCTCGAGATTCTCCAGCCTCAGCTTGAGATCTCTGATGGAGTCTTGCGCCTCGGAGAGCTCCCCAGCCCTGCTGATGTACACTCCCTGCGCCTTTGTCAAGGCGCAGTTGAGCCTGTTCTTTTCGTCGGACAGCTTGAGGGCCTGCACCTTCAGCTCATCCTGCTCCACCTCCAGCTCTTGCACCTTGCCGGCGTGAGTCAGAGCCTGGGCATCGAGTGCCTCTTTGTGCCTCTGCCCCAGATCACGAGTCCGCCGCTCGACAAGGACCTCGAGCTCCTCATCCTTGCCGCAGAGCGTTGCGGCAAGCTTCGCCTCACGCGCGGAGAGATCTTCTTCCTGGGAATCGAGGGGGGCTTGATGTTGGTTCCCGGCGGCTTCCGCCGCGGCAGCCAAGTTCGCTGCCTCTTCCTAGGCCTTCTCGATGTCGGCCATCTTCATGATGAGCTCCGCATCACGCCTGGCCAATTCTTCTTGGAAGGCCCTCTGCTCCTCGCGGGACTGGTGGAACCAGGTTTGCGCCTCAGTAACGCGCGCCTGGAAGTCCACCTCCGCCTCGTCCACCGCTGCCGTTCTGGACTTAACCTTGTCCAGACGGGCGCGGTAGAGCGCTTGGAGCTTCCGGAAATTGACCCCCATGGCCCGAAAGAGCTGCCCTTCCGGAGAGCCGTCGCCGCCGGCGCCCGGTTCATCAACAACCTCGAGCCCGGTGGCGGCGAGCACCTCGCCATCGAAGACTTCCCCTCCGGCGGGCACTCGGGAGCTTGACGCCCCGACGAGATGGACGAAGAGGTCGTCGCCCACCTTCAGGTACCTGCCGGGGCCCGAGGTTGTGGAGGAAGAGGGCTGATCATCGATCGCCTCTTCCTCGGCTGTGGCCTTGCCGGCCTCCCCGGCAGGCCCACCGCCGGCAGCCTCGGCGGTGCCCCTGGCGGCGTCCTCGGTGGCCTTATCCGTGGCGGCCCCGGCAGCGTCTCTGGCGGCCTCCTCAGCGGCAATCTTGTCGGCCTCTGCCACAGCCTCCTCAGCAACTTCCTTGATGACGGCGTCCACGTCGTCCACATCTGTTGAAGGAGGGCCTGGGCAGTGATGGAGATGATGAAGCCAAGAAATAGGATAAGGGAAAAGCAAAGACAGAAGACAGGCGACTCACCAGTGCCAGGCTATGAAGCGGAAGTCCCCTCCCCGCCGGCGTTCGGCGCCGTGACAGGGCCACCAGCGCCCAAGTTCCCCTCTTCCTCCATGCGTGGGGGCTCCATGCTTGGTGCCCTTGCCGGGGACGCCCCTCGCGGCGGCGTGGTCGATGGGGGTGGTGCGTTGGGGGTAGCCCCCTACGGCTCCTCCTGCTACTGCTCCCGTCCTACAAAACCGGCAAGGTCAGCACCATAGCATCAAACACCTAATGCATGTCGAGCGAGAAGAGGATGATGAACTTACGCTGGGGGCTGTGCCGGGGGCTGCCGTCTGGGCTGCTCAACACCACCAGTGGTGTCCCTGAAGCCCCAGCCGGGGCTGGCTGCTCGCCGAAGCCTTGGCCCTCTTTATCCTCTGGGCCAACATCTCTGCGTCCCTGAAGAAGCAAGAATAGATCAAGATGAGTGGCATGGTTCAGGAAAATGGAAATGGCAGTAAGGAATGGAATACTTACTCGTCATCCATCTCCTCCTCCTCCGCCGCTTTCCTCTTCCTCTTCGGGCTAAGAGGCCCGAGATCGAAGGGGAACTCCGCGTCGCCATTCGAGTCGACGTCTGCCGGGGGAGGCGAAGAAGGGGGCGGAGTTTGTGCGTGCTTAGACGGAGAAAGGGCTGCCGCCTTCTTCTTCTCGGCGGCCTTCGTCGACCTCCTCACCGCCGTGGTCCTCGTGTGGCGCCCAGACCCCTCCAGGGCCAATTGAGGCTGCGCAGTCTTGCCGGGCCGGATCGGCTCGCCGGAACAGGCCCGCCGCAGGACTCGCCCTCTTCCCCTGGCTGGCGCCGGGCCGGCCGCCGCGTCCTCCTCCGACGACGACTCATCAGCCGCGTATTCGACCAGCAGAGCTCCGGTGCCGGCGCTGCTAGCCTCTCCGGCGGCCGCCACCCACTGGTCGAGCTCCTCCTCCTCCGCAGCCGTGGCATCCTTGTCTTCCATACCCCCGGCGTTGTCGGCCTCCATGACGAGGTGCGCCTCCCTCGCCCTAGCGGCGATGTAGTCCAGCTCCTCCTGGGTGGTGTCCCTGACAAGCCACTGCTCGGCGTCAGGCTTGACGCACACCTCGACCAGAGTGTCAAAGAATTGTTGCACGACCTCGTCCGCCGGCTCCTGCCAGCTAGGGAGGGGGCCGTGCGCGTTGCATTCCGGCATCATGGCGACGATCTTGGACTAGCGCAAATTGTTGCACAGCGGGACCACCCCCGCTGGCAGCTTGAAGACATGCCCCTTGACGGCCTTGCCGGCCTTTGTGGCAGCCTTCGCGGCCTTGCCGGTCCGTTCGACCTCGCCATCGCGGCCCACATCCATCTGGAAGAGCCGCCGGCAGAAATGGGCATGTCCCATCACTGTAAGGTTGTGGTCGAGGCCAGGGCGCAACCGCATGACGTCAGCCGGGTTCCTAAAGAGCCAGGCTGGGCTCCCCTTGTTGTGCAATGGGGCGATCCGACAGCGAATGAAGTCCGCCCCGATCATCTCAAGGGTGAGCCCGGCCTGGGCAAGCCGGTTGATCCTAGTGATGGCAATGGTGAGCCTCCTGTCGGCGGCGTCGATGTCGTCCCAGTCGCTGCCACGGACCGGTGGCACCCGACGGACCCGGCAGAATGTTGGCGGCTCGTCTTCTTCAATCCAGCACCACCGTCCGCGCCATTCATCCCACCTCTCCTTCATGGCACCCTCAGGGTACGCTCCTTTGGATCTCAGAATCCAAGTGATGCATCCAGAGATGGCGCCCCCCGGCTGGATTCGAGGGGTGAAATAGTGGCGGAAGAGCGCCGTGTTGGGCTGCACCCCGACGAAGCCTCGCAAAGGTGCGCGAAGAAAGCCATGCACGCCACCGCATTCGGAGTAAAATCCAGAAGGCGGAAGCCAACGGTGTGCATGACATCACAGAAGAAATCGGAGAAGGGGGGACACAACCCGCAAGAAAAAATAGTCGACGAAGAAGGGGTACCGATTTGGGCCAGGTTCGGCGCAAGCAGCCGGAACGACGTGTGTCGCCAGATGACCCAAGTTCTCCCCCCCCCCTCTCCACCCCCCAAAGGGGTTTGAAGGCAGCCCGGAGCTCGAAGACGTCGACCGTTGACGGGATGAAGAAAGCAGCCTTCGTCCGGTCCCCCGTAAACGCGCCCTCCAGCGGCCCCACAGGCCCGGCGCCCTTGGCCACCCCCTTGCCCTTGGCGGGTTTGGACGCCATGGCGGCTGAGTAGGAGGGCTAAGGGAGGGATATGGCGGAACGACGGCGGCAGGCGACGGCGAAGGCTTCGAAAAGAAAGAAGAGAGGGAACAGCGGCTCTGAGATTGGAAGAAACATGAGGAAAATGGAGGAAGTGAGTTGCGCGCCCAAGGTTATTCCTATTTATGGGGGGGGGACACGGGCCGCCTCCTTTCGCATTCACTGTGACGTGACGCATGCCTGCGAAAACCGCTCCACGCATGCCGCCCATGTCACGCACGCCCATCCACCCCGCGCCATGCGCGCGGGTCGTGGGAGGCGCAGCGCGCGGAAAATCTTACCACGGTGAAAACCGCCCCGCCTGCCCGCGCACCGTTCTGGGCCTGGCCCAACAACGCGTTGCGCTCATGTGTGGCCCAGGCCCAGGGGCTCCTGTCGGTTTACAAAAAGAGGGGTACACTTTTTGTACCCCTATAACTCTGCATGGGCAGTCTGAGCCATGGGCACCACCACATCAAGCACAGCAGGGGAGGTGAGCCAAGGTAAGACCAGAGTTCGATGGAACTGGAGCAACGCCAAGAACAAGACCACAAAGAGCAGAGGGACGAAGCGGCTTCCCCCGGCAAGATTCTTGTCGGGAGCCAGTTTCAGCAGCCCTGGCGAGATCCTTGCTGGGGCCAGCTCTGGCAGCCCCGGCAGGACCCTTGCCGTGGCAGCTCGCGCCGTGCCTGCGGAGCGGATCACCCTTGAGTCCACTGTCCCTATGGGGCAAGGATTCGGGAGATATACCCGTGGTGGCATGCAGATCTTTGTGAAGACATTCAAGGACAGATACACACACTAAGAGGACGATGACCCTTGGCGGGATCCCAGCCAAGGAGGACCACAAGGCCTCCGGCAAGCACCTAGTCGGGGATGACAGCAGGCGCCGCGGCAAGACCCTTGCCGGGGGCCCCGGCAAGGCCCTTGCCGAGTACACCCGCAGGGCCACCGTTAGGCCAACGCCAACTAAGCTTCCACCGCCCCATACAGCTACCGACCCAACCAGCTGGGCAGGCACCTGTGTGACAACATGCAGATCTTCGTGGAGACCCGCCATTGCGCCACCTCAGCTGCCTGCCTGCCTACATGGCACCCAGACACCGCTGGCCAGGGCGTGTGTCAACACAAGGAGGAGCAGCGACGGACAAGACGGACATCATCCCTCGTCCCCGATAAAGCAAGGACACCTAAGCTAAGCGCATTAAATGCGCCTTGTCCTGTAATGCAAGGGATAACCTCGCATCACTGTACCCTTTCCACCTCCTACGTGCCACTGTGGCAACCCCTTTTTCCTATAAAAGGAGGCCCGAGGTGACCAGGAGAAGGATTCAGCATTTTAGAACTCCTCACGACTCGGCTTTCGGAGCTGATCGTGCCCCATAGCTAGCTGAAGAACACAAACATATAATCCACCAAAGCCGGAGTAGGATTTTACGCATCTTTGCGGCCCGAACCTGGGTAAAGGAACCGTGTGCTAACTGTTAGATCCGCTCTTCTCTCAACCCCGCACCCCGCAACCGTAGTAGGTATTCTTGTGATCCCATAGGTGTCGATCCAAATACACCGACACAAGGTATCAATCCAGTAGGAGACCACGCGCGAGTCCCTCGCACCTGCAAAAACAAATAAGAACTTCGCAGCCAATGCGATAAGGGGTTGTCAATCCCTTTACGGTCACATACGAAAGTGAGATCTGATAGAGATGATAGTTTATATTTTTGGTATTTTTGTTTATAAGAACAGAAAGTAAAAGCGGAAAAAGTAAAGTATATGTAGATTGATATGTTGAGAATAGACCCGAGGGCCATTGTGTTCTCTAGTGGCTTCTCTCATGATAGCGATATTCTACAGCGGGTAAACAAATTACTGTCGAGCAATTGATAGAAAAGCGAATAATTATGAGACTATCTAGGCATGATCATTGTATATAGGCATCACGTCCGAGACAAGTAGAACGACTCCTGCCTGCATCTACTACTATTACTCCACACATCGACCGCTATCCAACATGCATCTAGTGTATTGACTTCATAAGAACAGAGTAACACCTTAAGCAAGATGACATGATGTAGAGGGATAAACTCAAGAAATATGATGTAAACTGCATCTTTTTATCCTCGATGGCAACAATACAATACGTGCCTTGCTGCCCCTACTGTCACTGGGAAAGGACACAGCAAGATTGAACCCAAAGCCAAGCACTTCTCCCATTGCAAGAACTATAGATCTAGTAGGCCAAACCAAACCAATAATTCGAAGAGACTTGCAAGGATATTATGAGCACACATAAAGAGTTCAGAAAACAACCAAATATTTCTCATAGATAATCTTGATCATAAACTCACAATTCATCGGATCTCGACAAACACACCGCAAAAAGAGATTTCATCGAATAGATCTCTTCGAAGACCGAGGAGAACTCTGTATTGAGATCCAGAGAGAGAGAAGAAGCCATCTAGATACTAGCTATGGACCCGAAGGTCTGTGGTAAACTACTCACAACTCATGGTGAGGGCGATGATGATGATGATGTAGAAGCACTCCGCGATGGATCCCCCCTCCGATGGAGCTCCGGAACAGGCTCCAAGATGGGATCTCACGAGAACAGTAGGTTATGGCGGTGGAACTAGGGTTTTCTCTCTATTGCTGATGGTTTCGGGGTACGCAGGCTTATATAGAAGGAAGGAGGACACCGGGGGACTCACGAGGGGCCCACGAGGCAAGGGGCGCGTGCCCCACCCTCGTGGGCACCCCGTGGCCCCTACTTCGTGGTTCTCAAGTCTCCCCTGCGTGATTTTCTCCAATAATATCTCTCCCGAAGGTTTCATTCCGTTTGGACTCCGTTTGATATTCCTTTTCTGCAAAACCCTAAAACAGGCAAAAAACAGCAATCTGGACTAGGCCTTTGGGTTAGTAGGTTAGTCCCGAAAATAATATTAAAGTGTATGACAAAGCCCATAAAACATCCAAAACATCATAAATAATAGCATGGAACAATAAAAAATTATAGATACGTTGGAGACGTATCACTGCGCCGATAACTTCATCATCATCGTCACCACACCGTCGTGCTGACGAAACTCTCCCGCGACCTCAACTGGATCAAGAGTTCGTGGGACGTCATCAAGAAGAACGTGTGCTGAACACGGAGGTGCCGTACGTTCGGTGCTTGGATCGGTTGGATCGCGAAGATGTTTGACTACATGAACTGCGTTACTAAGCGCTTCTGCTTTCGGTCTACGAGGGTACGTAGAGACACTCTCCCGCTCGTTGCTATGCTTCTCCTAGATAGATCTTGCGTTGTCGTAGGAATTTTTTTGAAATACTATGTTCCCCAACAAGCACGTCCGTCGTTGGCAGGTAATGACAGGCAAGACACCACAAAAATACCCTAATTCTCGGCGGCACCGTGAGCGACCACAGATTGGCCCAGTCATTCTCCTCTCTTTCATTGCATGATGAGCCATTTCTGCCCTCTAGTCAACTCTCCCTTGTTATTTTTGTTTTGATCATAAATTTGTAGGCCGAACTCACATTGAACCTACCTTTTTTCTATGGATGTCATGCCCAGAAATCATTAGTGTTACTACTGCACACTGATATCCTTAAAACTGCCTCCGCATCAATCGGCGGGTACACCAAACGAACTAGCTACATTCCAGGAAGCAATCATTGTTCCATTTCACATTAACATGTTCTAATCTCGGAAATTTTTGAATCCAAGTCCATCTTTTTGAGGAGAAGCCTTGCATGCGCATTTTCATAGATAATTTTGCACTTAATTTTGTCCTATGCTTTGACGATTCAGTCTTGGGAATAAACTCATTATGTGCTGATCCAGTCTGCGAATTATCTCATAAGGAATAGCTACTAATTTTGATGCCACCTCGTCCACTCAATTCATGCCTATTTTCAAACCTTAAAGGTAAATGAAGGCCAATGGCATCGGATACTCCTTCTCTGCTATGCATGCTAGAGTTTCCGCTGCCTCTCGCCGCATAGCCGCCAGCCTACCTTGTCTCATGTGGCCTTAGGGCCTTGGAGGCGCGGTGGATCACAGCCCTTGCTAGCGGGAGGGCTTCCTTTTTAGATATTTTTTTAGTTTTGCTAGAGTTTGTGTCCTAGGCGAGACGGCGGCAACTTTATGAAGATGGAATAAGATTCTCCCCATCTATCCCCCGTTCTAGTGGTGCTTATATCCTCATTGGTGGGCGTGTGGAGGATTGTATCCGGCAGATATCATGGGATTCGGTCATCATTTGTCTTCAGTGGATCTGTTTTCAGCCAGTCTTCGTTCGTCTATACTCATGTGTCTATAGGTTTGATCCTTTTGATAAATGCTTCTCTTCATTGATAGTGGTTGTTGTTCTGGTGCAGTAGTTCTCTGGGCCTTAGCGCGACGACTTCCCGACTGTCTACTACAATAAGGTTTGCCTAGCTTCAATGATAATAGAGCAATGACAACAGTGTGCCTTCAGCTTCCTCCCGTGCTTGTAGTCATTGCTAGGTGGTCTACGGATCTGGATGCAATTTTTACTTGTTATATTCTTTGTACTACCTTGACAATTGATGAATAGATTGGAAGTTTTTCCATGCAAAAAATGAGAAAGGCCAATGAGGCCATACTGTTGAATTTGAGTAGAACACTTTTGAGTTGCGACTCTTCAACTCTTTACCTAATAATAAAGGAAGGAAGATTTCATAGTTCTCCATACGTTTAATTGTTGATATTCCTTTTTACTATTGAGGTGGCATTATCTATTTCTTCCAGGATACGTTTGAATTTTTTCATTTTCCTTTTCATGTATGTGGCTGCCACGTTGTGAAGGAAATATGCCCTAGAGGCAATAATAAAGTTATTATTTATTTCCTTATATCATGATAAATGTTTATTATTCATGCTAGAATTGTTTTAACCGGAAACTTAGTACATGTGTGAATACATAGACAAACAGAGTGTCACTAGTATGCCTCTACTTGACTAGCTCATTAATCAAAGATGGTTAAGTTTCCTAGCCATAGACATGAGTTGTCATTTGATGAACGGGGTCACATCATTAGAGAATGATGTGATTGACTTGACCCATTCCGTCAGCTTAGCACTTGATAGTTTAGTATGTTGCTATTGCTTTCTTCATGACTTATACATGTTACTATGACTATGAGATTATGCAACACCCGAATACCGGAGGAACACTTTGTGTGCTACCAAACGTCACAACGTAACTGGGTGATTACAAAGATGCTCTACAGGTGTCTCCGATGGTGTTTGTTGAGTTAGCATAGATCGAGATTAGGATTTGTCACTCCGATTGTCAGAGAGGTATCTCTAGGCCATCTCGGTAATGCACATCACTATAAGCCTTGCAAGCAATGTGACTAATGAGTTAGTTGCGGGATGATGCATTACGGAACGAGTAAAGAGACTTGATGGTAACGATATTGAACTAGGTATGATGATACCGACGATCGAATCTCGGCAAGTAACATACCAATGACAAAGGGAACAACATATGTTGTTATGCGGTTTGACCGATAAAGATCTTCGTAGAATATGTAGGAGCCAATATGAGCATCTAGGTTCTGCTATTGGTTATTGACCGGATATGTGTCTCAGTCATGTCTACATAGTTCTCGAACCCGTAGGGTCTGCACGCCTAACGTTCGATGGTGATTTGTATTATGAGTTATGTAATTTGATGACCGACGTTTGTTCGTAGTCCCGGATGAGATCACGGACATGACGAACAATCTCAAAATGGTCGAGACATAAAGATCGATATATTGGAAGGCTATATTCGGACATCGGAAAGTTTTCGTGTGATTCGGGTATTTTTCGGAGTACCGGAGAGTTACGGGAATTCGTATTGGGCCTTAATGGGCCATACGGGAAATGAGAGAAAGGCCTCAAGGGTGGCCACGCCCCTTCCCCATGGACTGGTCCAAATTGGACTAGGGAAAGGGGCCGCCTCGTTCCTTCCTTCTCGTTCTCCCTTCCCCTTTTCCTGTTCCATGTGGGAGGAGGAATCCTACTAGCACAAGGGAGTCCTAGTAGGACTCCACACTTTGGCGCGCCCTATGAGGGCCGGCCTCCTCCTCCCTACATCCTTTATATACGTGGCCAGGGGGCATCCCATGGATACACAAGTTGATTTTAGCCGTGTGCAGTGTCCCTCCCCACAGTTACACACCTCGGTCATATCGTTGCAGTGCTTAGAAGAAGCCCTGCGCCGATAGCTTCACATCACCGTCACCACGCCGTCGTGCTGACAAAACTCTCCCGTGACGCTCAACTGGATCAAGAGCTCGTGGGACGTCATCGAGCTGAACGTGTGCTGAACGCGGAGGCGTCATACGTTCAGTGCTTGGATCGGTTGGATCGCGAAGACGTTCGACTACATCAACCACGTCACTAGACGCTTCTGCTTTCGGTCTATGAGGGTACGTAGACACACTCGCTCCACTCGTTGCTATGCTTCTAGCAGATAGATCTTGCGTGATCATAGGATTTTTTTTGAAATACTACCTTCCCCAACAGTAGAACACAATGAGTTGTGGGCGATAATAGTCATACTGCTTACCAACATGTCATACTTTGATTTGGCGGTATTGTGGGATCAAGCGGCCCGGACCGACATTACACGTACGCTTACGCGAGATTGGTTTCACCGTTACGAGCACTCGTTGCTTAAAGGTGACCGGCGGGTGTCTATCTCTCTCACTTTAGTTGAATCGAGTGTGGCTACGCCCGATCCTTGTGAAGGTTAAAACAACACACTTGACGAAAAATCGTTGTGGTTTTTGTATGCATAGGTAAGAACGGTTCTTGCTAAGCCCATAGCAGCCATGTAAAACTTGCAACAACAAAGTAGAGGATGTCTAACTTGTTTTTGCAGGGCATGTTGTGATGTGATATGGTCAAGACGTGATGAGTTATATGCTATTGTATGAGATGATCATGTTTTGTAAATTATCGACATCCGACATGAGCCTAATGGTTGTCTCTTTATTGAATGAATTGCGAAGGCCATGTAATTGCTTTCCTTTATCAGTATGAGTTAGCGATAGTAGTAGTAGAAATAGTTGGCGAGATGACCACGACGCTACGATGAAGATCATGGTGTCTAGCCGGTGACGATGGAGATCATGACGATGCTTTGGAGATGGAGATCAAAAGCACAAGATGATGATGGCCATATCATGTCACATATTTTGATTGCATGTGATGTTTATCTTATTATGCTTCTTATTTTGCTTAGTACGGAGGTAGCATTATAAGATGATCCCTTAGAAAAATTTCAAGGTACAAGTGTTCTCCCTGAGTATGCACCGTTGTGGAAGTTCGTCGTGCCGAGACACCACGTGATGATCGGGTGTGATAAGCTCTACGTTCAAATACAACGGGTGTAAGACATTTTTGCACATGCAGAATACTCGGGTTAAACTTGACGAGCCTAGCATGTACAGACATGGCCTCGGAACACTAGAGACCGAAAGGTCGAGCGTGAATCTTATAGTAGATATGATTAACATAAGATGTTCACCATTGAAAACTACTCCATCTCACGTGATGATCGTACATGGTTTAGTTGATTTGGACCACGTGATCATTTAGATGACTAGAGGGATGTCTATCTAAGTGGGAGTTCTTTAGTAATATGATTAATTGAACTTTAATTTATCATGAACTTAGTCCTGATAGTATTGGCATATCTATGTTGTAGATCAGTAGCTCGCGATGTAGCTCCCCGTTTATTTGTTCCTAGAGAAATATAAGTTGAAAGATGATAGTAGCAATGATGCGGACTTGTTTCGTGATCTAAGGATTTCCCCTTTTCTGCACAGAAGAATTATGTCCTTGGTGCACCGCTAGGTGACAGACCTATTGCAGGAGCAGATGCAGACGTTATGGACGTTGTGACAAAAGCTCGGTATGATGACTACTTGATAGTTTAGTGCACCATGCTTTACGACTTAGAACCGGGACTTCAAAAATGTTTGAATGCCACAGAGCATATAATATGTTCCTAAGAGTTGAAATTGGTACTTCATACTCATGCCTGTATCAAGAGGTATGAGGCCTCTGATAGTACTTTGCCTACAAGATGGAGGAGAATAGCTCAACCAGTGAGCATGTGCTCAAATTGTCTAGGTACTACAATTGCTTGAATCAAGTGGGAGTTAATCTTCCAGATAAGATAGTAATTGACAAAGTTCTCTAGTCACTATCTCCAAGTTACTAGAACTTTGTGATGAACTATAATATGCAAGGGATGACGAAAGTAATTCCCGAGCTCTTCGTGATGCTGAAAATAGGCGAAGATAGAAATCAAGAAAGAGCATCAACTGTTGATGGTTAACAAGACCACTTGTTTCAAGTTGTAGCGACCATGATCCGAATGGACAGAAGTCTCTGTGTTCTGTGTCATCCCTGGATCGGTAATGCTGACACACACAGTACTTGAAGGATTTATAACAAAGTGGCAATCACACACTTATTACATCAAATGTCTCAAAAGAGAACTTATTACAAAATAATATGGCATAAGGCCATCTAACACGATAACAGCGGAAGGCTTGGAAGATAAGTGAGTCCATCAACTCCAACGGCATAGCTGAGTGCACGACAAACGACCTAGCGCACCTTACTCTTCTTCTGAAAAGTCTGCAACATGACATGTTGCAGCACGAAACAGGTCAGCACATGGAATATGCTGGCAAGATAACACAGTAGAGCAAGTAACAGAATAAAGGCTAACACTACATGCATATATGGCTGGTGGAGGCTCTAAGGTTATATTTTTTTGCATAAAGCCAATTTTTCCTACAACAAAGGAATACATTTTATTTTAACTATCATGGTAGTTGAAACATCATTGAGAAGGTTCCTCCAACTCAATCCCAATTAAAACCATCTTTATTAACCCAAAAAATTAGTTTTAGAGTGATGAGATCAATCCAATAATTCAAGTACCAGATACTCAAGATGTCCATAACCAGGGACACGGCTAATCATGATTAGTTTGTACACTCTGCATAGGTTTGCACACTTTTCCCCACAAGACTCGACCCCCTTCGTTGGATTTCCGCATTGCATTGTGTTTGCGAAATGGATGACCGAGACAGAGTCTTTCAGAAGCATTTACTCTTTACCCCGGGTGGACCCGTACACCTACTTTCCCCTACATCTGCTAGTCCACCACTGAAAGAGCTCACACAACATACTCAACTATGCCAGAGCCCATAATGGCATTGTAGCTGCACACGGAAGTTTCTAGCATGAATAGTTTTATGATCCCTTTGAGCCTGGGTGGCATTCCATAGGACAATCACACGGTTTCTCCGGGATTTCCTAGGAGAACACTGGATTCTCCAGGTGCCCTGCAACCAATCCACCAAGATGTGTATTAAAGTTACCACCTTAAGTTAAACCATTAATTAACAATCTCACATCTGTCATGGATACTCTCCAACCCAATCCACGTCTATGAGCATAGCATGGCAACCTAAGCATTACGTAGACGTAACTCCCAGGGTTGGATAATAATGCAGGTAATAGGTTCTACCACAATCTACTTCCCATACCCACATGTTAAGAGATCCTACTCATGCAATGTGTGACGGTTGAATAAATGCATAAAAACTGGGTAATAAATGGTGTGATCGAAGTGTTACTTGGCTTGCTGACGATTCGCAAAACCTAGGGACTCGTAGTAGCACGCTTCGCACTCTGCGAATTCTATCGCAAACAAACAATAGCACACATAAGAAACCAAGCAAATATGCACGGGTAAATCTCAAATAAGAAGATCTAACCAGAAAGTTCAACTGAAGAACTCTGGTTGGCAAAAAGAATCAAATCAAACGGAGCAACGAAACTCAAACTACGAAAGAAACAAGATCCGTTTACTAGATTGTACTAAAGTCAAATTTTACAGTACCAAAACCTTGTTCAAGTTGCTTAAACGGAAAGAGGGCTTCGAGACGAAGATCTAGGCGCTTGTTTCGCTTGATTCCCACTAACGAGCGAAAAGTTATACTAAAACGAAGATTAGGGTAGAAATCGTGATCGAAAATAATCGCGGAAAAACCCTGAAAAAGAAAACGCGATGAACAGGCTAACGAACGAATGTTCGCTAAAAAAACTAACGAACGAACACATCTAAAGGAACGAACGTTTGCTAAATAGATCTGAACGGAAAAGCCGGGGAAAACCAATCTAACAAAAAAACCGGGGTTTAGATCTAGGGTTTACCTAAAAAACCGAATGAAAAAACGCGGCAACTCCGGCGAACTCCGGCGGCGGCAGTGGGACGACGCGGCGGCGGGTAGCGGCAGCGCGGCGCTCGAGGAGGCGGCGGCTAGGGTTTCGGCGCTGGCTGGGGCGGTGGACTGCGGTGGGCTCAGGGGGGCGACGGCTTATAAAGGCGGCCATGCGAAGTGTCCGGGTCGGACCTGGCCCGTTAGGTCGGTTCCCTTTTTTAAATAAAAAAAGTCCTGACGCAGCAAAACGGACAAAAGAAATACTAAACGGAGTCGAAAAAAATCGCAAAAAAATTTTCACCGTCCTCTAATAAAATTTAGGACAAAGTGGACATTTTTCCCGGACCTGAATGCAATTTTGAAAAACGCGTATGTTTCCTATGCAAATAAAATTGCAAATAAATCCGAATAAAATAAAATATTTGATTTTAATATTTTTCCTCCAATATTTCATTTGTTTTGGAGAAGTCATATTATCTCCACTCATATATTTTAAAATGAAATACTTTCGGAGAGAAAAATAATTAAAACCAAAGTGATCCTCGTACCGATATGTGAGAAAACTCAAATATGAAAACGGTAAAATGTCCAACTCTCTCCGTGTTTCCTTGAGTTGCTTAGAATTTCGAGGATCGTGACACACAAAAGCAAATGAAAATATGGTATGCAAGATGACCTATGTATAACATTCCAAATTGAAAATTTGGGATGTTACAAACCTATCTCGTCCTCGAGATTCGGTGGGCTAGAAAATAGTTGTGGGTGGTCCTTGCGTAGATCATCCTCTCGTTCCCAGGTGGCTTCATCCTCGGTATGGTGGCTCCACTGAACTTTGCAAAACTTGATAACCTTGCTGCGGGTGACTTTGCTTGCAACCTCGAGGATCTTGACCGGTTTCTCCTCGTAAGTTAGATCATTATCTAGCTGAATTGCTTCCAGGGGCACTGTATCTCTCAGAGGAATATCGGCTATCTCTTCATGGCACTTCTTAAGCTGGGAAACGTGAAACACGTCATGAACTCCTGACAATCCTTCGGGTAACTCTACCTTGTAGGCGACCTCTCCCATACGTTCCAAAACACGGTATGGCCCTACAAATCTCGGGGCTAACTTTCCCTTAACACCAAAACGCTTAACTCATCGCAGAGGTGACACTCTCAGGTATACTCTATCTCCGATTTCATAGAATACTTCCTTGCGTTTCGAGTCTGCATAACTCTTCTGCCTGGACTGGGCTACCTTTAGTCTATCTCGAATCAGCTTAACCTTCTCTTCCGACTCTTTGATCAGATCTGGTCCAAATAACTGACGGTCTCCGACTTCATCCCACATCAATGGCGTTCGGCATCTCCTTCCATACAATGCTTCGAACGGTGCCATCTTAAAGCTGGACTGGTAACTGTTGTTGTACGAAAATTCTATGTAGGGCAAGTTGTCATCCCAACTAGATACATAATCTAGCGCACAAGCTCTCAACATGTCCTCCAGAATCTGGTTGACTCTCTCGGTTTGTCCATCAGTCTGCGGGTGAAACGTTGTACTGAACTCTAGCCTAGTACCCAAAGTCTGGTGCAACTGATGCCAAAACTTTGAAGTAAACTGTGTTCCTCTATCTGATACAATGGTCCTCGGAACTCCGTCTAGACATACAATCCTGGTCATGTATATCTTGGCCAACTTTGAACTGGTATAGGTGGTTTTCACGGGGATAAAGTGGGCTACTTTGGTTAAGCGATCCACTACTACCCAGATTGAGTCATATCCCGATCGGGTCCTGGGTAATCCGGTGATAAAGTCCATGCCAAGCTTATCCCACTTCCATTCGGGTATCGGCATAGGCTGCAGTAATCCTGCTGGCTTCTGATGTTCTGCCTCCACTCTCTAACATACATCACATACGGCTACATACTCGGCAATGTCTTTCTTCATTCCCGTCCACCAGAAATGTTCCTTCAAATCCAAATACATCTTAGTGTTTCCGAGGTGTATCGAGTATGGCGAATCATGTGCTTCCTGTAGTATCAACTTCCTAATCTCGGCGTTGTTGGGCACATAGACTCGGTCCTCAAACCACAAGGTATCGTGTTCGTCCTCACAAAAACCCTTGGCTTTTCCTTCACTCATCTTCTCTTTATTTCTGCAATTTCTTTGTCATCCTTCTGAGCTTCTCGTATCTTTCCCAATAACGTTGACTGAACCTCCAAGGCTGCAACAAAACCTCTAGGGACTATCTCCAAACGAAGCTCCCTGAGATCTTCTGCTAACTCCTTTGGCAATCCTCCATTTACTAGGGTATTGACATAACCATTCCGGCTCAAAGCGTCTGCAACGACATTGGCCTGGCCTGGATGATAGTGCATCTTCATATCATAATCCTTTATGAGATCCAACCATCTCCTCTGTCTGAGGTTCAGTTCCTTCTGGGTGAAAATGTACTTCAAACTCTTGTGATCCGTGTACACATCATAACGGTTTCCAATAAGGAAATGTCTCCAGGTTTTGAGTGCATGCACCACGGCTGCTAGCTCCAAATCATGTGTAGCATAATTCAACTCGTGTGGTCGAAGTTGACGGGACGCATAAGAAACAACTCTTCCGTCCTGCATGAGTACTCCTCCAAGTCCTAAGCGAGAAGCATCGCAATACACTTGGAAATCCTTACGTATATCTAGCAAGATCAGCACTGGGGCTGTCGTCAAACGTTTCTTCAACTCCTGGAAACTTTCTTCGCACTCTTCAGTCCACTAAAAATTTGTGTCCTTCTTCAACAATGCCGTCATAGGCTTTGCAATCTTGGAGAAATTCTCTATGAATCTCCGCTAATATCCCACGAGTCCAAGAAAACTACGGATTTCTCCAACTGAGGTGGGTGCCAGCCACTCAGTGACTGCCTGCACCTTGATAGGGTCCACTCCTATACCTTCTCCTGATATAACGTGTCCTAAGAATCCAACTTCCTTTAACCAAAACTCACATTTGCTGAACTTGTCATATAACTGATGTTCTCTGAGCTTCTCAAGAACCAAACACAAATGTTCCTCGTGTTTCTCTTCGTTCTTTGAATACACCAAGATATCATCAATGAATACCACGACAAACTTATCCAAGAACTCCATGAACACCTTATTCATCATACTCATGAAATAGGCAGGGGCGTTAGTCAATCCAAATGACATAACTGTATATTTATCTAGCCCTCCATGAACACCTTATTCATCAAACTCATGAAATAGGCAGGGGCGTTAGTCAATTCAAATGACATAACTGTATATTCATCTAGCCATACCTTGTGGTGAAGGCTGTCTTGGGTATATCTTTTTCTCGGAACTTCAACTGGTGGTATCATGATCGTAGATCGATCTTGGAAAATACCTTAGCTCCTTGAAGTTGGTCGAACAGATCATTGATCATCGGCAGTGGGTACTTATTCTTAATCGTCACTTCGTTCAGTGCCCGATAATCAATCCAATAACTCCTTAATTTGCTTCTGGATCTCCTCTAGATCATTCGCTCGCATCTGGTATGGTCTCTTTGATATTGGTCCGGTGCCTGACAATAGCTCTATCAAAAAATCAATGTCTCTTTCTGGCGGCATGCCTGGTAGCTCTTATGGAAATACATCCGGGTAATCCTTCACTACAGGCACTTCCTCCTGAACAACCCCCGAGAGAGAATTTACTTGGGTCCTCCTAGGCGCATGCCTAGATACATACTTGATCCTTTTTCCCTCCGGGGTGGTAAGTAAAATCAACTTACTGGCACAATCGATGTTCCCTCCATACATCGATAGCCAATCCATACCTAATATCACATCCAACCCTTGCGACTCCAAAACTATTAGGTCCGAGGGGAAAACATGGCGTCCAATGGTCAATGGCTTCTGAAAACATCCTTGATTTGCCATGTATTCAAATCCAGGTGAACTTACTAGCATAGGGGTCATAAGTACTTTGGTGGGAAACTTAAATCTATCCACGAATCCCCTTGAAATGTATGAATGCGATGCACCAGTATCAAAAAGAACTATTGCGGTAAATGACTTAACCAAAAACTTACCGACAACTGCATCAGGCTGCTCTTCAACCTCCTCCACGTTCACATGGTTCACTTGCCCCCTGTTGAAAGGGTTGGGCTTCTTCCCAGCGCTTCCATTGTTGTTCCCATTCTTCGCTTCCGGGCACTCCGTGGCGTAGTGTCCATTCTTCCCGCACTTGAAACAGGTAATGTGACCTAGATCTCTCTTGGCGGGTGTGGCTGGAGTGGAGCGGTTCTGATTATTGCTTGCTCCATTCCCATTCTCATTCTTGGGCCCATTGTGGTTATGAGAACTCCCTCCATTATGGGTGTGGCTTCCATGGTTATGGGTATATCCTCATGAGTTCGGGGTGAAACGGGGCTTCTGCTGGGCTCCAGAATTACTCTTTCCTTGTCCATACTTCCTCTTGCGGCTCTCAATCTGTTGCTGCTTCCCTTCAATCATAAGAGCCTTGTCTACCAACTCCTGGTAGTTGTTGAATGCTGCCACCATCAATTGTATGCTCATCTCATTATTCAGCCCTTCCATAAACTTCTCCTGCTTCGCGGCATCAGTGGCCACCTCATCATGGGCATAGCGAGATAGCATACTAAACTTGTCTACGTACTGAGCCATAGTACGATTTCCTTGGCGTAAGTTGCGAAACTCACGCTTCTTCATGCTCATAGCTCCAGTTGAGACATGGGCGGTGAGAAAAGCTTGCTGAAACTGATCCCAAGTGACATTGCCTATAGGGAAAGTGGTTGTGTAATTCTCCCACCATGAGGCTGCTGCTCCATCCAATTGATGTGCGGCAAAACGCGCCTTCTCAAAATCTGTGCAACCTACGGTGGTCAACTCCCTTCCAATCTTGCGTAGCCAGTCATCAGCAACTATTGGCTCAACGCTACTGGAAAACACCAGCGGCTGCAACCTTAGAAAACGGGCTAGGTTGTCCAATGGTGGTGGTGGTGGAGGGTTGTTGTTGTTGTTGTTGTTGTTGTTGTTGTTGTTGTTGTTCTGATTGTTCTAGTCCTGGACAAGAAGTTGCATCAAAGTGTTCTGTTGCTGGATCAACTGAGTGAGCTCAGGGGGAAACTCAAATCCGGGCTCACGTCTCGGAGGCATCTGATGGGTTTAGAGGGAAGAGATTAGAATAGGAATGAGGTCTAGGGGGAAATTCACTACCCATATGCACATGAGACAAACACAATCATATCAGGCCAATCATTTTCAAGCAAGGGCATACAAAAGATCTAAACTAACGTTACAAAAGTTCTCGAACTTCTACTATATGGGGAAAAACTACTATTCATATGGTGGTCCTCTAGAAGTTTTGATCGGTGGAAGATTCCATGATATCTGCTCCAGCTTCATCTTCATAGTCATCATCACTATCATCAGGGTCTGAGTCGGTGTCGTCGATGATGATATAGTCCTCAGAACGAATCTCCTTGGGTTCATCTTCTTCTCCTCCTGGCGCGGGATCTCCCATGAATACTCCTAGCTTCCTTGTCAGGTCGTCATTCTTCTCCACAAGTATTGCGATTTCCTCCTCGTATCCGTCACATGAAAACTTGAGTTCCTCTTCTAGCTCTGTGGTCCTGGTTAACGCCTTCTTCAAATCTATCATGCATGCGCACATCTGATGCTCCTGTCAACGAATGTGCTGGTTTAACTCTTGGATGAAAGTTGCAATGGACCTGTCCTTCCGTGTACTAATCATGTCCCATTGCTCATCTCGGCGCTCACATATCTGGTAGATAGTGTCCTTCAGCTCTTGTTTGTAGACTTCTCCAATTCATCCCATAGCAATGTGGGCGGCCATACTCTTACCTAGGCTCCAGGTTGGTGCATCAAAGGAAAACTCTATGGGCTCAGTGACTGGCACGAATGTCCTCCCGGGAATTTGAACTTGAATATTCCATCGCTCCTCTTCTGGTAAAGTGGCGGTGTAGGTCCCGGTGAAGCTTGGTATTCCGATGTTCAGGTACCTAGTGACTTCCTTCAAGTGTCGTCTAAAAGGTGTGTCTTCATCCGGTTGAATGAACTTGTTCCTTGAGTCCACCATCCTAAAGAGTAGAAAATGGAGAGGAGTCAGAAATGAGTAGCGAAGAGTGACCTATGGCTCATCTTAGTGGTCGTGTCCTACATTCAGCGTGGGCTCTGATACCATCTTGTAGCGACCACGATCCGAATGGACCGAAGTCTCTATGTTCTGTGTCATCCCTGGATCGGTAACGCTGACACACACAGTACTTGAAGGATTTATAACAGAGTGGCAATCACACACTTATTACATCGAATGTCTCAAAAGAGAACTTATTACAAAATAATATGGTATAAGGCCATCTAACACGATAACAACGGAAGGCTTGGAAGATCAGTTAGTCCATCAACTCCAACGGCATAGCTGAGTGCACGACAAACGACTTAGCACACCTTACTCTACTTCTGAAAAGTCTGCAACATGGCATGTTGCAGCCCGAAACGGGTCAGCACATGGAATATGCTGGCAAGATAACACAGTACAGTAAGTAACAGAATAAATACTAACACTACATGCATATATGGCTGGTGGAGGCTCTAAGGTTATAATGTTCTTTCATAAAGCCAATTTTTTCCTACAACATAGGAATACATTTTATTTTAACTATCATGGCAGTTGAAACATCACTAAGAAGGTTCCTCCAACTCAATCCCAATTAAAACCATCTTTATTAACCCAACAAATTAGTTCTTGAGTGATGAGATCAATCCAATAATTCAAGTACCAGATACTCAAGATGTTCATAACCAGGGACACGGCTAATCATGATTAGTTTGTACACTCTGCATAGGTTTGCGCACTTTTCCCCACAAGACTCGATCCCCTCCGTTGGATTTCTCGCACTGCATGGTGTTTGAGAAATGGATGACCGAGGCACAGTCTTTCAGAAGCATTTACTCTTTACCCCGGGTGGACCCGTACACCTACTTTCCCCTACATCTGCTAGTCCACCATTGAAAGAGCTCACACAACATACTCAACTATGCCAGAGCCCATAATGGCATTGTAGATGCACACGGAAGTTTCTAGCATGAATAGTTTTATGATCCCTTTGAGCCTAGGTGGCATTCCATAGGACAATCACACAGTTTCTCCGGGATTTCCTAGGACAACACTGGATTCTCCAGGTGCCCTGCAACCAATCCACCCAGATGTGTATTAAAGTTGCCACCTTAAGTTGAACCACTAATTAACAGACTCACATCTGTCATGGATACTCTCAAACCCAATCCACGTCTATGAGCATAGCATGGCAACCTAAGCATTACGTAGAAGTAACTCCCAGGGTTGGATAATAATGCAGGTAATAGGTTCTACCATAATCTACTTCCCAGACCCACATGTTAAGAGATCCTACTCATGCAATGTGTGAGGGTTGAACTAATGCATAAAAACTGGGTAATAAAGGGTATGATCAAAGTGTTACTTGCCTTGCTGACGATTCGCAAAACCTAGCGACTCGTAGTAGCACGCTTCGCACTCCGGGAATTCTATCGCAAACAAACAATAGCACAGCAACCAAGCAAAGATACACGGGTAAAGCTCAAATAAGAACATCTAATCATAAATTTCAACTGAAGAACTCTGGTTAGCAAAAAGAATCAAATCAAACGGAGCAACGAAACTCAAACTACGAAAGAAACAAGATCCGTTTACTAGATTGTACTAAAGTCAAATTTTACGATACCAAAACCTTGTTCAAGTTGGTTAAACTGAAAGAGGGCTTCGAGACGAAGATCTAGGCGCTTGTTTCGCGTGATTCCAACTAAAGAGCAAAAAGTTATACTAAAACGAAGATCACGGCAGAAATCGCGATCGAAAATAATCGCGGGAAAACCCTGAAAAAGAAAACGCGACGAACAGGCTAACGAACGAACGTTCGCTAAAAGAAACTAACAAACGAAAACGTTCGTTAACAGATCTAAATGAACGAACATTCGCTAAATAGATCCGAATGGAAAAACCGGGGAAAAACCGATCTAACAAAAAAAATCGGGGTTTAGATCTAGGGTTTATCTAAAAAAACGGAATGAAAAAAAACGTGGCAACTCCGGTGACGACGCGGCGGCGGGACGACGCGGCGGCGGGCGGCGGCGGCGGCGATGGCGCAGCGCTCGAAGCGGCGGCGGCGGCTAGGGTTTCGGCGCGGGCTGGGGAGGTGGGCTGAGGTGGGCTGAGGGGGGGCTTATAAAGGTGGCCAGGCGAAGTGTCCGGGTCGGACACGGCCCGTTAGGCCGGTTCCCTTTTTTTAAATAGTCCTCACGCAGCAAGATGGACAAAAGAAATACTAAACGGAGTTAAAAAATTCTAAAATAAATTTTCACCGTCCTCTAATAAAATGTAGGACAAAGTGAACATTTTTTGCGGACCTAAATGCAATTTTGAAAAACGCGTATTTTTCCTATGCAAATAAAATTGCAAATAAATCAGAATAAAATAAAATATTTGATTTTAATATTTTTCCTCCAATATTTCATTTGTTTTGGAGAAGTCATATTATCTCCACTCATATATTTTAATATGAAATACTTTCGGAGAGAAAAATAATTAAAACCAAAGTGATCCTCGTACCGATATGTGAGAAAACTCAAATATGAAAACGGTAAAATCCCCTACTCTCTTCGTGGGTCCTTGAGTTGCTTAGAATTTCGAGGATCACAACACACAAATGCAAATGAAAATATGATATGCAAGATGACCTATGTATAACATTCCAAATTGAAAATTTGGGATGTTACACAAGTAAAGGGCAAAGGGAGAGAAGGGGAACTTCAAGAAGAATGACAAGCAAGTTGTCACTCCCGTGAAGAAACCTAAAGCTAAACTCAAGCATGAAATTAACTGCTTCTACTGCAAAGGAAATGGTCACTGGAAGTGGAACTACCCTAGATACTTGGCGGATAAGAAGTATGGCAAAGTGAACAAAGGTACATCTGATATACAGATTATTGATGTATACTTTACTAGTGTTCATAGCAACCCCTGCGTATTTGATACCGGTTCATTTGCTAAAATTAGTAACTCTAAATGAGAGTTGCAGAATGAACAGACACTAGTTAAAGGTGAAGTGACGATGTGTGTTGGAAGTGGTTCCAAGATTGATATGATCATCATCGCACACTCCCTATACTTCGAGATTAGTGTAGAACCTAAATAAATGTTATTTTGGCATTTCCGTTGAGCATGAATATGATTTGATCATGTTTGTTGCAATACGGTTATTCATTTAAAGTCATAGAATAATTGTTGTTCTGTTTACATGAATAAAACCTTCGATGGTCATACACCCAATGAAAATAGTTTGTTGGATCTTGATCGTAGTAATACACATATTCATAATATTGAAGCCAAAAGATGTAAAGTTGATAATGATAGTGCAACTTATTTGTGGTGCTGTCGTTTAGGTCGTATTGGTGTAAAGCGCAAGAAGAAACTCCATGCTGATGGGATTTTCGAATCACTTGATTATGAATCACTTGGTGCTTGCGAACCATGCCTCATGGACAATATGACTAAAACTCCGTTCTTCGGAACAATGGAGCGAGCAACAGATTTGTTGGAAGTCATACATACTGATGTATGTGGACCGATGAGTGTTGAGGCTCGCGGCGGGTATCGTTGTTTTCCGACCTTCACTGATGATTTGAGCAGATATGGGTATATCTACTTGATGAAACACAAGTCTAAAACATTTGAAAGTTCAAAGAAATTTCAGAGTGATGTAGAGAATCATCGTAACAAGAAAATAAAGTTTCTACGATCTGATCGCGGAGACAAATAGTTGAGTTACGAGTTTGGTCTTCATTTGAAACAATGTGGAATAGTTTCACAGCTCATGCCACCCGGAACACCACAGCGTAATGGTGTGTCTTAACGTCATAAACCGTATTTTATTAGACATGGTGCGATCTATGATGTCTCTTACCGATTTACCACTATTGTTTTGGGTTATGCATTAGAGACAGTTGCATTCACTTTAAATAAGGGCACCATCTAAATCCGTTGAGACAACGCCTTATGAACTGTGATTTGGCAAGAAAGTTGTTTCTTAAAGTTTGGGGCTGCGATGCTTATGTGAAAAAGCTTCAACCTGATAAGCTCGAACCCAAATCGGAGAAATGTGTCTTCATAGGATACCCAAACGAAACTGTTGGGTACACCTTCTATCACATATCCAAAGGCAAGATATTCGTTGCTAAAAATGGATACTTTCTAGAGAAGGAGTTTCTCTCGAAAGAAATGAGTGGGAGGAAAGTGGAACTTAATAAGGTAATTGTACCTTCTCCCGAATTGGAAAGTAGTACATCACAAAAACTAGTTCTAGTGATTCCTACACCAATCAGTGAGGAAGCTAATGATGATGATATGAAACTTCAGATCAAGTTGCTACTGAACCTCGTAGGTCAACCAGAGTGCGTTTTGTGCCAGAGTGGTATAGTAACCCGGTTCTGGAAGTCATGTTACTAGACCATGATGAACCTACGAACTATGAGGAAGCGATGATGAGCCCAGATTTCACAAAATGGCTTGAGGCCATGAAATCTGAGATGGGATCCATGTATGAGAACAAAGTGTGGACATTAGTTGACTTGCTCGATGATCGGCAAGCCATTGAAAATAAATGGATCTTTAAGAGGAAGACTGACGCCGATGGTAATGTTATAGTCTACAAAGCTCGACTTGTTGCAAAAGGTTTTCGACAAGTTCAAGGTGTTGACTACGATGGGATTTTCTCACTCGTAGCGATGCTTAAGTCTATCCGAATCATGTTAGCAATTGCCGCATTTTATGAAATCTGGCAAATGGATAAGAAAACTGCATTCTTTAATGGATTTATTAAAGAAGAGTTGTATATGATGCAACCAGAAGGTTTTGCCAATCCTAAAGGTGCTAACAAAATGTGCAAGCTCCAGCGATCCATCTATGGACTGGTGCAAGCATCTTGGAGTTGGAATATATGCTTTGATAAGTTGATCAAAGCATATAGTTTTATACAGACTTGCAGTGAAGCCTGTATTTACAAGAAAGTGAGTGGGAGCACTACAGCCTTTCTGATAGTATATGTGAATGACATATGGTCGATCGGAAATGATGTAGAATTTTTTGGAAAGCATAAAGGAGAGTTTGAAAGGAGTTTTTCAAAGAAAGACCTCGGTGAAGCTGCTTAAATATTGAGCATCAAGATCTATAGAGATAGATCAAGACGCTTGATAAGTTTTTTCAATGAGTACATACCTTGACAAGTTTTTGAAATAGTTCAAAATAGAACAGTCAAAGAAAGAGTTCTTGCCTGTGTTGCAAGGTGTGAACAAGTTGAGTAAGACTCAAAGCCCGACCATAGCAAAAGATAGAGAGAGAATGAAAGTCATTTCCTATGCCTCAGCCATAGGTTCTATAAAGTATGCCATGCTGTATACCAGACCTATTGTATGCCCGGCCCTGAGTTTGGCAAGGGAGTACAATTTTGATCTAGGAGTAGATCACTCGACAACGGTCAAATTAATACTTAGAGGACGAAGGAAATATTTCTCGGTTATGGAGGTGATAAAGAGTTTGTCGTAAAGAGTTACGTCGATGCAAGCTTTGATACCGATCTAGATGACTCTGAGTCTCAATCTAGATACATATTGAAAGTGGGAGCATTTAGCTAGAGTAGCTCCGTGTAGAGCATTGTAGACAAAGAAATTTGCAAAATACATACGGATCTGAATGTGGCAGACTCGTTGACTAAACCACTCTCACAAGCAAAACATGATCACACCTTAGTGCTCTTTGGGTGTTAATCACATGGCGATGTAAACTTGATTATTGACTCTAGTAAACCTTTTGGTTATTGGTCACATGGCGATGTGAACTATAAAGTGTTAAATCACATGAGGATGTGAACTATTGGTATTAAATCACATGGTGATGTGAACTAGATTATTGACTCTAGTGCAAGTGGGAGACTGAAGGAAATATGCCCTAGAGGCAATAATAAAGTTATTATTTATTTCCTTATATCATGATAAATGTTTATTATTCATGCTAGAATTGTATTAACCGAAAACTTGGTACATGTGTGAATACATAGATAAACAGAGTGTCACTAGTATGCCTCTACTTGACTAGCTTGTTAATCAAAGATGGTTAAGTTTCCTAGCCATAGACATGAGTTGTCATTTGATGAACGGGATCACATCATTAGAGAATGATGTGATTGACTTGACCCATTCCATTAGCTTAGCACTTGATCGTTTAGTATGTTGCTATTGATTTCTTCATGACTTACACATGTTCCTATGACTATGAGATTATGCAACTCCCGAATACCGAAGGAACACTTTGTGTGCTATCAAACATCACAACATAACTGGGTGATTATAAAGATGCTCTACACATGTCTCTGATGGTGTTTGTTGAGTTGGCATAGATCGAGATTAGGATTTGTCACTCCGATTGTCGGAGAGGTATCTCTGGGCCATCTTGGTAATGCACATCACTATAAGCCTTGCAAGCAATGTGACTAATGGGTTAGTTGCGGGATGATGCATTACAGAACGAGTAAAGAGACTTGCCGGTAACGATATTGAACTAGGTATGATGATATCGACGATCGAATCTCGGGCAAGTAATATACCGATGACAAAGGGAACACCGTATGTTGTTATGCGGTTTGACCGATAAAGATCTTTGTAGAATATGTAGGAGCCAATATGAGCATCCAGGTTCCGCTATTGGTTATTGACCGGAGATGTGTCTCGGTCATGTCTACATAGTTCTCGAACCCGTAGGGTCCGCACGCTTAACGCTCGATGGCGATTTGTATTATGAGTTATGTGATTTGATGATCGACGTTTGTTCGGAGTCCCGGATGAGATCACGGACATGACGAACAGTCTCGAAATGGTCGAGACGTAAAGATAGATATATTGGAAGGCTATATTCGGACATCGGAAAGGTTCTGGGTGATTCCAGTATTTTTTGGAGTACCGGAGAGTTACGGGAATTCGTATTGGGCCTTAATGGGCCATGCGGGAAAGGAGAGAAAGGCCTCAAGGGTGGCCGCACCCCTTCCCCATGGACTGGTCCGAATTGGACTAGGGACAGGAGGCGCCCCCTTCCTTCCATCTCCTTCTCCCTTCCCCTTTTCCTATTCCATGTGGGAGGAGGAATCCTACTAGGACAAGGGAGTCCTAGTAGGACTCAACACTTTGGCGCGCCCTATGAAGTCCGGCCTCCTCCTCCGTACATCCTTTATATACGTGGCCAGGGGGGCACCCCATGGATACAAAGGTTGATTTTAGCCATGTGCGGTGCCCCTCCCCACAGTTACACACCTCGGTCATATCGTTGCAGTGCTTAGGAGAAGCCCTGTGCCGGTAGCTTCATCCTCACCATCACCACGCCGTCGTGCTGACGAAACTCTCCCGTGACGCTCAACTGGATCAAGAGCTCGTGGGACGTCATCGAGCTGAACGTGTGCTGAAGCGGAGATGCCGTACGTTCGCTACTTGGATCGGTTGGATCGCAAAGACGTTCGACTACATCAACCGCGACACTAGACGCTTCCGCTTTCGGTCTATGAGGGTACGTAGACACACTCTCCCCACTCGTTGCTATGCTTCTAGTAGATAGATCTTGCGTGATCGTAGGAATTTTTTTGAAACACTACGTTCCCCAACACGCCGGGCCTACATCCATGCTCAAAACTTTGTCTGTCATAAGCCATGCAGACAATTGAGCTATGATAATGCACCGAATAATCCTACCTTGCTCCAAGGAATCGATCGTCACCGATTCATATACGTCCAACTTATCTGTAGCATCAACCAGCCCCCACAGTATAATCAACAAAAACATGAAGCACAGTCAACGACAGGGACTGTCGGCTTCTCGAGACAAAATTGGTGGCCGAACGTTGTGGTGTGGAAGAGAGCTAGCTGGCGGCGGGGCGAGAGGAGGAGAAGGCCGGCCGGCGAGGCGAGAGGGGGAGAATGCGCTCGGGATGACGCGGCTGGCGAGCCAGCCTGGGGAGGCTGGTAGGACGAAGAGCTCGCTGACCGACGCCGCAGCTGCAGGAGGCGAAGCCGTGGCTCAGGAACGACCGGCCAGAGGTCGCAGCGGCTGGCGAGGCAGCCGGATGTTAGGGAGGCTGCTGGTGGGGTGAAGAGCTCGCCAGCTGACGCCACTGGCCTGCTGGTGGGGTGAAGAGCTCGCCGGCTGATGTCACTGGCCAGCGGTCGCGGCGGTTGGCAGAGTGAGCTTGCCGACGAGGCTGAGGTGGCACCGAGGTGCACGGTCTCTCATGCCCTGCGCTGGTTGTGGTGTGTGTGGCAGCGCGTGAGGGAGGGGCAAGTTCTGTGGGGATCGATGAGACCTCCTCTTCGGCTCGGTGAGACCTCCTCCTCGGCGCCCTCTGCGCCGCATAAGGTACCTGGCACTCGAAGGAGCGCAGTAGTGGGCCGGCCAAACATTGTTCGCGCAAGATGCTCAAAAAACAACCGGTCGGAAAATATATGTACCACAAGGGATTCGAACCCACATGCGGCGGCTTACAGACTTGGTGCTTCAACGACTGCACCAGGACAACATTGCGTGTATGATGTACGAAAACAGTTCTATTTGACCCGTGCCTGGACCCCGGTACAAATTATTTGGAAAAAAGGGAACGGAAATTTTAACAAGAATTCACAAATTTTTAAACAGTTCACGATTTCAATAAAAAAGGTTACAAATTTCAAAGGAATGTTCAAAAAAAATATCAAAATAAAAAAGTTCACGCATTTGGAAAAAGTTCACATGATTCTCAAAAATATTCATGCATTTAAAACAAGTTCATCACTTTTGATAAAAAAAAAGTTCACAAATTTAAAAAAAGTTCACCAAGTTTGAGAAAAAGTTCATCAAGTTTAAAAACACTTCATCGAGCTTCAAAAAAGTTCATCGAGTTTGAAAAAAGTTCATCAAATTTGATAAAAAGTTCATCGAGTTTGAAAAAAAGTTCATCGAGATTGAAAAAAAGTTCTTCGAGTTTCAAAAAAATTCATCGAATTTGAGAAAAAATTCTTCAAATTTGAGCAAAAGTTCATCGATTTTGCATCGAACCAAGAATAAAGAAGAAAAAGAAAAAGGGAAGTAGAAAAAAGGAAATTGGAAAAAAGGAAAAAAAAACAATACAACGAAGAAAACAGTGAGAAAGAAGCATGTAACCATGTTAGGCGTGCTGGCGTGGTGGCTAGTGCGATTTACCTCGAAGCTGGAGGGTGCGCGCTCGAGTCCAAGCCGCTTTTCTTTTGCCGAATAGGAAATGCCGGGATCGAGCTAGGTTAGAGGGACCTAGCAAGGCCTGCTGGGCCGGTTCAAGGCTGGGGGCATGAGCAAAAGGATTTTTGTTCAGGTCCGGTCGCTCCTTGCTGGAAAAAAAACAGAAAATGGGAAGAGATGCAAAACGAGGGGAGAATAGAATTTTCTTCATCATACCAATTTTCCGACTTTAAGATTTATACCCATCCCATAAAGTTGGTTCCACAAATGTTTGGATAGTTTAAATTCAAACGTATTTGAATTTGATTCAAATTCGCAACATGAAAAGTGATTAAAAAAACTACCAATTCCCACAAACATCCGTAACATGAATGAGGTGCTCTTTGTTAGGTTACTGCATGTATGCTGCTATGTGCCCATAAGATATAGTTTCTACACAAAGGTTTATTTTAGTGAGAAAATGATAGAAGTTTATGTATTTATTTCTTACAATACTAGGTATAATAGGCAAGTAATTCCCCCCTACATGCCTTTAGTGTGTGAAGCACAAAAAAAAGAACTTATTCACACTGTTTTGCTGTTTCGATGATCGATTTCTGTACATGTAAACAATCATGTAGTTATTTACTGTTAGAGTTCATGCACAAGCAGAAGGCTTGACTTAGATTCGACTTATTCTCTTAGTTGTTGCATCCATTATTTACTGTTGGGAAGCCTGAATTTGGTGTTGAAGGAAAACACAATACTATCATAGATACATTTTGGGATAAATATGGCTACAAGCCAGGAGTTGTTTGCTGGAATTTTAGTTCATTATGGCCCAGCCCAATATTAATTTCAGAAACTCCTAATAAATCATAGAGGCCCACTTAGCCCATTCGCGCAAGGCAAGGGGCACTACTAAAGTTTAGTCCCACATTTCTAGTTTACAAGGAGTTGGACCTCTTTATAAGGGAGGCTCTTTCTCCACTTGTACGAGCATGAGAACAAGAGGGACATCCACGCACGCTCCTCCTCCGCCGCCCCCTCGCCATGCCACGCCTCGTCACGACGCGCCACGGGTTGCGGGAATGAGCCGAGCCGATGTCTAATTTTTGCCACGCACGACGGGTATACGAAAGGTTGGTCGGAAGCTGAACGTTTTCTGTAGTGGACACTGAATGAACGGCGCGCCTCTCCGGCTGCTGCCTGTTCGTTTCGTCTCCCTCGCTATCTTCAGCTCCCGGCGCAGCCTCTCGCCTCCTTCTCTTGCGCCTATAAAAGGGAGGTCGCTCCTCCCAAAGAGACGCACCAGAACCTCTACTTCCTCTCGCCACCGGTTCCATCTCTGAGTTGCTGCTGTCTTCCTCGTCCCGGCTTGCGGCGTGCACCGCAGGTCCAGATAGTAGGCCTCCGAAACCGCACCTCTTTGAGTCCTGTACGGGAGAAGGGTGATAAGGTTTTTGGGGAGCGCTCCACGCGACTACTGACCTCTTCATCACGGACGTCCCGGACTCCGACGACTACTTCCCCGACGACGACTTCTTCCCCAACGTTGACAACCTCCTCGACGACATGGCTGGCGAGGATGTCGACCCCAAGTCCAGTGCTGCTGCTGTCCCGTACGTGTTCTTCCTTGTTCTGTTAGAGGCACTCACACAGTTCCTTGTTCTAGTGTTTGTCCTACATATGTTAGCTTCTACTTCATATATGCAACTTTCTGTTCTACATATGTTTAGTTACAGTTCATATTTGAAGATGATGTTTACCTTCTCCTTGTTAAATCGGATGACTTGTTTTATCACTACCATAATAGTCATGGTTTATCTAATATTTTTGTTCATAAAATCATATGGTAAATTGCTCATATTTCCAACAATCCAAAAACCTTATCATAGGCAATTTACCCCAAGTGGTTTTGCTGCTTCCATGAGACCTCTTGTGTTTGAGGGTACCCACTATAAGAGGTGGCGCGTAAGAGCTGTTCTGTGGTTTCAAACCATGAGCTGCTATGACGCCACTCTTGGCAAACCTGAAGGAGATTATGATCCTCAACAGGAACAAGCTTTTCTGAAAATGGATACCCTGTTTAGGGCTGCTCTCTTGAGTGTTCTTGGTGAGAACATTGTTGATGCTTATGTGTCAATTGATAATGGAAAAGATATGTGGGATGCACTCAAGGCCAAGTTTGGGGTCTCGGATGCCGGCACCGAGCTGTACATCATGGAGCAATTCTATGATTACAGGATGACTGAAGAGCGCTCCGTAGTTGAGAAAGCTCATGAGATACAGTCATTTACTAGAGAACTTGAGCACTTCAATTGCATGCTGCCGGACAAGTTTGTTGCCGGGGGTATCATCACTAAACTTCCTCCTTCGTGGAGGAACTTTGCTACCTTACTGAAGCATAAGAGACAGGAGTTTTCCGCTCCGGATCTCATTGGTACTCTTGATGTGGAAGAAAAGGCGAGAGCAAAGGACACACGTGCTCGAGCTATTGAGGGCGGATCTAGTGCCAATTTGGTACAGAAGAAAATTTTCCAGTCCCACAAGTTCAAGAACAAGGGCAAGTTTGATGGTAAAGCAAAGTTTGATGGGAAGAACAAGGCTATGCAAAACACCAACTTCAAGAAGAAGAATGACAAGAAGAAAGGTGTTTGTCATGTGTGTGGAGATCCTGATCATTGGGCTCCTAGTTGCCCTAATCGCTATGACAAGCGTCATCTTGGGAAAGGCGGCAAGACCGTCAATGTTGTTATTGGAGACACTGACATGAAGGATGATGGGTATGGTATATTTCCCACTATTCTTTCAGTATGTCATTCTCCTGATTGGTTGATTGACACGGGTGCTAATGTGCATGTATGCGGTGATATTTCAATGTTTTCGTCTTATCAGACCGCAGGAACTTCAACCGTGCTGATGGGAAACGGTTCAAGTCCTTCTGTTCGTGGTGTTGGCACGGTCGATGTGAAGTTTATTTCGGGGAAGATCGTGCGGCTGAAGAACGTGCATTATGTCCCCTCCGCCAATAAGAATCTTGTTAGCGGATCTCTGTTATGTAGAGATAGCTACAAGCTTGTCTTTGAGTCGAATAAATTTGTAATATCCAAGTATGGAACATTTGTTGGCAAAGGCTATGAGTCAGGAGGCCTGTTTCATTTATCCTTGTCAGATGTTTGCAATAAAGTTGTTAATCATGTTTGAAACAATAGTGAATCAAATGTGTGGCATTCACGCATGTGTCATGTTAACTTTGGTTGCATGTCGTGACTAGCCAAATTAAACTTAATCCCTAGTTTCACCACCGTCAAGGGATCTAAGTGTCAAGTTTGTGTGCAAGCTAAGCAACCTCGTAAGTCTCACACGACTGCGGAAACGAGAAATCTTGCACCACTAGAGCTCATACATTCAGATATATGTGAAATGAATGGTGTTTTGACAAAAGGTGGAAAGAAATATTTCATGACGTTAATTGATGACTCCACTAGATACTGTCATGTGTATCTTCTGAAATCTAAGGATGAGGACTTAAACTTTTTCAAGATCTATAAAGCTGAAGTGGAAAACCAACTTGATCGTAAGATCAAGAGGCTTAGGTCCGACCGTGGTGGAGAGTATTTTTCCAATGAATTTGATGCTTTTTGTGCGGAACATGGTATAATCCATGAGAGGACGCCTCCCTATTCACCTCAGTCAAATGGGGTGGCCGAAAGAAAGAACTGTACTCTAACTGATTTGGTTAACGCCATGTTAGATACATCGGGTCTATCCAAGGCATGGTGGGGAGAGGCGATATTGACTGCATGTCATGTCCTAAACCGAGTTCCCACAAAGAATAAAGAAATAACTCAATTCAAGGAATGGGAGAAGAAAAGGTTAAAACTCTCTTATCTACGAACCTGGGGTTGTTTGGCGAAAGTCAATGTGCCAATCTCAAAGAAGTGCAAACTTGGACCAAAGACTGTGGATTGTGTTTTCCTGGGATATGCTTTTCGAAGCATTGGATATAGATTCTTGGTTGTAAAATCCGAAGTATCTGACATGCATGTCGGTACAATCATGGAGTCGAATGATGCGACTTTCTTTGAAGATATCTTTCCCATGAAGGATATGGATACCTCATCTACTCAGGAGATGCCTAGTTCATTGAATCAAGAATCAGTTGCAATTACTGAACCTACCATTTCGATGGAACACTTTGACAAACCCGTGGAGGAAAATAATGAAGCTCCTAATAGGAGCAAGAGACAGAGGACTACAAAGTCATTTGCTGATGATTTTCTTGTCTATCTAGTAGATGACACTCCCAGTTCTATTTCAGAGGCTTATGCGTCTGAAGATGCTGACTACTGGAAGGAAGCGGTTCGTAGTAAGATGGATTCCATCTTAGCGAATGAAACTTGGGAGATAACCGATCGTCCTTATGGGTGCAAACCTATAGGGTGCAAATGGGTATTCAAGAAGAAGCTTAGGCCTGATGGTACTATCGAAAAGTACAAGGCACGGCTCGTGGCTAAGGGTTATACCCAAAAGGAAGGTGAAGACTTCTTGGATACTTACTCACCTGTGGCGCGGTTGACCACTATTCGAGTTCTACTTTCACTAGCTGCCTCACATGGTCTTCTCGTTCATCAAATGGATGTTAAGACTGCTTTCCTAAATGGAGAGTTGGATGAGGAAATTTATATGCAACAACCAGATGGGTTTGTAATAGGTGGTCAGGAAGGAAAAGTGTGCAAGTTGCTAAAGTCTTTGTATGGACTCAAGCAAGCACCAAATCAGTGGCATGAGAAGTTTGAAAGAACTTTAATAGTTGCAGGCTTTGTTGTGAACGAAGCTGACAAATGTGTGTACTATCGCCATGATGGGGGCGAGGGAGTTATCCTTTGCTTGTATGTTGATGACATACTGATTTTCGGAACAAATTTGAATGATATTACGGAGGTCAAGAATTTCCTATCTCATTGTTTTGAGATGAAGGATTTAGGAGTGGCTGATGTCATTCTGAACATCAAGTTGTTGAGAGACGATGATGGTGGGATTACTTTGCTTCAATCTCACTATGTGGAAAAGATCTTGAGTCGCTTTGGCTATAGTGACTGCAAGCCCTCTCCAACACCATATGATGCCAGCGTGCTACTTCGAAAGAATCGAAGAATTGCTAGAGATCAATTGAAATATTCTAAGATTGTTGGCTCGCTTATGTACTTAGCCAGTGCTACAAGACCAGACATCTCTTTTGCTGTTAGCAAACTGAGTCGGTTTGTCTCAAAACCAGGAGATGTGCATTGGAAAGCTCTAGAGAGAGTTTTGCGTTATTTGAAAGGCACTGCAAACTATGGAATTCACTACACCGGGCACCCAAAGGTGCTTGAAGGGTATAGTGACACAAACTGGATCTCAGATGCTGATGAGATAAAGGCCACGAGCGGATATGTATTCACTCATGGAGGTGGCGCTGTTCCTTGGAAGTCTTGCAAGCAGACCATCTTAACGAGGTCAACTATGGAAGCAGAGCTCACAACACTAGATACAGCTACGGTCGAAGCGGATTGGCTTCGTCGGCTCTTGAATGACTTGCCGGTAGTTGAGAAACCTGTACCGGGTATCCTTATGAACTACGACAATCAAACTGTGATCATGAAAGTGAGCAGCTCAAAGGATAACATGAAGTCATCAAGACACGTTCAGAGAAGGTTAAAGTCTGTCAGAAAAATGAAAAACTCCGGAGTAATTGCATTGGATTATATCCAAACGTCTAAAAATCTGGCAGATCCTTTTACTAAGGGTCTATCACGAAATGTGATAGATAATGCATCGAGGGAGATGGGTATGAGACCCACAATATGAGTTGATTCACAGTGGTAACCTAGTCTTTGTGATCAGAGATCCCGTGAATTAGATGTCGAAGACAAGCTGTTGGTCAACTGCGAGGAGAGTATCCTTACTATTAACAAAACCACTCCATGAAGATGCAATACTCTCCTAAAATCTGCATGGCAGGTTGATGTATATCTTAATGTGTTCTATGTGGCTCTTGTAAGCAGATATGTTGTCCTGCAGAACATCTTTTGAAGAACAAACCTATATGAGTCTGGTTGTCAAACGTCGCAATCTATGAGAGTATGGTTCTCTCTAGTAAACTCATGAAAGGTCACGGAGTATGAAGCATAAGCTCCACCCGCGGGGAAGACCCACGGTAGCCAAGTATCGGTCAAGGCTTTGTGTGAAGCTAGATTCGCAGAAAACTTGCAGTTCAAGGCCCAGTCCACTGTTCAAGTTAGCACAAAGTTCTAGGTGGAAGTTCAACTTAACAGTCTTCATTGCAGTACCAGTATATAAAACAGTGTTTTGGAACCAAAGGCAAACTCTGTGTGCCTCTCGGATCTGGTGGGGGGATTCCTGAAATTTTAGTCTATTATGGTCCAGCCCAATATTAATTTCAGAAATTCCTAATAAATCCTAGCGGCCCACTTAGCCCATTTCGTGCAAGGCAAGGGGCACTACTAAAGTTTAGTCCCACAATGCTAGTTTACAGGGAGTTGTACCTCTTTATAAGGGATGCTCTTTCTCCACTTGTACGAGCATGAGAACAAGAGGGACATCCACGCGCGCTCCTCCTCCGCCGCTCGCCTCGTCACGACACACCGCGCCGCGCCGCGCCGCGGGAATGAGCCGAGCCGATGTCTAATTTTTGCCACGCACGACCGGTATACGAAAGGTCAGTCGGAAGCTGAATGAACGGCGCGCCTCTCCGGCTGCTGCTTGTTCGTTTCGTCTCCCTCGCTCTCTTCAGCTCCCGGCACAGCCTCTCGCCTCTTTCTCTTGCGCCTATAAAAGGGAGGTCGCTCCTCCTAGAGAGACGCACCAGAACCTCTCCTTCCTCTCGCCACCGGTTCCATCTCTGAGCTGCTGTTGTCTTCCTCATCCCGGCTTGCGGCGTGCACCGCGGGTCGGGACAATAGGCCTCCGAAACCGCACCTCTTTGAGTCCTGCACGGGAGAAGGGTGATAAGGTTTTTGGGGAGCGCTCCGCGCGACTACTGACCTCTTCATCACGGACGTCCCGGACTCCGACGACTACTTCCCCGACGACGACTTCTTCCCCAACGTCGACAACCTCCTCGACGACATGGCTGGCGAGGATGTCGACCCCAAGTCCAGTGTTGCTGCTGTCCCGTACGTGTTCTTCCTTGTTCTGTTAGAGGCACTCACACAGTTCCATGTTCTAGTGTTTGTCCTACATATGCTCGCTTCTACTTCATATATGCAACTTTCTGTTCTACATATGTTTAGTTACAGTTCATATTTGAAGATGATGTTTACCTTCTCTTTGTTAAATCGGATGACTTGTTTTATCACTGCCATAATAGTCATGATTTATCTAATATTTTTGTTCATAAAATCATATGGTAAATTGCTCATATTTCCAACATTGTTATACACATGCAACAGAAGATTTCATTGCACCAAGCAAAAA
>LR738715.1:730883925-730926195 GCA_902687465.1 Secale cereale
CGCGCCGGCCCCTCTCTCTTCCCATGGCCGCCGGCGCGCCCGCATCCTGCCCCCAGCCCCTCCCGCGCGCCCGCATCCCGTCCCCAGCCCCTCCCCAACCCTCCCGCTCGTGAGCTCCGAATCTGGGCGTGCTCCACCCCCCGCCCCCGCGTCCCCGCCCTCCCGCTCATGAGCTCGAGATCGAGAAGAACGTACCTTCGACGACGGCCGGGCGTGCGCGGGATGAGCCGACGAGCTCCTCCCTTCCTTCCTTCCTTCCTTCCTTCGAGCTCCTCCATTCCTTCTCCGGGCGTGCACGGGACGAGGACGAGCGTGGCTCGGGCGTGTAAACTTCCACGCCGCGTACTGTCGTGGCTCGGGCGTGGATGTTTACACGCCCTCTTACACGGGCCGCTGGGAGCAGTTTTTCAGCCCATATGGTCTATATTTGCTATACACATCCACATAGATGATCCACTGGAGATGCTCTAAATTGATCTTCTCTCTCTCGCAGGAAAATAGAAAATTAGCAATATGATTTTGAGTCTTTTCATCTAGATTATTACAAACTAAAGTCATCACTTGATTTGAATTTTGTCCGCTGTTCCTTTTATATGTTGTTTTTCCTAAAAAATTACAAGTTGCAACGATTGTTTGTATGAACTTGTAGCATTAGCTATTGTTTTAACTTATAATTGACTATTCTTCACTGGCTTTATAATTTTTCATGCTTCGTTTGTAATTTTAGTTGCTAAATGCAGATAATATGGAGATGTTTCTTCTAAAAAAAAGGCACCACTACAAGATGCTCCAGAAGACATGAATTGGGAGGAGGATATTCAATATGATCCCGGCAAGAGGAAATTCATCGAACATTATCATCCCAATTACAAAGATCCGGTAAGAAGGAAGTACTTGCTAAATGGACCTTTTCACCCAAGAGATATTGATTTTCCATATTCAAGCTTTGGGGCGAAGAGGAAATTTAATTATATTTCTTGCCTTGTAGGTTACAGTACCTTGATGTGTCTTAATGTGTTTTGGTATTTGAAAATACAAGGCATCCTTTTCAAGTAAGCTTGTCCTTTGTTTTATAATTACATTAAGCATTTTAACTGTTGCATTATGTTTTTATACATTGACTTATATTATGTCTGATAATCTGTGTACAACTTACAAGCTATGAAACGCGCCTTTCTTTAATATATCTTTGGTTGAAAATTTTACGGCATGGTTAAGTGGTGCATCAAGGTAACATTAGCTTCAGCTCCGCCCCTGGGTACGCATGCCACTTGGTCCTCATTTCCTGGCCATGTACTAATACTTCCACATGACCTTTTCCTTTATATAAGGTATATTATTTTCAGCATGTTAACCAAGGCATATAATTATGGATTATTTAGGACAAAATTACCCTTGTCTAATTCGTAGATGAGTGGCAAGTAAATCATTTAGGCTAGCAAAAAAAGAGTATACACAATTGCCAAAGAGATAGTTTTCTTTTCTTTCTCTACAAAGAGAGATACACGCAATTAGGCGAGAGATACTTTCTTTTTTATGGAGGACTGAGATCAGAATTACGAGAAATTAGAACAAGATGCAGCTTATATTATAAAATTTTATCAAAAAATAAATACACCTTATATTATAGTTCTTAAAAGCACATCAGCATATGAGTTAGCTTGGCATGTTGCTAGCTAGCTAGTAGCTACATGCATGCGTGATCACACGTGCTAGCGATGCTCGTGCAAACAGCTCCCATCTCGGGAGTGTTTCTCTAAGGCCCCTCCCAATGCTCCACCTTGTACATGTGCTAAGCCTTCCACGTAGGCAAAAAATGTGATGTGGCAAGTTATTTAAGAGGAGAGAGATGAGTGTGGTGACCACAGGAAGAAACAATGCTAAGCGCGTGAACCTAGGCAAAATATTTAAAGAAAGGAAGCCCACCAATACATAAAGAGCTTTAATTGCTAAATCATTAAATAAAGCAAGCTTAGCAACCATAAGCTAAGCACCTATGCATTGTGGAGTATAGTTGCTAAGCTATTTAATGTGCTTAGCACCTCATCTAAGCACTCATGCATTGGGAGCAGCCTAATAAATATACTATACGTACATGGATATTGCTACCAATCACCCGTCTCATTGGTCAAAAACACCGCCATGGTCCAGAGTGTTTCTTTAATAATGCTACACCTACAAAGATGTTGCTACTGTTCATCTTTACAATGAGACATGACTTTCCTCCAACCACACAACTTCCCCCCTATTTCGTAAGTATTCTTAAAATACCATGCTTTTGATTGCACTTTTTTACACCAAAAAAATTTATAATAAAAAATTAATCTAATACTGATAAAATTTGCACAGAATTTACAAGAATATTTCGCTTCTCATAACATGCAATGATAAGAATATAATAGTGAACGTTTCACAAAAAAATTCCAAGAAGGAATGAATTAGTGACAATTGTATTACCATTAAAGAAGAAATAAAATGAAATAAAAATTATACAAATTAAAATACCAAAGTTCTCTATGAAATAATGAATTAGTGCCATCGGTATTTCTCTTTAAAAAGAAATAAAATAAAATAAAGTATAAAACAAAAATCAAAGTTATGAGATAATCGAAGAAAGAATGAATTAGTAGCATTGATATTAGCGTTAAATGAGTAAAAATATGAAAACAAAACTTGAACACAATCAAAATAATGAAGTTTTTCTATGAAAGAATGAATTGGCGACTTTGATATTACCCTTTAAGAAGAAAGAAAATAAAATAAAAACTTAAACAATATCAAAATAATGAACTTTTCTAACTAGGTATGAATTGGTGGCATTTATACTACTATTTGAAATGGAAAATATGAAAAGAAAACAA
Organism: Secale cereale; assembly: GCA_902687465.1. Lineage (NCBI taxonomy): Eukaryota > Viridiplantae > Streptophyta > Magnoliopsida > Poales > Poaceae > Secale > Secale cereale. The sequence goes on from LR738715.1 coordinate 730,886,787, forward strand.
TAATGACAAAAGTTGCACATAGTTTACTCAGAAATTGAGTTTTGTTATAACAGGCAAGAATAACCAGATAATAGTGACTTTTTGCATAAAAATAAGGTTTCTAATAAGGAATGAATTAGTGGCATTGGTACTACCCTTAAAAATAATGAAAATGAAAAAAAATGGAGTTTTCTAAGAAAGAATTAATTTGTTGCGTTGGTATTACTCTTAAAGAATAAAGGAAATTAAATGAAAATTTAAACAAAATCAAAATAGAAAAGCTTTATAAAAAATAATTAGTTGCGTTGATATTACCCTTTAACAAGAAGAAATAAAAGGAAAATTGAAACAAAATAAATATAATGAAGTTTTCTAAGTAAGAATGAATTAGTGGCATTGGTGTTAACCTTTGCAAAACCTGCAACAAAACTTTGTGAAGAAGGAAAATGAATAATAATCTAAAACAAACAATGACACAATTTGCACACAATATAAAATAAATACGCATTTTCAAATAGGCAAGAGTAAACATATAATAGTGAAATGTTTGAATTTTTTCTCTAAAACAAAATGAATTTGTGGCATTATAATATAGTTATGATGATATACAAGGCAATGATCATGTATATAGGCATCATGTCCGAGACAAGTAGATCGACTCGTGTCCGCATCTACTACTATTACTTCACCCATCGACCGCTAGCCAGCTATCATTTAGGGTATTAAGTTAAAAATAGAGTAACGCCTTAAGCAAGATGACATGAAGTAAACAAAGTAAACTCAACTAATATGAATAAACCCCATCGTTTTATCCTTAATGGCAACAATAGAAATATGTGTCTTGTTCCCTACTTTGTCACTAGGATATATATCACGGCAAGATTGAACCCATCACAAAGCACCTCTCCCACTGAAGATAAATCATTCGAGTTGGCCAAATCAAACACATAGATGAGATAAACACAAAGCTATAAAAATCATGCATAATAAAGTTCAGAGAAGACTCAATTAATATTCATAGATAATCTGATCATAAACCCACAATTCATCGGATCCCGACAAACACACCGCAAAAGAAGATTACATCTTATAGAACTCCAAGAACAACGAGGAGCACATGGTATTGAAGATCAAAGAGAGAGAAGAAGCCATCTGGGTACTAGCTATGGACCCGTAGGTATGTGGTAAACTACTCACGCGTCATCGGAAGGCAACAAGGATGATGAAGAAGCCCTCTGTGATCAATTCCCCCTTCGACAGAGTACCGAAAAATGCCTATAGATGGGATCGCAGAAGAGCAGAAATTTGCGGTGGCGGAAAAAGTGTTTTGGGTGGATCTCTAGTATATTGGGAGTATTTGGGAATTTATGGAGGCAGAGTTACGTCAGGAGGTGCCACGAGGGGCCCACAAGCATAGGGGTGCGTCCCCTGACCTTATCGCTCCCTCATGACTCTTCCGGTCTTCTCCTGAACCTTTGTGGGCCCCTTTTGGTCCAGAAAAAATTAATCAAAATATTTTTCTCCGTTTGTACTCTGTTTGATATGAATTTTCCGAAAAGCCAAAAACAAGCAAAAAACAGCAACTGCGCTGGACACTAGGTTAATAGGCTAGTCCCAAAAATGATATAAAATAGCAAATAAATGCATATAAAACATCCAAGATTGATACTATAATAGCATGGAACAATAAAAAAATTATAGATATGTTGGAAACGTATCAACCATACCCAAGTTCAATTCATGATCGTCCTCAAGTATCTAAATGATAACAACATATTTTTTGACGTGGAATGCTACCAAACATGTTCGTCATGTAATCTTTCTTTTAGGGTATGAATATTTAGATCCGAATGATTTAAGTCTATTATTTGACATAAAGACATCAATACTTAGGCATGCCAACAAACAATCGTGCCTTTCAAAATAACAATCCTAAAGAATGATGTCACTACAAAATCATATAGCATTGTCATGCCCCATCTCCTTAATACAAAATATAAATCATGTACAACCCCGATGTCAGCCAAGAAATTAGTCCACACTTTTTAACGCGCTTCAGCTTTTTCAACTCTCACGCAATACATGACACTAGTGTAGAACCGGGCTTTAGCACCGGTTCGTAAGGGCCTTTAGTGCCGGTTCTGTAACCAACACTAAAGGGTGGGGACTAAAGCCCCCCCTTTAGTACCGGTTCAACACGAACCGTCACTAAAGTGCCACCACGTGGCATGAGCCTGGGCGGGGGGCGGGGAGACCTTTAGTACCGGTTGGTAACACCAACCGGTACTAAAGGTTTGGGGGGTTTTGGTTTTATTTTTTATTTTTCCTTTAATTTTGTGCTATCAATTTAATTTAGAGATTGTTTTTACATTATAATGAGTTGTTAAATCACTAGGTAAAAGTACCGCGGATTAGTTTGAAGTGGCTATAGATTGTCCTAAATGATCAAGTAATATGGATATCGCATATACTTGATGATGGGCCTCGAACCCCTCGTTGGTTACCCCAAGTGGAAGGTGTAAGATGCAGTAAGTAGAAGTGTTTTCCCCTAGCAAAGATGCCAAGGATCGAATCCCTAGAGACTCCTAGGTTCAACAGGTAGGTGTCAACTGCTAACGGCGCAATTAGCAATCAACGTGGACCTGCACACAGATACAAATAACTTTGCTCCCAACGAGTACAGAGAGGTTGTCAATCTCTCCGGCCTTGTAGTTCACAAAGGGTTAAAAGCAATATGATAGTAGTGATAGATAGTGTTTGCAATAGTAAGTAAATAGCAAAAAGTAAATAGTGGATGTGATCAATGATGGTAATATGGACTGGAGTCTCATGATGTTCACTAGTGATGTCTCTCTCCCACAAGACGATAAAACAGCAATGTGAGGTAAACAAATTACAGCTGGGCAATTGACAGGACCACGAACGCAAACCAATGCTGACTACATTGCAAGAAAGGTTGAGGTTCAAAGCATGGGCGGTACGCCAAAGTAAGTAGACCGAAATCCATCAATATCTACTACGAATCATCCACCTTGAGATATCTATCCAGAACATCTCGCTGGTATTAAGTTGCGAGTCCCACCCATAGTGTAAACTCAATGCAACAGACAACTGCATTAAAAAAACTTTGCGTAAAGTAAACAATCCTTGCACCCGCGGGCACAAGCACCGTTGTTTTCCCCCTTGTGGCAACAGCACATCCCCTAGACTCATGTTTCTGTCACTCAAGCTAGTCATCGAGGGGCATGAACCCACAATCAAGCATAACGTTCCCTCTTGGAGTCACTACCTATTACTCGGCCAAAGCAATAAATAACAACGGAAAACATGCAAGAATTACTTATGAACTAAAATATAAAAGAGGTGAATCAAATATATTACTCAAGATCAATCTGAACATAATCTCATAATCCATCGGATCCCAGCAAACTCAACATAGCAACAGCATAAGGATTACATAGGTGCCTCGATCATATAGGGCAGCTCACGAGGACTAATTAGTGAAGCACAAGAACGGGAGGAGAACATCACATAGCTACTGGTCATGGACTCATGGTCCAAGGGAGACTACTCACGAGTCGTCCGGGAGGCGTCCATGGTGGTGGAGAAGCTCCCGGTGGTGATCCTCCCCTCCGGCAGGGTGCCGGGAAGAGTTCTCCTGGTGCTCCTGATCTTGGAAGCGGCGGCGGCGGCGGAACAGAGATGGGATCGCGAAAAGAAGTCCTGTTCTGAGGGTTACGGGGAACCCTTTAAATATATGCCAAAGTAGGGCACCGGGGGAGCCTCGGGGGGCCCAGGCGCCCCCCAGGCGCGGCCCAGGGGGGGGGGGCGCCCACAGGGCGCCTGGAGCCCCTGTGCCCCCCCAGGCTGCCCTTCGGACGCAGTGTTGTTTCCGGTTCGCTGATTTTTTATATAATTTTTCTGGATTTTTCTGGGCAGTTCTCGAAACGTGAAAACATGAAATACAAAAACAGCCGAAAACAGAAACTGGCACTGGGGTGCACTGGATTAGTAAGTTAGTCCAAATATGATCAAAAGTGTATGGAAGTGTATGAATATCATAGCAATATCACCCAAAAGTGGCATGGAGCAACCAGAAATTATAGATACATTTTGGACGTATCAACATCCCCAAGCTTAATTCCTGCTCGTCCTCGAGTAGGTAAATGATGATAAGAATAATTTCTGTGGTGACATGCTATTAACCATATAGGACTTTCTCATAGTCATATGACAAAAGCTTACTGAGACAATGATTCTAAAGTAATTAAGTTGCCTCAAGAGAAAATCTCAAATGACTGAAAGTTTTACAACATGAAACTGAAACATCAAAAAGATTTGCAATGAACATGATGTGCAAATATGATAAAGTGATATCTAGCTCGCCCCCTTTAGTGATGCAAAACATAAGTGCAGGGGCACCTTCAAGGTTTAAGTGATGACTAGATACAATCATTTCAGAATAAACGATATCACAATCATGCAAAAGACAATGCTACTTTGGGACAATGCACATTACACTCAGAATGACAATCATGCTCTCAGTAGTTGGTGCTTCAACATAAAGGTAAAAGAAAGGTTAAGTGCTAAAGCTTTTTATTTTAAAACATGGAAGCAATTGTGTCAACGGTAGTAGTACTTCATATGTGTCATGCATAAAACATCCTATAAGTTGCAAGCCTCATGCATCGAATACTAATAGTGCTCGCTCCTTGTCCTAATTAGCTCGGATCCCCATGTGTTATCATTGCATTGCATATGTTTTAACCAAGTGTCACAAAGGGGTACCTCTATGCCACCTGTACAAAGGTCTAAGGAGATAGATCGCATTTGATTTCTCGTTTTTGATAGATCTCAACTTGAGGACATCCATACCGGGACAACATAGAAAATAGATGATGGACTCCTCTTTAATGCATAAGCATATTCTCATGAGAGATTGAGAATTAAGGTCCAAGCTAAAACTTCCACCATGATGCATGGCTTTGGTTGGCGGCCCAATGTTTTTCTCTAACAATATGCATATTAATTCAACCCACGGTAAATCACCCTTACTTCAGACAAGACGAACATGCATAGCAACTCACATGATATTCAACAAAAGTGTGATAGTTGATGGCGTCCCCAGAAACATGGTTACCGCTCAGCAAGCAACTTATAAGAAATAAGATACATAGGCAACATATTCTTTACCACAATAGTTTTTAGGCTACTTTCCCATGAGCTATGTATTGCATGGTTAGTTTGCTTAGTACATGTGGAGGTTAGCAAAAGACTGGGAGCGACCAACTAAGAGAGCAATGACGGTCATAATCATGCAGAGCGACAAAGCAATATTGAATCAGGCATGGTAGTTATATCGCTACTCAGAAACAAAAGATCATCAAGGCTTGACAGACTTTCTTTACAGTCTTGAATATGCGTGAGCATGCGCCAAGTCAATCAAAATAAATTCTCGAAGGAAGATATTTCTAAACCATACCATATCATAGGCAAACAAACCGAGTTGGTACTCCAATAACACATTGGGAACCCCCCAGCTATTTGAGATTAACCAAAAGAAAACCTGAACTACTAAGCACCATCATGAAAGTAGCATCTTTATCATAGACACATTAACCCATGAAACGGAAGCAAACTCTCTTAATAAGGTGAGCATGGTAATTAAAGAGAGTTCAAGCAACCAACTAAATAAAAGCTCTTGAAAAGATAAGCATGAATAATAAGAGCAAAGCACGATAGTAGCTATTTAAAAGACAAAGAACACACACAACATAGATAGACATGAAAATTCTATGTAATGTTCTAGGTAGAGGTGGAGCGTGTTTCTCTCCCACATAAAGGAATGCTGGGTTCCGACTCGTTATGAAAAACTAAAAAGAAAACTAAAAGCAAGACGCTCCAAGCATAGCACATAACACATGAAGTGATAAAAATATAGCGAAACGAAAGACGAACTGATAGTGTTGATGGAGAAGGGGATGCACGGGGGCATCCCCAAGCTTAGACGCTTGAGTCTCCTTGAATATTTCTTGGGGGTGCATGGGGGCATCCCCAAGCTTGAGCGCTTGACACTCCTGAATCTTTTTATCATCTTCCCTCACACACTTGAAAACTCCCTTCATACATAACTCATCATAATCTGATTAGCGAGGTTAGTACCCTTAATAAAATAATTATACCTTGCTGGAAATAAGGATATTCTTGAAGTTCTACTGTTTCTCAAGATTGCCAAAAGGTTTTTGCAAAGAAAAAGCAAGTTCTTAATTTGCAAAGTGAAGGTAAGGCAAAACAGGACAGAATCTGTGAAAAACAAAACAGCAGGCAGTAATTGACCTGTTCGGGATACTTCTGCAATTCAAATCAAAACACTCAGAACTGACGCACGAAAGACAATTATATAGAGAACGCTGTCAAAAAAATTCAGACCAAAAAGATGATCTTGTGATTTTATACGAATTTTTCTATCCAAGGACAGAATATGTTTCCTGGACAGCACCTCACAACTCTTGAACTTTCTAGCAATCAGAGGCTATACTTGGCACAAATATGAAAAGCAAAGATACAATGATGATGCTACAGCAGTAAACAACATCAAGACACAACAAAAGCAAAAAATTTATTCATGTGGGCTGCCTCCCAAAAGCGCTTTCTTTTATGCCTTTAAGCTAGGCATAATGCATAGATCAAGTTTTATCAAACGTAAAAGAATAGCTAGCCCGTACAACGGACTCAAAAGGTAACTTGACCTTCTTACGAGGGAAGTGTTCCATCCCTTTCTTGAGAGGAAACTGAAATTTTATATTACCCTCTTTCATGTCAATGACAACACCAACGGTGCGCAAAAAGGGACGTCCCAAAATAATTGGACATGAAGGATCACATTCAATATCCATAATAGTAAAATCAACGGGCACATAATTATCATTGACAACAATAAGAACATCGTCAATCCTCCCCAAAGGTTTCTTTTTGGAAGAATCAACGAGACGAACACCAAAAGAACAAGAATCATAAGGTTTCAATTTAAGCATATCATATATCCTTTTGGGCATAACAGAGGTACTAGCACCAACATCACATAATGCATAACAAGAGAAGTCATTCAAATAAATTTTTATCATAGGATCCCAACCATCTTCTAGCTTTCTAGGTATGGAGGCTTCTACTCTAAGTTTCTCCTCCCTAGCTTTGATGAGAGCATTAGTGATATGCTCTGTGAAGGCAAGGTTAAGCGTGCTAGTGCGGGGATCTCTAGACATCTTGTGAAGGAAATCAATAACTTCTGTAAGAGTGCAATTATCAAAATCAAGGTCACGAGCATCAAGTAAAGTGGCAGTGGTGTCCTTAAGGCTCACCTGTTTGGTAGTTTCTATAGCATCACCATTAATAGGTCCATTGGGACCAGGAGTACATTGGGTGATAAGAGTGTGAACATCCTCAATAACTTGGATAGTAGCAACAGTGTGGTGGGTAGGAAGGCTCTTAATTCTTTCCTCTTCCTCCCTTTCTCTAGCCCATCTTTCTTTAAGCTTAGCCATCATCCTAATGTTTTCATTAATTTGCACTTGAGTAGCATTAATAGGGATGACTTCCCTCTCCTTAAGTGGAGAAGTTTCAATTTTTAGCAATTTTACCTCATTGGCTAAGTGGTCTACCTTAAAAGAAAGATCATCTAGTTTATGTAGTTTCTCTTCTACATTCTTATTAAAGGCTTTTTGGGTAGTGATGAAATCTCTAAGCATGGTCTCTAGTTCAGTATTGGAGTTCTTGGTGCTAGGATAAGCATTGTTGTTCCCATAAGAGTTAGAGGGGAACGGTCTAGAATTGTTACCAAAGTTACTCCTATAAGCATTGTTGTTAAAACTGTTTCTAGAGATAAAGTTAACATCTACTTGTTCTTGAGCAATCAAAGAATTTAAAGGAACATCACGAGGATCAACAGTAGATTGCTTCGAAAGTAGAGACATGATCAAGTCAACTTTTTCATTGAGGGAGGAAATCTCCTCGATAGAGTTTACCTTCCTACCTGTTGGAGCGCATTCAGTGTGCCATTGGGAATAGTTGGTCATCATCTCATCGAGAAGCTTCGTGGCAGCACCAAGTGTAGTTGACATAAAAGTTCCTCCCGCGGCCGAGTCTAACAAGTTCCGCGAGGTAAAGTTCAAGCCTGCATAAAAAGTTTGGATAACCATCCAAGTAGTCAAACCGTGAGTAGGGCAGTTTTTGATAAGAGATTTCATACGTTCCCAAGCTTGGGCAACGTGTTCATTATCCAATTGTTTAAAATTCATGATGTTACTTCTAAGTTGGATAATTGTAGAGGTGGATAGTATTTTCCGATAAAAGCATCTTTGCACTTGTCCCATGAATCTATGCTATTCCTAGGCAAAGACTGAAACCAAATTTTAGCTCCTCCTCTCAAAGAGAAAGGAAAAAGCTTAAGCTTAACAATATTACCATCTATTTCTTGGTACTTTTGCATATCACAAAGTTCAACAAAGTTGTTCAAGTGTAAAGCAGCATCATCTCCAGCACCGGAGAATTGTTCTCTCCTGACTAAGTTCAGTAAAGCAGGTTTAATTTCATATGAAGGTGCTGAAGTGGCAGGTGTAGTGATAGGTGTGCTGATAAAGTCATCGTTGTTGTGACTAGTGAAGTCACACAACTTGGTGTTCTCGGTGGAACCCATAGTAGCAAGCAAGCAAGATAACTATTTTTGTGATTTTCGATAAAAGGAACTAAAGCAAAAAATGAAAAGTAAACTAACAAGACTAAAAAGCAAAGGTAAAAGATAGCATGCAACTCCCCTATCCTGAAGAGTGGAGTCCCCGGCAACGGCGCCAGAAAATACTCCTTGATGGGCCTCGAACCCCTCGTTGGTTACCCCAAGTGGAAGGTGTAAGATGCAGTAAGTAGAAGTGTTTTCCCCTAGCAAAGATGCCAAGGATCGAATCCCCAGAGACTCCTAGGTTCAACAGGTAGGTGTCAACTGCTAACGGCGCAATTAGTAATCAACGTGGGCCTGCACACAGATACAAATAACTTTGCTCCCAACGAGTACAGAGAGGTTGTCAATCTCTCCGGCCTTGTAGTTCACAAAGGGTTAAAAGCAATATGATAGTACTGATAGATAGTGTTTGCAATAGTAAGTAAATAGCGAAAAGTAAATAGTGGATGTGATCAATGATGGTAATATGGACCGGAGTCTCATGATGTTCACTAGTGATGTATCTCTCCCAAAAGACGATAAAACAGCTATGTGAGGTAAACAAATTACAGCTGGGCAATTGACAGGACCACGAACGCAAACCAATGCTGACTACATTGCAATAAAGGTTGAGGTTCAAAGCATGGGCGGTACGCCAAAGTAAGTAGACCGAAATCCATCAATATCTACTACTAATCATCCACCTTGAGATATCTATCCAGAACATCTCGCTGGTATTAAGTTGCGAGTCCCACCCATAGTGTAAACTCAACGCAACAGACAACTGCATTAAAAGAACTTTGCGTAAAGTAAACAATCCTTGCACCCGCGGGCACAAGCACCGTTGTTTTCCCCCTTGTGGCAACAGCACATCCCCTAGACTCATGTTTATGTCACTCAAGCTAGTCATCGAGGGGCATGAACCCACAATCAAGCATAACGTTCCCTCTTGGAGTCACTACCTATTACTCGGCCAAAGCAATAAATAACAACGGAGAACATGCAAGAATTACTTATGAACTAAAATATAAAAGAGGTGAATCAAATATATTACTCAAGATCAATCTGAACATAATCTCATAATCCATCGGATCCCAGCAAACTCAACATAGCAACAGCATAAGGATTACATAGGTGCCTCGATCATGTAGGGCAGCTCACGAGGACTACTTAGTGAAGCACAAGAACGGGAGGAGAACATCACATAGTTATTGGTCATGGACTCATGGTCCAAGGGAGACTACTCACGAGTCATCCGGGAGGCGTCCATGGTGGTGGAGAAGCTCCCGGTGGTGATCCTCCCCTCCGGCAGGGTGCCGGGAAGAGTTTTCCTGGTGCTCCCGATCTTGGAAGCGGCGGCGGCGGCGGAACAGAGATGGGATCACGAAAAGAAGTCCTGTTCTGAGGGTTACGGGGAACCCTTTAAATATATGCCAAAGTAGGGCACCGGGGGAGCCTCGGCGGGCCCAGGCGCCCCCCCCCCGGCGCGGCCCAGGGGGGGGGGGTGGGGCCGCGCCCACAGGACGCCTAGAGCCCCTGTGGCCCCCCCCAGGCTGCCCTTCGGACGCAGTGTTGTTTCCGGTTCGCTGATTTTTTATATAATTTTTCTGGATTTTTCTGGGCAGTTCTCAAAACGTGAAAACCTGAAATACAAAAACAGCCGAAAACAGAAACTGGCACTGGGGTGCACTGGATTAGTAAGTTAGTCCAAATATGATCAAAAGTGTATGGAAGTGTATGAATATCATAGCAATATCACCCAAAAGTGGCATGGAGCAAGTAGAAATTATAGATACGTTTTGGACGTATCACTTGATCACTTAATTAGCTATATATAGTGATCAAGTATATGCGATATCCATATTACTTGATCACTTAGGACGATCCATATCCACTTCAAACTAATCCGCGGTACTCCTACTGATTTAACAACTCATTATAATATGCGGTTTCTTTCATAAATGATATAATAACTCATCATCATCATCATCATCATGATATTAATATAAAAACTCTTGCATCATATCATCACTAACAACAGTACTAGGTAGCTAATAATCATGATAGTCGTCATTACCACTATTTAATCATCATAGTCATTACCGCTATCTAGTCACCACCAACTCTAGCTTAAAGAAGAAACATTCACTTGTACCAGAAGCAAAGATACCATCGAGTTCAACATGGTCATGAGATTGTAAGCATTCATAAGACCACAAAAGCAAATAACTTTGAGATTAAGTTCAGGACGAAGAACTCAGACATGAGAGGACAAGTACTAAGAGCATGAACTAGCTAATCACTCCTGCTGGTCTCTCTCAGGTAAAATAGCATAGAACATGTGAGCGCTCCTGATTCATCATATTGGAGCATGCAGATGAACATGTCTCCTAATCGTGGGCTGCACTTCTGATTGCTGCCCCCTGGTACTTCTCTGCGATCGTTCATAATTTCGCTCCGGTCTTTCACTATTAAGTATTCCTCGGTTTTAGAAATCCTGAATGCACTCATGTGCAATGTAGGATGTTTTGGCCGTAAGCTAACAATTGACATGCGACCTTTAATACCGATCCACTGAGGCACAACTGTCATCGGGAGTCCCTGTTGAAGAACATCGTATAGTAACATACTTAGCAATGAAGTTTAGCTTGAAAAATAATGTATGCAAAAGATGCACTGAGGATAAATAGTAAAAATCTTACCATCTTGCTTAAATAGATGTGAACGTAGTTCAATACGAATACTATTCGTCGCACGTTTTGAGTACTAAGATTTTAAAATTCAGGAAAATAATTTCTCTTGACAGCATCAAGATCCTCAAGCCATGAAACATAACGACTTATCTCCTCAAAATTTAGTTCAACCCCGGGACAATGCGCGGTCCTGTCTACCAAACGATGGACATGTTTGCTTGAATGGAAATAAGATGTGAATAGAAATTAGTTGTCAACTATTTAGGAATAAAAAATATCAAAGACATAAATATGATTGAGAAACTCACATAATGGTAGAACTTGAGGTGTCTGCACATCGACCCAAATGTCTCTATTACCTTCAATATCATCTTCGGACGAATATCAAAGGTGATAAGCATATCAGACTCAAATGCATAAGCCTTGCATAGTGCTTGCCAAGTTTTGCATTCAAAATAGGTGTAGGTGTCTGCATTGTATAATTTGATGTTGAAGGTATAACCATGCTCGGTGTTCACATACTCTCTTTACCTCCATAGTTTTGTTAGGACTGAAACATATCTTATACAAGACAAAAATTCTTACATGGCAGGAGATTCGCTAGTAGAATAGTGAAAATTTAAAATTATATGTTGAAGCAAATGAAGCATATAAGTCATGCTTAATTACGAAAAAAGAGTTGTCATTGTGACTTACTGTATCCACTTCGAAGGTATCATCCAGCTTGATGCTGAAGCGCCCATCATCAACTAGGAAATTTCTGTCGCACATGCCGCGCTCGTCTTTGTAGTATTTGCACATAACGAAATCGTTTTCGTCATCAGACGACATTTCCTATGTTCATAGGTGAAACATTAATTGATAAATACTTACTAGTTCAACTAATTCAACTAGTTCTATTAATTCAACTAGTTCTATTAATTCAACTAATTCAACTAAGCACTTACTAAAAATGAACTAGTTCTATTAATTTTCTTACTAAAAATAAAATAGCTAGTTCTATATAGTAAAATTTTAATTAGATGATCGAATCTCATATACCTAAATTTAATATATCTAATTCATCCAACATTAATATATCTAATTCATCTATAACTAAAAGTATAAAAAACTAACTCATCTAACACTAATATCTAGCTAATTCATCTATAATTTGACATTAATATTTAACATATATTTCTATCTAATTAATTCATCTAACACTGACATTAGTATATCTAACATTTATATATATATATATATATATATATATATATATATATATATATATATATATATATATATATATATAATCATCTAACAAGACATTAATCTAACATTTATATAAACTAAAAGTATAAAAATCTAAAAAATAGAAAACCGAAAAAATCATTAAGAAAAATCTGTCACTGTTTTTGTGTGTGTACTGCATACGTGTGTGAGGCCGCCGGCCATGGCGCGCGCGCGGCAGGGCCGGCGCGGGCGGTTGATCTTACAGCGGGGCGACGGCCGGCGGTCCGAGGTGGCGGGGGGCGGCGACGGGGACGTACGGGCCGGCGCGCGCGCGATCGGAAACGCAGGGGACGGGCGCGTCCGGCGACGAGGGCGGGGACGGGCACGCACGACGGGATGGACGGCGACGTCGACGGGGACGGGCGCGACGAAGACGAAGAAGAAACTAACTGAAATTTCTAAAGGTCAATTTTGGCCAGGCAAAGCGGCGGTAAAGCCAAGCCTTTAGTACCGGTTCGTGGCTCCAACCGGTACTAAAGACCCAGCCTTTAGTACCGGTTGGAGCCACAAACCGGTACTAAAGGTGGTGCGCTCCCATCCTGCGATGCACAAAGTTTAGTCCCACCTCGCCGAGCGAAGAACAACCGCACTGGTTTATAAACCCAGCCGCGGCTGCTTCTTCGAGCTACTCTCTAAAGCAGGCTTCTGGGCCTAACTTTGACGCGCTGCCCTGTGAGCCTGCTGGGCCTTATGGGCGTGCATATCCATGACCAAGGCCTAGCAGACCCACTACTAGGCAGCGCACAAATAATTTTTTTATATTTTTTTTCTTTTATTTATTTTGAGTAGTTTTTTTTTTGTATTTAGAGTATCTTTGCGAATATTTTTTCTTTAGGTACAAACTTTCTGTTAGTGCCAGTAGTTTTCAAATTTGAATATTTTAAATTTGAATTATTTGAAACAAATCATTAAATGAATGAAAATAGCAAATGATGTCAGAAAGGGTTGAAAGTTGATGACGTGGCTTTGAATCGTGCATACTGAACGCAAAAAAAGTTCGGAGTTGTAATAAGTTTAGAAAAATAAAGTGCCGGTGTAACAGATGAGTTTTTTCATCCAAAACCCTGATACTTCGAAAGAGATTGTCCAGTTTGTACACGAAGTTCATCCAGTTTTTGCCGTAACCCTCTCTACTTTTTTGCACATGCTATGTGGGTGAAATGATGATACCATGCCAAGTTTCAACCTTTTTAGAGTTCATTTTGTAGCTCTTTTCAATTTCACGGTCATTTAGCTCTCAAAACAATTCAGTAAATGAATGAAAAATATCAAATGATGTCAGAAAGGGTTGAAAGTTGATGACGTGGCTTTGATTCGTGCATACTGAACGCAAAAAAGTCTGGAGTTGTAATAAGTTTAAAAAATGAAGTGCCAGTGTAACATATGAGTTTTTTCGTCCGAAACCCTGATACTTTGAAAGAGATTGTCCAGTTTGTACATGAAGTGCATCCAGTTTTTTCTCTCAAAACAAATCCAGTTCAATGAAGACCAAGTGGTTGTGATAGTTTGAGAAGTAACATATTTAAGGTGGTAAAAACTCTGTTAGCGGAGCGAGGTGGGACTAAAAAAGTGCTGCAGAATGAATCAACTACAAACCTCTACTACCGGTTTGTGGCATGAACTGGTACTAAAGGTGCTGGTGAGGCCCCAGCCTGACCACAGCCTGCCACAACCTCTTTAGTACCGGTTCGTGGCACGAACCGGTACTAAAGGTTCACCATGAACCTGTACTAATGAGCTCCGCCCACCTAGCCGTTGGAACCAGCACTAATGGTCACATTAGTGCCGGTTCAGTTCCAAACCGGGACTAATGTGCTTCACATTAGGCCCTTTTTATACTAGTGTGAGCGTGAGCCATGGACATAGCACTATGGGTGGAATAGAATAAAGTAATAGAGATCAATAAGGGGAAGATAAAAAGGAAGATAGTCTCACATCAACGCGGCTAGTCAACAGGTTATGGAGATGTCCATCAATTGATGTCAATGAGAGGACTAGGGATTGCCATGCAACCTATGCACTACGAGCTATAAGTGTATGAGAGCTCAAACTGAAAACTAAGTGGGTGTGCATCCAACTTGCTAGCTCATGAAGACCTCGGGCATTTGAGGAAGCCCATCATCGGAATATTCAAGACAAGTTATATAATGAAAATTTTCCACTAGTATATAACAATGACTACATAGGACACTCTCTATACGAAAAACATGGTGCTACTTTGAAGCACAATTGTGGAAAAGGATAGTAACATTGCCCCATCTCTCTTTTTCTCTCATTTTTTGGCTGCGCACTTTTTGGCCTCTTTTTCTCTTGGACTCTTTTTGGTTTATTTTTTTATCTCCTCACTAAGACAATACTCTAATAATGATGATCATCACACTTCTATTTACTTACAACTCGGTACCTAGAATAGTATGACTCTATATGAATGCCTCTGGTAGTGTATATCATGATGTCCAATGATGCTAGCATAACATGTATGATAATGATGAACATTGACCGAGCCATAAATACCATGCCATCTATATGATCATGCAAATCAATATGACAATGAAAGTGTATGTCATAATAATGGAACGGTGGAAGTTGCATGGCAATATATCTAGGAATGTCTATGGAAATGCCATGATAGGTAGGTATAGTTGTTGGAGAACATAGTATTTCAAAAAAAATTCCTACGCACACGCAAGATCATGGTGATGCACAACAATGAGAGGGAAGAGTGTCGTCCACGTACCCTCGTAGACCGTAAGCGGAAGCGTTATGACAACGCGGTTGATGTAGTCGTACATCTTCACGATCGACCGATCCTAGTACCGAACGTACGGCATCTCCGCGATCTGCACACGTTCAGCTCGGTGACATCCCACGAACTCACGATCCAGTAGAGCTTCGAGGGAGAGTTCCGTCAGCACGACGGCGTGATGACAATGATGATGAAGTTACTGACGCAGGGCTTCGCCTAAGCACCACTACGATATGACCGAGGTGGATAATAGTGGAGGGGGGCACCGCACACGGCTAAGAGATCAATGATCAATTTGTGTCTCTATGGGGTCCCCCTCCTCCGTATATAAAGGAGTGGAGGAGGGGAAGGGCTGACCCTCTATGGCACGCCCTTGGAGGATTCCTACTACCACCGGGAGTAGGATCCCCCCTTTCCCTAGTTGGACTAGGAGAGAAGGAAGGGGGAGAGAGGGAGGAAGGAAAGGGGGGCGCCACCCCTCCCTTCCTAGTCCAATTCGGACTAGAGGGAGAGGGGGCATGCGGCCTGCCCTGATCTCCTCTCTCTCTCTCTCCACTATGGCCCAATAAGGCCCATACACTTACCGGAGGGTTCCGGTAACTTCCCGGTACTCCGGTAAAATCCTGATTTCACCCGGAATTATTCCAATGTCCAAATATAGGCTTCCAATATATTGATCTTTATGTCTTGACCATTTCGAGGCTCCTCGTCATGTCCGTGATCATATCCGGCACTCCGAACTACCTTCGGTACATCAAAACTCATAAACTCATAATACCGATCGTCACCGAACGTTAAGCATGCGAACCCTATGGGTTCGAGAACTATGTAGACATGACCGAGACTCATCTCCGGTTAATAACCAACAGCGGAACCTGGATGCTCATATTGGTTCCTACATATTCTACGAAGATCTGTATCGGTCAAACCGCATAACAACATACGTTGTTCCCTTTGTCATCGGTATGTTACTTGCCCGAGATTCGATCTTCGGTATCTCAATACGTAGTTCAATCTCGTTACCGGCAAGTCTCTTTACTCGTTCCGTAATGCATCATCTCATGACTAACTCATTAGTCATTTTCTTGCAAGGCTTATAGTGATGTGCATTACCGAGAGGGCACAGAGATACCTCTCCGACACTCAGAGTGACAAATCCTATTCTCGATCTATGCCAACACCACTAACACCTTCGGAGACACATGTAGAGCATCTTTATAATCACCCAGTTACGTTGTGACGTTTGATAGCAGACAAGTTGTTCCTCCGGTATTCGGGAGTTGCATAATCTCATAGTCATAGGAACATGTATAAGTCATGAAGAAAGCAATAGCAGTAAAACTAAACGGTCAAGTGCTAAGCTAACGGAATGGGTCAAGTCAATCACATCATTCACTAATGATGTGATCTCGTTAATCAAATGACAACTCATATCTATGGCTAGGAAACTTAACCAACTTTAATTCAACGAGCTAGTCAAGTAGAGGCATACTAGTGACACTTTGTTTGTCTATGTATTCACACATGTACTATGTTTCCGGGTAATACAATTCTAGCATGAATAATAAACATTTATCATGATATAAAAAAATATAAATAACAACTTTATTATTGCCTCTAGGGCATATTTCCTTCAGTCTCCCACTTGCACTATAGTCAATAATCTAGATTACATAGTAATGATTCTGACACCCATGGAGTCTTGGTGCTGATCATGTTTTGCTCGTGAGAGAGGCTTAGTCAACGGGTCTGCAACATTCAGATCCGTATGTATCTTGCAAATCTCTATGTCCCCCTCCTTGACTTGATCGCGGATGGAATTGAAGCGTCTCTTGATGTGCTTGGTTCTCTTGTGAAATCTAGATTCCTTTGCCAAGGCAATTGCACCAGTATTGTCACAAAAGATTTTCAATGGATCCGATGCACTGGGTATGACACCTAGATCAGATATGAACTCCTTCATCCAGACTCCTTAAATTGATGCTTCCGAAGCAGCTATGTATTCCGCTTCACATGTAGATCCCGGCACAACACTTTGCTTAGAACTGCTCCAACTAACAGCTCCACCGTTCAATAAAAATGCGTATCCGGTTTGTGACTTAGAGTCATCCGGATCAGTGTGAAAGCTTGCATCGACGTAACCATTTATGACAAGCTCTTTGTCACCTCCATAAACGAGAAACATATCCTTAGTCCTTTTCAGGTATTTCAGGATGTTCTTGACCGCTGTCCAGTGATCCACTCCTGAAGTACTTTGGTACCTCCCTGCTAAACTAATAGCAAGGCACACATCTGGTCTGGTACACAATATTGCATACATGATAGAGCCTGATACGTCTCCAACGTATCTACTTTTCCAAACCCTTTTGCCCTTGTTTTGGACTCTAACTTGCATGATTTGAATGGAACTAACCCGGACTGACGCTGTTTTCAGCAGAACTGCCATGGTGTTGTTTTTCTGCAGAATAAAAAGTTCTCGGAATCGCCTGAAAATCAACGAAGAATTATTTCAGAAAATATAAAAAATACCTTTAAGAAGATCCACACCAGGGGGCCCACGGGCTGTCCTCGAGGGTGGGGGGCGCGCCCCCTGCCTCGAGGGCACCCCGATGCCCCACCGACGTATCCCCAGGTCCTATATATTCCGTTTCGTGGAGAAAAAAATCAAGGAGAAGGAATTATTGCGTTTCACGAGACGGAGCCGCCACCAAGCCCTAATCTCTCTCGGGAGGGCTGATCTGGAGTCCGTTCGGGGCTCTGAAGAGTGGAGATCCTCGCCATCGTCATCATCAACCTTCCTCCATCACCAATTCCATGATTCTCACCGCCATGTGTGAGTAATTCCATCGTAGGCTTGCTGGACGGTGATGGGTTGGATGGGATCTATCATGTAATTGAGTTAGTTTTGTTAGGGTTTGATCCCTAGTATCCACTATGTTCTGAGATTGATGTTGCTATGACTTTGCTATCCTTAATGCTTGTCACTAGGGCCCGAGTGCCATGATTTCAGATCTGAACCTATTATGTTTTCATGAATATATGTGTGTTCTTGATCCTATCTTGCAAGTCTATAGTCACCTACTATGTGTTATGATCCGGCAACCCCGAAGTGACAATAATCGGGACCACTCCCGGTGATGACCATAGTTTGAGGAGTTCATGTATTCACTATGTGTTAATGCTTTGGTCCAGTACACTATTAAAAGGAGGCCTTAATATCCCTTAGTTTCCAATAGGACCCCGCTGCCACGGGAGGTTGGGACAAAAGATGTCATGCAAGTTCTTTTCCATAAGCACGTATGACTATATTCGGAATACATGCCTACATTGCATTGATGAACTGGAGCTAGTTCTGTGTCACCCTAGGTTATAACTCCTACATGATGAATTGCATCCAACGTAATTTCCCATCACCGATCCAATGCCTACGAGCTTTACCTATATTGCTAGTTGCTATTTACTTTTCCGTTGCTACTATCACAAAAACTACAAAAACACTATCTTTACTTCTATTGTTGCTACCGCCACTATCATATTACTGTGCTACTAAACTATCTTGCTGCAGATACTAAGTTTCCAGGTGTGGTTGAATTGAAAACTCAGCTGCTAATACCTAAGAGTATTCTTTGGCTCCCCTTGTGTCGAATAAAAAAAAATGGGTTTAATACTTTACCCTCAAAAACTGTTGCGATCCCCTACACTTGTGGGTTATCAAGACTATTTTCTCGCGTCGTTGCCGGGGAGCATAGCTCTATTCTGTAAGTCACTTGGGATTTATATCTGCTTAACACTATGAAGAATTTGAAGGACTCAAAAACCAAGATCTTACCCTCAACTACGAGGGGAGGTAAGGAACTGCCATCTAGCTCTGTACTAGATTCTTCTTCTGTTATGAGTAAACATGCGACACCTACTCCTGCTATTGAATCTGATATGTCGTATGTTCTTGATGATGCTACTTCTGCTATGTATGATGAAACTACCTCTATGCCTAATACTGTGCCACTAGGTGAATTTCTAGATGAACAAATTGCTAAGGTTAGGGAGAGTGCAAATGTTGATGATATTTATGAAAGTGATGATGAAACTACTCCCAATAGATATGAATTGCCTGTTGTTCCTGAGGGTTATGTTATGGATGAAGAAACTGCTAGAGACTTTCTTGCTTGCAATGATAGATATGATCTTAAGAAGTTATTAGCTAAGTTGAAAGAAAAGTCCTTGAATGCTAGAATGAAACATGACCCTGCTTTTGCTACTGCACCTATATGTGTTACTGATAAGGATTATGAATTCTCTGTTGATCCTGAGTTAATTACTTTGGTTGAATCTGATCCTTTCCATGGCTATGAGTCTGAAACTGTTGTGGCACATCTTACCAAGTTGAATGATATAGCCACCCTGTTTAACAATGATGAAAAAATTCGCTATTTCTATATCCTTAAGTTGTTTCCGTTCTCGTTAAAGGGTGATGCTAAGACTTGGTTTAATGCCCTTGATCCTGGTTGTGCGCGTAGTCCCCAGGATATGATGTATTACTTCTCTGCTAAATATTTTCCCGCTCATAAGAAACAAGCTGCCTTACGGGAAATATATAACTTTGCTCAAACTGATGAAGAGAGTCTCCCACAAGCTTGGGGGAGGCTTCTCCAGTTATTTAATGCTTTTCCTGATCATCCTCTTGAGATGCATGATATACTCGATGTCTTTTATAATGGAGTAACCGATGCTTCCAGAGGCCACCTAGATAGTTGTGCTGGTTGTGTTTTTAGAGAAAGAATAGTTGAACAAGCTGAATTACTATTGAATAATATGCTAGCCAATGAAAATAATTGGACACTTCCTGAACCAGCCCCTAAGCCAACTCCGAAGAAAAGAGGTGTTCTATTTCTCAGTCCTGAAGATATGCAAGAGGCAAAGAAATCTATGAAAGAAAAAGGTATTAAAGTTGAACATGTTAAGAATTTACCGCCTATTGAAGAAGTACATGGTCTTGATAACCCGACACAGGTAGTAAAGGTAAATTCTCTTTATAGATTTGATGAAGGTGATATTCCTCGTTATAAGTCTGCTAGCCAATGCTTAGATGAGTTTGACAATTTTATTGTGAAACAAGAAAACTTCAATGCTTATGTTGGTAGACAATTACAACACAATGCTTATATGATTGAACGCTTGAGTGATTATCTGTTTAGTGGTAAAGATGAACTGAAACTTATTAGTATACATGCTTCTATGGTTACAACTCAAGTAGAAAAAGTACTTAAGGCTCAAAATGATTTGCTCAATGAATTAAATAGTAAGAATAAGGATAATGCTATTAGAGTTGTAACTAGAGGTGGTAGAATGACTCAGGAACCTCTGTATCCTGAAGGCCACCCTAAGAGAATTGAGCAAGATTCTCAGAGAGCTAATTCAGGTGCACCTAGTTCTTCTAAGAAGAAGAAAAAGAAAAATGATAAGACATTGCATGCTTCTAGTGAACCTGTAGCTCACCCACCTGAGAATCCCAATGATATCTATGTTTCTGATGCTGAGACACAATCTGGTAATGAACATGAACCTAGTGATAATATTAATAATGATGTTCATGATGATGCTCAACCTAGCAATGATAATGATGTAGAGATTGAACCTGCTGTTGATCTTGGTAACCCACAATCAAAGAATCAACGTTATGATAAGAGAGACTTTGTTGCTAGGAAGCACGGTAGGGAAAGAGAACCCTGGGTTCAGAAACCCATGCCTTTCCCTCCTAAACCATCCAAGAAAAAGGATGATGAGGATTTTGAGCGCTTTGCTAAAATGATCAGACCTATCTTTTTGCGTATGCGTTTGACGGATGTGCTTAAAACAAATCCTTATGCCAAGTATATGAAAGATATTATTACCAACAAAAGAAAGATACCTGAAGTAGAAATCTCCACCATGCTTGCCAATTATACTTTTGAGGGTGGAATGCCTCAGAAATTAGGAGATCCAGGAGTACCTACTATACCTTGCTCTATTAAAAGAAATTATGTTAAAACTGCTTTCTGTGATCTTGGAGCCGGTGTTAGTGTTATGCCTCTCTCTTTATATCGTAGACTTGACTTGAGTAAGTTGACACCTACTGAAATATCCTTGCAAATGGCTGATAAATCAACTGCTATACCTGTCGGTATTTGTCAGGATGTGCCTGTTGTAGTTGCAAATGTTACTATTCTAACGGACTTTGTTATACTTGATATTCCTGAGGATGATAGTATGTCTATTATTCTTGGAAGACCTTTTCTGAATACTGCAGGGGCTGTTATTGATTGCAACAAAGGCAATGTCACTTTTCATGTCAATGGTAATGAGCATACGGTACACTTTCCGAGGAAACAACCTCAGGTCTATAGTATCAATTATATTGGAAAATCTTCAACTATTACTATTGGAGGTTTTGAGTTTCCTATTCCTACTATCAAGAAGGCTTATGACATACTTATTGTTGGGGACATACATATCCCCATTGTGGTAATATAGTGTTATTCGAAAATTCTCCGGTTTCATGTTACTCGGAAAGAGTTTATTAACAAGACCTGATCAACCTTGTTAATGGATTCCTTTTGATGAACATGGGATAGGTGAATCTAGATAGCATGAACCTTCTGTACCCTCCTTTTACTTTCTGTTAATTAGGTTAAATAAAAGGAAAATAACATTATCTGTCTATTTCCAGACTTATCCGTGCAATAAAAAAATTCCCCGAAAATAAAAGTTCTCCAAATGCCATGAAAATGAAATATGTTTTTTTCCAGAATATTTAAGAAAATATGGCACTGAACACACAGCGAGGGGAGCCAGCACGTGGCCTCGAGGGCACAGGGCGCGCCCCCTGCCTCGAGGGCCCCACTCCACTTATCCTTTCACCCATACTCTTCTTCTTCCTCCCCAAAAAATCCCCAACCAGCTCAAATCTAAGTTCTAGCTCGTTTTGCTGCCATTTTCGATCCCCTTGCTCAAAGCACCATTCACCAAACTGTTTGGGGAGATTGTTCCTTGGTATGTGACTCCTCCATTGGTCCAATTAGTTTTTGTTCTAGTGCTTTATTTGTTGCAAATTTGTGTTGCTGTGGTGACCTTGTTCTTGAGCTTGCATGTCAAATTTTCTTGGTCCCAAGTAGTTCTAATGCATGATATAGCCTCTAGGCACTTATAGGAGTTGTTGCTATCGTCCTTGTTGAGTTTGGTTAACTTTTATTGTGAGTTACTAAAAAATTCAGAAAATTTCAGAAAAATGTCTAGGAAAAACTTCCAAGGTAGTCCTTCAAGGAAGCAAGGACCAAGGCTTGCATTCCGTGAGCCAGATGATGAGCCACCAAGGGATGCTGATGTACAGCCTTGTGAATGGTCGTCGGATGAATTTATGAGTCAAGCGGGCATCAAAGATGAATTTTACGCATATGTGCGTAACGCTGACCTCGAGGACTTCATGCAAGATAAGTGCCTCCAATACCATGGCTTAACTGATAGTTTTGTGAGAAGGTTTAAATTTTCATCTTCACATAATTCTCACACTATCTTTTTCGATTTATATGATAAATCTTATACCATGGATTCAGAGGATTTTAATGAAGCCTGCAAGCTCCCACAGTGGGGCAGTATGAGTGATCCTCGTAAATCTGAATTTAGAGAATTTCTTGCTAGTATTACAGTGGGAGAATCCAGGGACATCACACAAGCCACTACGGGGAGCATACATTTTCCTGCTATTCATTACTTTGCTCTCTTTATCGGTAGATGCATAAATGGTAAAGATGAGGCTTGTCACATGTGTGTCCCTGATCTTAGCGTTCTCAGGAGTGATGTATTAGGTGATAGGCAATATAATCTGGGAGCTATTGTTGCACGTAGGCTACACCATAATGGTTCGAATGGAGATTTATTTGGTGGGATCTATGCTACTCGCATAGCCCGCTATCTTGGTGTGTCTGTGCACCCTTATGATGACCCTTTACCTGATGCTTATTTAGACTGTAATGCTATGGCTAGTCATCGGTTTATAGAGTGGGATAATCAAACTCTCAAATATCGACTAATTTTTAACCGGCAACATGCCATCCCTATTGTTCTTCCTGCCCCTACTTTGTTTAACTTTCAGGAAAAGGGGAGATACACTATAACTATGGAGGAGGCGAATGCCCATTACAACATGATGGAGGCAAACCGCCTTCGAGCTGCAGCTCAGCAGGCAGCATCTGCTGCATCTCTGTACGACCCCAACTACAACTTTGGATATCCATCAGGCCAGTACTGGCCATAGACCAACTTAGGCCAAAAGCCTAAGCTTGGGGGAGTACGTGTTTCTCACCGACTTACATTCATGTTCACACACTTATTTTAGTTGTCGGTGCTCACACTCTTTCACTGTACCATCCATGCTTAGTTAAATTTCTTTTTCTTAGTCTTTTTCTTGTGTGCTAGAAAAACCCAGAAAAACAAAAAAAATATTAGTTGTAGCTTCTACCTAGTTCACTTTCTTTGCTTGTAGTAGTAACTAAAAATGAAAACCCAAAAAGATTTTGTTGGAAATATGCCCTAGAGGCAATAATAAAAGAGTTATTATTATATTTCCTTGTTCATGATAATCGTTTATTATCCATGCTATAATTGTATTGATTGGAAACTCATATACATGTGTGGATAAATAGACAAACATTGTGTCCCTAGTAAGCCTCTACAGGACTAGCTCGTTGATCAAAGATGACCCCGGTTTCCAGGTCATAGACATGAGTTGTCATTTGATAACGGGATCACATCATTAGGAGAATGATGTGATGGACAAGACCCAAACGTTAAACATAGCTTTTGATCGTATCAGTTATCGCTATAGTTTTTTGCATGTCAAGTATAAGTTCCTATGACCATGAGATCATGTAACTCACTCACACCGTAGGAGTGCTTTGTGTGTGCCAAATATCACAACATAACTGGGTGACTATAAAGGTACTCTACAGGTATCTCCGAAGGTGTCTGTTGAGTTGACATGGATCGAGACTGGGATTTGTCACTCCGTGTGACGGAGAGGTATCTCCGGGCCCACTCGGTAATACGTCATCTCAATGAGCTCAAAGTGACTAAGTAGTTGGTCACGGTATTATGTATTACGGTAACGAGTAAAGAGACTTGCCGGTAACGAGATTGAACTAGGTATAGAGATACCGACGATCGAATCTCGGGCAAGTAACATACCGACGAGACAAAGGGAACTGTATACGGGATTGCCTGAATCCTTGACATCGTGGTTCATCCGATGAGATCATCGAGGAACGTGTGGGAACCAATATGGGTATCCAGATCCCGCTATTGGTTATTGACCTGGGAGTGTCTCGGTCATGTCTACATGGTTTCCGAACCCGCAGGGTCTACACACTTAAGGTTCGGTGACGCTAGGGTTGTTAGTGAGAACAGTGCATGGTTACCGAAGGTTGTTCGGAGTCCCGGATGAGATCCCGGACGTGACGAGGGTCTCCGGAATGGTCCGGGGACAAAGATTGATATATAGGATGAAAGGTTTCGGAGTCCGGAAGTGTTCCGGGGAACATCGGGAAATCGGCGGATGACCGAAAGGGGTTTCGGGGTCCCGGAAGGGGTTTCGGGCCTAATGGGCCACAAAGGGGGGACACAACAGCCCTCATAGGGCTGTGCGCCCCCCCTGGGCCCTCTCCTAGTGCGCATGGGGGGCTGGCCCCTCCTAGGGCTGCCGCACCCCCTGGCTTGGGGGGCAAGGCACCTAGGGGGGGAAACCCTAGGGCCTGGCGCAGCCCTTGGCCGCCGCCCCCCCTCTGCCCTGGCCGCCGGCCCCCCTAGGGGAAACCCTAGGGCGCCCCCCTCCCCTCTATTCCCCCTATATATAGAGAGGTAGAGGGAGGGCAGCCAACACACGTTTGTGCCTCGGTGCTGCCCTCCCTCTCCCATAACATCTTCGTCTTCCCGCGGTGCTTGGCGAAGCCCTGCTGGAATCCTCCACCACCATCACCACCACGCCGTCGTGCTGCCGGTTCTCCATCAACCTCTCCTCCACCCCTTGCTGGATCAAGAAGGAGGAGACGTCCCCGAGCCGTACGTGTGAAGAACGCGGAGGCACCGTTGCTTCGGTGCTAGGATCTTCGGCGATCTGAATCGCGGCGAGTACGACTCCATCAACCGCGTTCTTGAACGCTTCCGCTTAGCGATCTACAAGGGTATGTGGATCCAACTCTCCTCTCGTAGATGCATCTCCTAGATTGATCTTGGTGAACGTAGGAAAATTTTTTGTTTCCCATGCAACGTTCCCCAACAGTGGTATCAGAGCTAGGATCTTGCGTAGATGCTTTCACGAGTAGAACACAAAAGGGTTTGTGGGCGTTGATGTTTAAATTGCTGCCCTCCTTAGTCTTTCTTGATTCAGCGGTATTATGGGATGAAGCGGCCCGGACCAACTTTACATGTCCACGTACATGAGACCGGTTCCATCGACAGACATGTGACTTTTGTTGCATAAGATGGCTGGCGGGTGTCTGTCTCTCCTATCTTAGTTGAATCGGAATAGAACAAGGCGGTCCTTGTAGAAGGTTAAATAGCAACTTGAATATCACCGTTGTGGCTTTGCGTAGGTAAGAAGCGTTCTTGCTAGATACCCATAGCAGCCACGTAAAACATGCAACAACAAATTAGAGGACATCTAACTTGTTTTTGCAGGGTATGTATGTGATATGATATGGCCAATGACATGATGAGATATATTTGATGTATGAGATGATCATGTTGTAATAGTTAATACCGACTTGCATGTCGATGCATACGGCAACCGGCAGGAGCCATAGGGTTGTCTTTAATTTTTGTATGACCTGCGTGTCAATCATTAAGCGCTTTGTAATGCTTTACTTTATCGCTAAACGGTAGCAATAGTAGTAAGAGCATGGTGGGCGCCGACAACCCCGATGGCGACACGATGATGGAGATCATGATGATGGGGATCATGGTGTGGCGCCGGTGACGATGGAGATCATGCCGGTGCTTTGGAGATGGAGATCAAAAGCACGAGTTGATGGCCATATCATGTCACTTATGATTTGCATGTGATGTTAATCCTTTTATGCATCTTATTTTGCTTAGGACGACGGTAGCATTATAAGATGATCCTTCACTAAAATTTCAAGATAAAATTGTGTTCCCCCCGAGTGTGCGCCGTTGCGAAGGTTCGTCGTTTCGAAGCACCACGTGATGATCGGGTGTGATAGACTCTACGTTCGCATACAACGGGTGCAAGACAGTTTTGCACATGCAGAGCACTCGGGTTAGACTTGACGAGCCTAGCATGTACAGACATGGCCTCGGAACACGGAGGACCGAAAGGTCGAGCATGAGTCATATAGTAGATATGATCAACATGTAGATGTTCACCATTGACACCACCTCATCTCACGTGATGATCGGACTTGGGTTGGTGAATCTGGATCATGTCACGCTCGAATGACCAGAGGGATGTCAATTTGAGTGGGAGTTATAATTAATTTGATTAGGTAATAACTCACTTATCATGAACAATAGTCTAAAATGTCTTTGCAAATCTTTTGTTGTAGATGGCTCGCGCAGTAGCTCCCCTGAATTTTAATGCGTTCCTAGAGAAAGCTAAACTGAAAGATGATGGGAGCAACTTTGCGGACTGGCTCCGCAATCTGAGGATCATCCTCACTGCTGCCCAAAAGGTTTATGTCCTAAATGCACCGCTAGGTGAACCCCCCGCTCCTCAGGCCTCTGCGGACGTTATGAACGCCTGGCAGTCGCGTTCGGATGACTACTCAGTGGTCCAGTGTGCCATTTTGTATAGCTTGGAAGGAGGACTTCAAAGGCGTTTTGAACGTCATGGAGCATATGAGATGTTCCAGGAGTTGAAGTTCATCTTTGAAAAGAATGCTAAGATCGAGAGGTATGAGACCACCGATAAATTCTTTGCTTGCAAGATGGAGGAGAATTCGTCTGTCAGTGAGCACTTACTGAAGATGTCTGGGTACTATACCCGCATAGCTGATCTGGGACTTGTGTTCCCGGACGAGGCTATCATTGACAGAATTCTCCAGTCACTCCCACCTAGCTACAAGAGCTTTGTGCAGCAGTACAACATGCAAGGGATGAACAAAACCATCGCCGAGCTGTTTTCGATGCTGAAAGTCGCTGAGGCAGACATCAAAAAGGAGTATCAAGTGTTGATGGTCGATAAAACCACCAGTTTCAAGAAGAATGGCAAGGGCAAGAAGGGTAACTCTAAGAAGGGTGGCAAGGCAGTTGCTCATCCAGTGAAGAAACCCAAGGCTGGGCCCAAGCCAGAGACTGAGTGTTTCTATTGCAAGGGGAACGGCCACTAGAAGCGGAACTGCCCCAAGTATCTGGCAGACAAGAAGGGGGCCAACAACAACAACAAGCAAGGTATATGTGATATACATGTTATTGATGCGTACCTTACCAACTCTCGTTGTAGTGCCTGGGTATTTGATACCGGTTCGGTTGCTCACATTTGCAACTCTAAACAGGAACTGCGGAATAAACGGAGGCTGGCGAAGGACGAAGTGATGATGCGCGTGGGAAATGGTTCCAAGGTTGATGTGATCGCCGTCGGCACGCTCGCTCTTCGATTACCATCGGGATTAGTTATGAACCTGAATAATTGTTATTTAGTGCCTGCGTTGAGCATGAACATTATATCTGGATCTTGTTTATTGCGAGACGGTTACTCGTTTAAATCAGAGAATAAAGGTTGTTCTATTTATATGGGTAATATCTTTTATGGTCATGCACCCGAAGTGAGGGGTTTATTCTTATTGAATCTCGATAGTGATGATACACATGTTCATAACATTGATGCCAAAAGATGTAGAGTTGATAAAGATAATACCACTTACTTGTGGCACTGCCGTCTGGGTCATATCGGCGTAAAACGCATGAGGAAGCTCCATGCTGATGGACTTTTGGAGTCTCTTGATTTTGAATCACTTGACACATGCGAGCCGTGCCTCATGGGCAAGATGACGAGGACCCCGTTTTCAGGAATAATGGAACGGGCAAGTGACTTATTGGAAATCATACATACTGTTGTGTGTGGTCCGATGAGTGTCACGGCACGCGGTGGATATCGTTATTTTCTCACTTTCACTGACGACTTAAGTAGATATGGGTATATTTACTTAATGAATCATAAGTCTGAAACTTTTGAAAAGTTCAAGCAATTTCAGAGTGAAGTTGAAAATCATCGTAACAAGAAGATCAAGTTCCTACGATCTGATCGAGGGGGAGAATATCTGAGTTATGAGTTTGGCAATCACTTAAGAAAATGTGGAATCGTTTCACAGTTGACGCCACCTGGAACACCACAGCGTAATGGTGTGTCCGAACGTCGTAATCGAACCCTATTAGATATGGTGCGTTCTATGATGTCTCTTGCCGATTTGCCACTATCATTTTGGGGATATGCGTTAGAGACAGCTGCATTCACTTTAAATAGGGCTCCATCCAAGTCCGTTGAGACAACACCGTATGAACTATGGTTTGGTAAGAAACCTAAGTAGTCTTTTCTCAAGGTTTGGGGTTGCGATGCTTATGTCAAAAGGCTTCAGCCAGAAAAGCTCGAACCCAAAGCGGACAAATGTGTCTTCATAGGATACCCAAAAGAAACTGTTGGGTACGCCTTCTATATCAGATTCGAAGGCAAAGTGTTTGTCGCTAAGAACGGGTCCTTTCTCGAGAAAGAGTTTCTCTCGAAAGAATTGAGTGGGAGGAAGGTAGAACTTGATGAGGTTATTGAACCTCTGCTTCAACCAGAGAGTTGCGTAGCACAGAAAGATGTTTTTGTGGAGCCTGCAGTGGTTGAAGAGGAAGCCAATGATGATGATCAAGAAGCTTCTGATCAAGTTACTACCGAACCTCGTAGGTCGACAAGGGTACGCACTGCACCTGAGTGGTATGGTAACCCTGTCTTGGAGGTCATGTTGTTAGACAACGGTGAACCTACGAGCTATGGAGAAGCGATGGAGGGCCCGGATTCCGACAAATGGTTAGAGGCCATGAAATCCGAGATGGGATCCATGTATGAAAACAAAGTATGGACTTTGGAAGTATTACCTGAAGGGCGGAAGGCCATTC
The DNA here is from genome assembly GCA_902687465.1 of Secale cereale. NCBI lineage: Eukaryota > Viridiplantae > Streptophyta > Magnoliopsida > Poales > Poaceae > Secale > Secale cereale. Next base: position 730,916,332 of record LR738715.1, read on the forward strand.
AGAATAAATGGATTTTTAAGAGGAAGACGGACGCTGACGGTAATGTCACCGTGTATAAAGCTCGACTTGTGGCAAAGGGTTTTTCACAAGTTCAAGGGATTGACTACGATGAGACTTTCTCACCCGTAGCGATGCTTAAATCCGTCCGAATCATGTTAGCAATAGCTGCGTATTTCGATTATGAAACTTGGCAGATGGATGTCAAAACAGCGTTCCTTAACGGTTTTCTTAAGGAAGAGTTGTATATGATACAACCGGAAGGTTTTGTCGATCCAGAGAATGCTGACAAAGTGTGCAAGCTCCAGCGTCCATTTATGGGCTGGTGCAAGCATCTCGGAGTTGGAATCTTCGCTTTGATGAGGTGATCAAAGCGTTTGGGTTTATACAAGTTTACAATGAAGCTTGTATTTACAAGAAAGTGAGTGGGAGCTCTATAGCGTTTCTAATATTATATGTGGATGACATATTGCTGATTGGAAACAATATAGAACTTTTGGATAGCGTGAAGGGGTATTTGAACAAGAGTTTTTCGATGAAGGATCTCGGGGAAGCTGCTTTCATATTGGGCATCAAGATCTATAGAGATAGATCAAGACGCTTGATAGGACTTTCACAAAGTACATACCTTGATAAAGTTTTGAAGAAGTTCAAAATGGATCAATCCAAGAAGGGGTTCTTGCCGGTATTGCAAGGTACAAAGTTGAGTAAGACTCAATGCCCAGTGACTGCGGAAGATAGAGAAAAGATGAGTGTCGTCCCATATGCTTCAGCCATAGGCTCTATCATGTATGCAATGCTGTGCACAAGACCAGATGTCAGCCTTGCCATAAGTATGGCCGGAAGGTTTCAAAGTAATCCTGGTATGGATCACTGGACAGCGGTCAAGAATATCCTAAAGTACCTGAAAAGGACTAAGGAAATGTTTCTCGTTTATGGAGGTGATCAAGAGCTCGTCGTAAAGGGTTACGTCGATGCAAGCTTTGACACTGATCCGGATGACTCTAAGTCTCAAACCGGATACGTATATATTCTCAACGGGGGAGCGGTAAGCTGGTGCAGTTCCAAGCAAAGCGTGGTAGCCGATTCTACATGCGAAGCGGAGTACATAGCTGCCTCGGAGGCGGCAAAGGAAGGTGTCTGGATGAAGGAGTTCATAACAGATCTTGGAGTTGTGCCTAGTGCACTGAACCCAATGACTCTGTTCTGTGACAACACTAGTGCCATTGCTCTAGCCAAGGAATCAAGGTTTCACAAGAGGACCAGACACATAAAACGACGCTTCAATTCCATCCGCGATTCAGTCAAGGAGGAGGACATAAACATTTGCAAAGTACACACGGATTTGAATGTTGCAGATCCGTTGACTAAGCCTCTTCCACGGGCTAAGCACGATCAACACCAAGACTCTATGGGTGTTAGATTCATTACCTTGTAATGCTAGATTGTTGACTCTAGTGCAAGTGGGAGACTGTTGGAAATATGCCCTAGAGGCAATAATAAAAGAGTTATTATTATATTTCCTTGTTCATGATAATCGTTTATTATCCATGCTATAATTGTATTGATTGGAAACTCATATACATGTGTGGATAAATAGACAAACATTGTGTCCCTAGTAAGCCTCTACAGGACTAGCTCGTTGATCAAAGATGACCCCGGTTTCCAGGTCATAGACATGAGTTGTCATTTGATAACGGGATCACATCATTAGGAGAATGATGTGATGGACAAGACCCAAACGTTAAACATAGCTTTTGATCGTATCAGTTATCGCTATAGTTTTCTGCATGTCAAGTATAAGTTCCTATGACCATGAGATCATGTAACTCACTCACATCGTAGGAGTGCTTTGTGTGTGCCAAATATCACAACGTAACTGGGTGACTATAAAGGTACTCTACAGGTATCTCCGAAGGTGTCTGTTGAGTTGACATGGATCGAGACTGGGATTTGTCACTCCGTGTGACGGAGAGGTATCTCCGGGCCCACTCGGTAATACGTCATCTCAATGAGCTCAAAGTGACTAAGTAGTTGGTCACGGGATTATGTATTACGGTAACGAGTAAAGAGACTTGCCGGTAACGAGATTGAACTAGGTATAGAGATACCGACGATCGAATCTCGGGCAAGTAACATACCGGCGAGACAAAGGGAACTGTATACGGGATTGCCTGAATCCTTGACATCGTGGTTCATCCGATGAGATCATCGAGGAACGTGTGGGAACCAATATGGGTATCCAGATCCCGCTATTGGTTATTGACCTGGGAGTGTCTCGGTCATGTCTACATGGTTTCCGAACCCGCAGGGTCTACACACTTAAGGTTCGGTGACGCTAGGGTTGTTAGTGAGAACAGTGCATGGTTACCGAAGGTTGTTCGGAGTCCCGGATGAGATCCCGGACGTGACGAGGGTCTCCGGAATGGTCCGGGGACAAAGATTGATATATAGGATGAAAGGTTTCGGAGTCCGGAAGTGTTCCGGGGAACATCGGGAAATCGGCGGATGACCGAAAGGGGTTTCGGGGTCCCGGAAGGGGTTTCGGGCCTAATGGGCCACAAAGGGGGGGACACAACAGCCCTCATAGGGCTGTGCGCCCCCCCTGGGCCCTCTCCTAGTGCGCATGGGGGGCTGGCCCCTCCTAGGGCTGCCGCACCCCCTGGCTTGGGGGGCAAGGCACCTAGGGGGGGAAACCCTAGGGCCTGGCGCAGCCCTTGGCCGCCGCCCCCCCTCTGCCCTGGCCGCCGGCCCCCCTAGGGGAAACCCTAGGGCGCCCCCCTCCCCTCTATTCCCCCTATATATAGAGAGGTAGAGGGAGGGCAGCCAACACACGTTTGTGCCTCGGTGCTGCCCTCCCTCTCCCATAACATCTTCGTCTTCCCGCGGTGCTTGGCGAAGCCCTGCTGGAATCCTCCACCACCATCACCACCACGCCGTCGTGCTGCCGGTCTCTCCATCAACCTCTCCTCCACCCCTTGCTGGATCAAGAAGGAGGAGACGTCCCCGAGCCGTACGTGTGGAGAACGCGGAGGCACCGTTGCTTCGGTGCTAGGATCTTCGGCGATCTGAATCGCGGCGAGTACGACTCCATCAACCGCGTTCTTAACGCTTCCGCTTAGCGATCTACAAGGGTATGTGGATCCAACTCTCCCCTCGTAGTTGCATCTCCTAGATTGATCTTGGTGAACGTAGAGAAATTTTTTTGTTTTCCATGCAACGTTCCCCAACAGATTTCCCGTTCTTCTTTTGCTTGTTGGGAGCTTTCCCGTGTAAATAGTTTCTTTTCTTTAGGGGGTTAAGAGTAGAAGACCATGATGAAAATGCTTAGTGGCTCTCATATGCTTTGTTGATGATTTAACCTTGAGCCATATTACCTTGTCTTCTCTCTTGGATTAAATGCATGCAAATTCCAGCTTAGTCCAATGCACGTGCACTATTATTATTTTCCACACCGTTCGGTCGTGCGAGTGAAAGGCAATAAGGATGACATATGATGAACTAATTGAGATGAGAAAAGCTGGTATGAACTTGACCTCTTTTGTTTTTGTAAATATGATTGCTCGTCGTTCTTGATTCAGCTTGTTATGAATGAAACATGTTTGCAATGACAATTAGAGATCATAGCTGCTTATGCCATGCCTAATTAGCTGAGAGTTTATAATGGTCTATCTTGCGGGCCAACATGATATTAAAATGGTTGTGATGTGGTATGATGGGTGGTATCCTCCTCTGAACGATTTAAGTGACTTGACTTGGCACATGTTCACGCATGTAGTTGAAACAAATCAACATAGCCTTCACGATATTTATGTTCATGGTGATTTATATCCTACTCATGCTTACATTCATTGTTGATTAATTTTAATGCATGTTCATGACCGTTGTTGCTCTCTAGCTGATCACTTCCCAATCTCTTTCTAGCCTTCACCTGTACTAAGCGGGAATACTGCTTGTGCATCCACTTCCATAAACCCCAAAGTTGTTCCATATGAGTCCACCATACCTTCCTATATGCGGTATTTACCTGTCGTTCCAAGTAAATTTGTATGTTCCAAACTCTAAACCTTCACATGAAATTCTGTTTTGTATGCTCGAACAACTCATGTATCAACTAGGGATGTCTATATCTTCCATGCTAGGTGGGTTATTCTCATGATGAGTGGACTCCGCTCATCATTCATGAGAAAATGGCTGGTAACCGGGATGCCCAGTCCCATGCTCAAAATCATAATAATTAAACAAAACTCCCCTAGGGCTGTTGCTAGTTTGGACGGTAACCCGTGGATTCGGCCGGCCGTGGAGTGTGCTTGTTGGTGGTTGGGGGAGTATAAACTTTACCATTCTGTTTGGGAACCGCCTATAATGTGCGTAGCATGGGAGATATCGAGATTCTTGGTTGTTATGTTGACAATGAAAGTATACCGCTCAAAATGTTATTCAATCTCTATTTAAAATCGAGCTCTGGAACCTCTACAAATCTCTGCTTCCCTCTGCGAAGGGCCTATCTATTTACTTTTATGCAGAGTCATCACCCTCTTATCAAGGAGCACCAATTGGAGAGCACCTCTGTCGTTGCATGTATTACTATTAATTTGCATTGAGTATGATCATGACTGGATCTCTTTTACCATGAATTACAATGTCTAGTCAGTCCTTGATCTTTAAAGGTGCTCTGCATTTATGTTTTGCGGTCTCAGAAAGGGCTAGCGAGATACCATCCTGTCATATCATATCATGATTGTTTTGAGAAGTGTTTTCATCCGAGGTTTATTATTATTGCTCGCTAGTTGATTATGCTATTGATGTGAGTAGTCTTGAGACCTGAAAGTTATTGTGAATGTGGTTAGTTCATGATCTTGTTGAAAACCTGAATGCTAGCTTACATATTTACAACAACAAGAGCAAACACAGTTTGTCAAAGGTTTTCTTTATCACTTTTAGTTTATCAACTGAATTGCTTGAGGACAAGCAAAGGTTTAAGCTTGGGGGAGTTGATACGTCTCCAACGTATCTACTTTTCCAAACACTTTTGCGCTTGTTTTGGACTCTAACTTGCATGATTTGAATGGAACTAACCCGGACTGACGCTGTTTTCAGCAGAACTGCCATGGTGTTGTTCTTGTGCAGAATAAAAAGTTCTCGGAATCGCTTGAAAATCAACGGAGAATTATTTCAGAAAATATAAAAAATACCCGCAAGAAGATCCACACCGGGGGGCCCACGGGCTGTCCTCGGGGGTGGGGGGCGCGCCCCCCTTCCTCGAGGGCACCCCGATGCCCCACCGACGTATCCCCAGGTCCTATCTATTCCGTTTCGTGGAGAAAAAAAAATCAAGGAGAAGGACTTATCGCGTTTCACGAGATGGAGCCGCCGCCAAGCCCTAATCTCTCTCGGGAGGGCTGATCTGGAGTCCGTTCGGGGCTCCGGAGAGTGGAGATCGTCGCCATCATCATCATCAACCTTCCTCCATCACCAATTCCATGATGCTCACCGCTGTGTGTGAGTAATTCCATCGTAGTCTTGCTGGACGGTGATGGGTTGGATGGGATCTATCATGTAATCAAGTTAGTTTTGTTAGGGTTTGATCCCTAGTATCCACTATGTTATGAGATTGATGTTGCTATGACTTTGCTATGCTTAATGCTTGTCACTAGGGCCTGAGTGCCATGATTTCAGATCTGAACCTATTATGTTTTCATGAATATATGTGTGTTCTTGATCTTATCTTGCAAGTCTATAGTCACCTACTATGTGTTATGATCCCGCAACCCTGAAGTGACAATAATCGGGACCACTCCCAGTGATGACCATAGTTTGAGGAGTTCATGTATTCATGATGTGTTAATGCTTTGGTCCGGTACTCTAATAAAAGGAGGCCTTAATATCCCTTAGTTTCCAATAGGACCCCGCTACCACGGGAGGGTAGGACAAAAGATGTCATGCAAGTTCTTTTCCATAAGCACGTATGACTATATTCGGAATACATGCCTACATTGCATTGATGAACTAGAGTTAGTTCTGTATCACCCTAGGTTATAACTCCTACATGATGAATTGCATCCAACGTAATTTCCCATCACCGATCCAATGCCTACGAGCTTTACCTATATTGCTAGTTGCTATTTACTTTTCCGTTGCTACTATCACAAAAACTACAAAAACACTATCTTTACTTTTATTGCTGCTACCGCTACTATTATATTACTGTGCTACTAAACTATCTTGCTGCAGATACTAAGTTTCCAGGTGTGGTTGAATTGACAACTCAGCTGCTAATACTTAAGAGTATTCTTTGGCTCCCCTTGTGTCGAATCAACAAATTTGGGTTTAATACTTTACCCTCGAAAACTGTTGTGATCCCCTACACTTGTGGGTTATCAGAGCCTATGGCTGAAGCATAGGGAACACCTTTCATTTTATTTCTATCTTCTACAGTGGTCGGGCATTGAGTCTTACTCAACTTCACACCTTGTAACACAGGCAAGAACCCTTTCTTCGACAGATCCATTTTGAACTTCTTCAAAACTTTATCAAGGTATGTGCTTTGTGAAAGTCCAATTAAGCATCTTGATCTATCTCTATAGACCTTGATGCCTAATATATAAGCAGTTTCATCGAGGTCTTTCGTTGAAAAACTTTTATTCAAGTATCCTTTTATGCTATCCAGAGTTCTATATCATTTCCAATCAAAAATATGTCATCCACGTATAATATCAGAAATGCTACAGAGCTCCCACTCACTTTCTTGTAAATACAGGCTTCTCCAAAAGTCTGTATAAAACCATATGCTTTGATCACCTCATCAAAGCATATATTCCAACTCCGAGATGCTTGGAGCAGCCCAAAGATGGATCGCTGGATCTTACACACTTTGTTAGCACCTTTAGGATCGACAAAACCTTTTGCTTGCATCATATACAACTCCTCTTTGAGGTATCCATTAAGGAATGCAATTTTGACATCCATTTGCCAAATTTCATTATCATAAAATGCGACAATTAATCACATGATTTGGACAGACTTAAGCATCGCTACGGGTGAGAAAGTCTCATCGTAGTCAACTCCTTGAACTTGTCAAAAACCTTTCGCAACAATTCGAGCTTTTTAGACAGTAACATTACCGTCAGCATCGGTCTTCCTCTTGAAGATCCATTTATTTTTAATGGCTTGCCATCATCAGGCAAGTCAACCAAAGTCCACACTTTGTTCTCATACATGGATCCCATCTCAGATTTCATGGCCTCAAGCCATTTTGCAGAATCTGGGCTCATCATCGCTTCCTCTTAGTTCGTAGATTCATCATGGTCTAGTAACATGACTTCCAGAACTGGGTTGCCGTACCACTCCGGTGCGGAACATACTCTGGTTGACCTATGAGGTTCAATAGTAACTTGATCCGAAGTTTCATGATCATCATCATTAGCTTCCTTACTAATTGGTGTAGGAATCACTGGAACTAGTTTCTGTGATGTACTACTTTCCAATTCGGGAGAAGGTACAATTACCTCATCAAGTTCTACTTTCCTCCCACTCACTTATTTCGAGAGAAACTCCTTCTCTAGAAAGGATCCATTCTTAGCAACAAATATCTTGCCTTCGGATCTGTGATAGAAGATGTACCCAACTGTTTCCTTTGGGTATCCTATGAAGACACATTTCTCCGATTTGGGTTCGAGCTTATCAGGTTGAAGCTTTTACACATAAGCATCGCGGCCCCAAACTTTAAGAAACGACAACTTTGGTTTGTTGCCAAACCACAGTTCATAAGGCGTCGTCTCAACGAATTTAGATGGTGCCCTATTTAACGTGAATGTAGTTGTCTCTAAAGCATAACCCCAAAACGATAGTGGTAAATTGGTAAGAGAAATCATAGATCGCACCATATCTAATAAAGTACGGTTACAATGTTCGGACACACCATTACGCTGTGGTGTTCCGGGTGGAGTGAGTTGTGAAACTATTCCACATTGTTTCAAATGAAGACCAAACTCGTAACTTAAATATTCGCCTCCATGATCAGATCGTAGAAACTTTATTTTCTTGTTACGATGATTCTGTACTTCACTCTGAAATTCTTTGAACTTTTCAAATATTTCAGACTTGTGTTTCATCAAGTAGATATACCCATATCTGCTCAAATCATCAGTGAAGGTCAGAAAATAATGATACCCGCCGCGAGCCTCAACACTCATTGGTCCACATACATCAGTATGTATGATTTCCAACAAATCAGTTGCTCACTCCATTGTTCCGGAAAATGGAGTTTTAGTCATGTTGCCCATGAGGCATGGTTCGCAAGCACCAAGTGATTCATAATCAAGTGATTCCAAAAGTCCATCGGTATGGGGTTTCTTCATGCGCTTTACACCAATATGACCTAAATGGCAGTGCCACAAATAAGTTGCACTATCATTATCAACCTTGCATTTTTGGCTTCAATATTATGAATATGTGTATCACTACGATCGAGATCTAACAAGAATAGACCACTCTTCAAGGGTGCATGACCATAAAAGATATTACTCAGATAAATAGAACAACCATTATTATCATATTTAAATGAATAACTGTCTCGCAATAAACAAGATCTAGATATAATGTTCATGCTTAACGCTGGCACCAAATAACAATTATTCAGGTCTAAAACTAATCCCGATGGTAGATGTATAGGTAGCTTGCCGACGGCAATCACATCGACTTTGGAACCATTTTCCCACGCGCATCGTCAGCTCGTCCTTAGCTAATCTTTGTTTAATCTGTAGCTCCTGTTCCGAGTTACAAATATTAGCAACCGAACCAGTATCAAATACCCAGGTGCTACTACGAGCATTAGTAAGGTACACATCAATAACATGTATATCAAATATACCTTTGTACACTTTGCCATCCTTCTTATCCGCCAAATACTTGGGGGAAGTTCCGCTTCCAGTGTCCAGTCCCTTTGCAGTAGAAGCACTCAGTTTTAGGCTTGGCTCCAGACTTGGGTTTCTTCGCAGGAGTAGCAACTGTCTTGCTATTCTTCTTGAAGTTCCCCTTCTTTCCCTTGCCCTTTTTCTTGAAACTAGTGGTCTTGTTAACCATCAACACTTGATGCTCCTTTTTGATTTCTACCTCCGCAGCTTTGAGCATAGCGAAGAGCTCGGGAATTGTCTTCTGCATCCCTTGCATGTTATAGTTCATCACGAAGCCTTTATAGCTTGGTGGCAGTGATTGAAGAACTCTATCAATAACACTATCTTCGTCAACTTTGCATCCAAGCTCAGTTAGATGATTGTAATACCCAGACATTCTGAGCAAGTGTTCACTGATAGAACTGCTCTCCTCCATCTTGCAGCTGTAGAACTTATTGGAAATCTCATATTTCTCAATCCGGGCATTTGCTTGAAATATTAACTTCAACTCCTGGAACATCTCATATGCACCATGACGTTCAAAACGTCGTTGAAGTCCCGGTTCTAAGCCGTAAAGCATGGCACACTGAACTATCGTGTATGTTGGGGAACGTAGCAGAATTCAAAAAAATTCCTACGCTTCACCAAGATCAATCTAAGGAGTCATCTAGCAACGAGCATAAAAGATTGCATCTACATACCCATTGTAGATCACGAGCGGAAGCGTTCAAGAGAACGTGGATGATGGAGTCGTACTCGTCGTGATCCCTATCACCGATGATCCCAGCGCCGAACGGACGGCACCTCCGCGTTCAACACACGTACGGTGCAGTGATGTCTCCTCCTTCTTGATCCAGCAAGGGAGAAGGAGAGGTTGATGGAGATCCAGCAACACGACGGCGTGGTGGTGGATGCAACGGGAAAAGCTGCAGGGCTTCGCCAAGGTCCTGCGGGTGGAGGGAGAGGTGTAACG
>LR738715.1:730926249-730991717 GCA_902687465.1 Secale cereale
ATATATAGGGGCCAGGAGGGCACCGGCCCTAGGAGATGGGATCTCCTAGGGGGGCGGCGGCCAGGGGGGGGGAGACTTGCCCCCCAAGGCAAGGGTGGCGCCCCCCACCCCTAGGGTTCCCAACCCTAGGCGCAGGGGGGAGGCCCAAGAGGGTGCGCCATCCCACTATGGGCTGGTACCCCTCCCCCTACGGCCCATGGGGCCCTCCGGGATGGGTGGCCCCACACGGTGGACCCCCGGGACCCTTCCGTTGGTCCCGGTACACTACCGGTGACCCCCGGAACTCTCCCGATGGCCGAAACTGGACTTCCTATATATAATTCTTTACCTCCGGACCATTCCAAAACTCCTCGTGACATCCGGGATCTCATCCGGGACTCCGAACAACATTCGGGTTACTGTGTGCATATATCTCTACAACCCTAGCGTCACCGAACCTTAAGTGTGTAGACCCTACGGGTTTGGGAGACACGTAGACATGACCGAGACGACTCTCCGGTCAATAACCAACAGCGGGATCTGGATACCCATGTTGGTTCCTACGTGTTCCTCGATGATCTCATCGGATTAACCACGAAGTCAAGGATTCACTTAATCCCGTATGCAATTCCCTTTGTCTATCGGTATAGTACTTGCCCGAGATTCGATCGTCGGTATACCGATACCTAGTTCAATCTCGTCATGGCAAGTCTCTTTACTCGTTCCGTAATACATCATCCCGTGACTAACTCCTTAGTCACATTGGGCTCATTATGATGATGTCTTACCGAATGGGCCCAGAGATACCTCTCCGTCATACAGAGTGACAAATCCCAGTCTCAGTTCATGCTAAGTCAACAGACACTTTCGGAGATACCCGTTGCGTACATTTATAGCCACCCAGTTACGTTGTGACGTTTGGCACACCCAAAGCATTCCTACGGTATCCGGGAGTTGCACAACCTCATGGTCTAAGGAACAGATACTTAACATTGGAAAAAGCTTTAGCATTACGAACTACACGATCTTGTGCTAGGCTTAGGATTGGGTCTTGTCCATCACATCATTCTCCTAATGATGTGATCCCGTTATCAATGACATCCAATGTCCATGGCCAGGAAACCGTGACCATCTGTTGATCAACGAGCTAGTAACTAGAGGCTTACCAGGGACACGTTATGGTCTATGTATTCACACATCTATCGCTGTTTCCGTACAATACAATTCAAGCATGAATAACAGACAATTATCATGAACAAGGAAATATCATAATAACCATTTTATTATTGCCTCTAGGGCATATTTCCAACAGTGTAGTCATCAGAACGAGCTTGCCAGACGTTCATAACGTCTGGGGTTGCTCCTGCAGCAGGCTTGTCACCTAGCGGTGCTTCTAGGACATAATTCTTCTGTGCAGCAATTAGGATAATCCTCAAGTTATGGACCCAGACCGTGTAGTTGCTACCATCATCCTTCAACTTAGCTTTATCTAGGAACGCATTAAAATTCAACGGAAAAACAACACGGGCCATCTATCTATAATAACATAGACATGCAAAAAACTATCAGGTACTAAGTTCATGATAAACTAAAGTTTGGTTAATCAAATTACTTAAGAACTCCCACTTAGATAGACATCCCTCTAATCATCTAAGTGATCATGTGATCCATATCAACAAAACCATATCCGATCATCACGTGAGATGGAGTAGTTTTCAATGGTGAACATCTTATGTTGATCATATCTACAATATGATTCACACTCGACCTTTTGGTCTCTAGTGTTACGAGGCCATATCTGCATATGCTAGGCTCTTCAATTTCAACCCGAGTATTCTGCGTGTGCAAAACTGGCTTACACCTGTTGTATGTGAACGTAGAGCTTATCACACCCGATCATCACGTGGTGTCTCGGCACGATGAACTTTTGCAATGGTGCATACTCAGGGAGAACACTTATACCTTGAAATTTAGTGAGAGATCATCTTATAATGCTACCGTCGATCTAACCAAAATAAGATGCATAAAAGATAAACATCACATGAAATCAATATAAGTGATATGATATGGCCATCATCATCTTGTGCCTTTGATCTTTATCTCCAAAGCACCGTCATGATCACCATCGTCACCAGTGCGACACCTTGATCTCCATCGTAGCATCGTTGTCATCTCGCCAACTATTGCTTCTACGACTATCGCTACCGCTTAGTGATAAAGTAAATCAATTACATGGCAATTGCATTTCATACAATAAAGCGACAACCATATGGCTCCTGCCAGTTGCCAATAACTTTGTTACAAAACATGATCATCTCATACAATAAAATTTAGCATCATGTCTTGACCATATCACATCACAACATGCCCTGCAAAAACATGTTAGACGTCCTCTACTTTGTTGTTGCAAGTTTTATGTGGCTACTACGGGCTGAGCAAGAACCGTTCTTACCTACGCATCAAAACCACAACGATATTTCATCAAGTATGTGATGTTTTAACCTTCACAAGGACCGGGTGTAGCCACACTTGATTGAACTAAAGTTGGAGAAACTGACACCCGCCAGCCACCTGTGTGCGAAGCATGTCGGTAGAACCAGTCTCGCGTAAGCGTATGCGTAATGTCAATCCGGGCCGCTTCATCCAACAATACCGCCAAATCAAGGTATGACATGCTGGTAAGCAGTATGACTAGTATGGTCCACAACTCACTTGTGTTCTACTCATGCATATAACATCTACGCATAAACCTGGTTCATGATGCCACTATTGGAGAACGTAGTATTTCAAATAAAATTCTACGCACACGCAGGATCATGGTGATGCACAACAACGGGAGGGAAGAGTGTCTTCCACGTACCCTCGTAGACTGTAAGCGAAAGCGTTATGACAACGCGGTAGATGTAGTCGTACATCTTCATGATCAACCGATCCTAGTACCGAACGTACGACACCTCCGCAATCTGCACACGTTCAGCTCGGTGACGTCCCACGAACTCATGCTCCAGTAGAGCTTTGAGGGAGAGTTCCTCAGCACGACGGCGTGATGACGGTGATGATGAAGTTACCGATGCAGGGCTTCGCCTAAGCACCGCTACAATATGATCGAGGTCGATAATAGTGGAGGGGGGCACCGCACACGGCTAAGAGATCAATGATCAACTTGTGTCTCTATGGGGTGCCCCCCTCCCCCGTATACAAAGGAGTGGAGGAGGGGGAGGGCCGGCCATCTATGGCGCGCCCTTGGAGGAGTCCTACTCCCACCGGGAGTAGGATTCCCCCCTTTCCCAAGTTGGACTAGGAGAGAAGGAAGGGGGAGAGAGGGAGGAAAGAAAGGGGGGGCGCCGCCCCTCCCTTCCTAGTCCAATTCGTACTAGAGGGAGAGGGGGCAAGCGGCCTGCCCTTGTCTCCTCTCCCTCTCTCCACTATGGCCTAATAAGGCCCATACACTTACCGGGGGGTTCGGTAACCTCCCGGTACTTCGGTAAAATCCCGAATTCACCGGAACTATTCCGATGTCCAAATATAGGTTTCCAATATATCGATCTTTATGTCTCGACCATTTCGAGACTCCTCGTCATGTCTGTGATCATATCCGGGACTCCGAACTACCTTCAGTACATCAGAACTCATAAACTCATAATACCGACCATCACTGAACGCTAAGCATGCGAACCCTACGGGTTCGAGAACTATGTAGACATGACCAAGACTCACCTCCGGTCAATAACCAACAGCAGAACCTGGATTCTCATATTGGTTCCTACATATTCTATGAAGATCTTTATTGCTCAAACCGCATAACAACATACGTTATTCCCTTTGTCATCGGTATGTTACTTGCCCGAGATTCGATCGTCGGTATCTCAATACCTAGTTCAATCTCGTTACCGGCAAGTCTCTTTACTCATTATGTAATGCATCATCTCGTGACTAACTCATTAGTCATTTGCTTGCAAGGCTTATAGTGATGTGCATTACCGAGAGAGCCCAAAGATACCTCTCCGACACTCGGAGTGACAAATCCTATTCTCAATCTATGCCAACACCATAAACACCTTCAGAGACACCTATAGAGCATCTTTATAATCACCCAGTTATGTTGTGACGTTTGATAGTACACAAGGTGTTCCTCGAGTATTCGGGAGTTGCATAATTTCATTTTTTTTGAGCTGGAATACCTTGCATTCCAAAGATTACGATGGACCGACCATATCGGCGGCCACAGCTTGGGCTACATCAGTGGGGAACTCCGAGAGCCAAACATACTAGCCATTTGGGAGGTTCCGACCATGAGAGGTGGCCAGCACATGCGCTGGTTTGTTACAGTTCCTAGGCTGGAAAATTATTTTTCATCAATAAATGCTTGTTGCATTTGGAACTTAGCTTCCCTGAATAAGACTCCCACAGGGTTGCGGTCAGACGCCGGTGAGGTCGTAGCCTGCTGCAAGGGAAGACAGTCCATCTGGAAGACCATCCGGCCTATCCCCATGTGATCAGCGACCTGGATGGCCCTGAGTAGTGCAGATGCTTCTGCATGCATAGGATCTTGCATGAACTGCAGCCCGCCCGCCACTACCGGCACCAAATTGCCTTCAGCATCCCTGGCAAGGGCACCCCACCCTCTTGCTCCTGTAGCCAAATCATATGAGGCGTCAAAGTTGATCTTGACGTATTCTGGAGGAGGGGGTTCCCAGTGGGCGGACGCTCTAGATGTGGCCTGGTTCTTTTTCCCGGGGAATTCTTTCCACTCAGCAAGATCATGTCGAACCTTAGCACCGAAGGCATCAGTCGGTAACCTCTACTTGTTGTGATTCACCTTTATTCCTCTCTGACCACCACGACCATAAGAGGCTAGTTACTTTGAGGCCCGCCTCCTCTGGGAGTTTGAACACCAATTCTGGCATATCCTTTGGTGATTGCGCGTGCAGGAGTTCAGTTCTTACTCGCTCTAATCCACATTCCCTCCAAACTTTCTTCACTTTCTTACACCGTAAGAATAGGTGTCCTCCATCCTCCGACTAACGGTCGCATAGAATGCAGCTAGTATCGAGCTCAACCCCAGTTCGCTCGACATTCCGGAGTAGTGGATGGATGTTATGAGCAAGTCGCCACAGGAAGTGATGCACACGTGCGGGGCACTGAATCTGCCACAACTTATTCCAGAACCAGCACCTTTGCTGGCCGCCATCAGCGCTCTCACCAGTTTGCCTAGTTCTTTGCTGCACCTGCATCTCATTATACACCCGGTAGGCCGAGCGGACAGAGAACATCCCTCTTTTATCAAAGTGCC
Source organism: Secale cereale (assembly GCA_902687465.1). NCBI lineage: Eukaryota > Viridiplantae > Streptophyta > Magnoliopsida > Poales > Poaceae > Secale > Secale cereale. The sequence continues at coordinate 730,931,522 of LR738715.1, forward strand.
ATACCACGAAGTCCTCATACTGATCGCAGATGGGGATAGCCATAACTGTTGCTGCGTCCTCCGACGTGAAGGTTTGTGACACTAGCTGGTGATCCCACTGATTGGTTGTTGGATCAATGAGCTCTAACACCCTCGTGAGTAGGTTTCCCCCTTGCAGCGTACTCGGTCTCCTTGTATCATTTGACGGCAGCCATGGGTCAGCCCATATCCAAATGTTTTCCCCTGAGCCAATTCTCCAAATCATACCAGCTTTAACAACCTAGATACCTTGCATAATACTCCGCCAAACATAGCTCATCCCGGGCTGTGTCGTTGCTGTTAGTATGTCACAATCGGGGAAGTACTTGGCCTTTAAGACTTGGGCACACAGGGAATCAGGGGACTGGAGGAGTCGCCACACTTGGCGAGCGAGCATGGCCACATTGAAGGTATGCAGGTCTCGAAATCCAAGGCCACCCTGCTCCTTTGGTAAGCACATCCTTTCCCAACTAATCCAATGATGTTTATTTTCAACCTCGTGGTTAGCCCACCAAAATTTGCCCACCATGGCGCTGATGCTCTTGCACAACTCCTTGGTAAGGCCGAAGCATGCCATATTATAAGTAGGTATAGCTTGGATGACAGTTTTGATCAAAATCTCTTTCGCAGCCTTAGATAGCAACTTGATTTTCCAACCCTTTAGTATTTCCCAAATCTTGTCACGCAGATACTCGAAGCATTTTTGTTGGGATCGACCCACATAACTTGGCAGACCCAAGTATTTCCCATGTAAACTTTCAGACCGAAGCCCTAAGGCTGTGAGCAGGACTCTCTTCTTTGTAGTGGAGGTATTTTTGCTGAAGAGGACCGCCAAATTGTCCCGGTTGATGACCTGGCCCGATCCTCGCTCATACACCTGCAAAATCTGATTCACTGTGGCAATGCTTTCCGGGGATGCCTCCATGAGCAGCAGCGAGTCGTCGGCAAATAGCAGGTGACTAATTGGGGGAGGGGCATGGGTGGCCAACTGAATCCCTTTGATCTGCCCGATTTGCTTGGCGTGGTGAAGCAGCGCTGATAATCCTTCGGCGCAGATCAAGAACAGATAAGGTGAAATGAGTTCGCCCTGTCGGAGGCCACGTTCTGGTACTACCTGGTGCATACATGTGCCATTGATTTTGAAACTGAACCTCACGGACCTTATGCATGCGCTAATGAGCTGCACAAACCATTCAACAAAACCCAGTTGCCTCATCACCTTCTCGAGAAAGCTCCATTCGACACGATCATATGCTTTACTGATGTCTAGTTTTAGCGCAAGATAGCTCGTGCTCCCCGTCCGCTTTCGTTTCAAAAAGTGTGTCATTTCATAAGCCAGAATGGTATTATCTGAGATCAGCCTCCCCGGCACAAAAGCACTTTGGTTAGGTGAGATAATTTCACCCAAGATGCACTTTAGCCGATTAGCCAGGACTTTGGACACGAGCTTGTACACGACATTGCAGAGGCTAATAGGGCGAAGATCCTTCAGATGTTCAGGGTTCTGCACCTTTGGGATAAGCACCACTAGGGCGTCATTCCATCCCTCCGCCATACTGCCGCCTCGCAATACATGCAACACCTCTCGTGTTACCTCATCACCGACCAGATGCCAATAATGCTTGTAGAAGACTGCGGGGAGTCCGTCCATACCAGGTGCTTTTAGGTCCCCGATATCGTCAAGGGCTGCCTTCACCTCATCAGGAGTAACATCAGCCGTCAAGTGTGCGTTCATTTGGCTGGTTACCCTTGGGGTGATGTGGTTCAGGATACCGCTAGTGTCCTCACCTGCCACAGAAGTAAAAAGAGACGAAAAGTAGTTAGTCACGAGCTCCTTCATCCCCTCCTCACTCTCCACCACTTCCCCATTCTCCTTCTTCAGTTTATAGATGAAATTATTCCGCTTTCTCTCCGAGGCAAAAGCTTGGAAAATTTTGGTGTTCCTGTCCCCATTCACAAGCCAATTTACATGGGCTCGTTGTCTCCAAACCAGGTCTTCCTGCTCCTCTAGGCACTCCAACTTGAAGCTTATAGCTTGCTCCCGCCTTACCTGGCTCTCCGAAATGGTTCCCTTCTAACAGCGTCCAAGTCACCCCTGAGCTTCTTTATCCTCTTCCCTAGATCGCCCAACACATCTCTGCTCCATGTATTTAGAGCTTTAACAACCCCTTTCAACTTCTCCCACGCATTACCTCCCCCTTCCCCCTCCCATGACTCCTTTACAATATCATCACATTTCTCTTCCAGAAGCCATCGAGCCTCAAAGCATAGTAAACGATCAGCCCCCGCAGCTCGTCAAGGCCTCGACCTACCATCAAGCATAAGTGTAACAGGTTGGTGATCAGATTTCTGTGGATCCCCATTAACCACTTTATATGCCAGGAACCGCGCACACCACTCTAGCGTGGCTACAACTCGGTCAAGCCTTTCACGAATATAGCCGTCAACACGGTAGTTCTTATTCCTCCAAGTAAAGACACCCCCCTCAAAATCGAGGTCATGTAAATTACAGAAATCAAGGGCATCTCGAAAGTTTTGCATAAATCTATGGGAGCGAGGAACCCCCCCCCCTTGTTTTTCATGGTTAAAAAGGATCTCATTGAAGTCGCCTAGGTAGACCCACAGAAGCTGGACTTGATGATGAAGGGTCCTCAGTAGCCGCCATGTCTCAACCTTCTTATCGATGTGTGCCACTTCGTACACCCCTGTCAATCGCCACTTGAACCCATCCTTCTCCTCCACAACCGCATCAATATGCATTCGGCCCATCCACCTTATTGTCACATTAATCCCTCTTCTCCAAAACAGCGCTAAGCCGCCACTTTTGCCTTTATTATCTTGAACCCCCATATGGTGTAACCCTAACAGATCCCTAAATCTACCCATCTTCTCTTTATTCATCTTAGTCTCCGACAAGAACAATATATCAGGGTCCTCCCTCTTCTGGAGATCCAGAAGACCATGAACTGCCGGCCTGTTCCCCAACCCCCGGCAGTTCCAAGCGACTATTTTCATTGGGTCTCGCAGGGCTGTCCTGGCAGCCCCGCCACTTGAGAAGTCACTACTGTCTCACCACCTCCACTGCCAGCCCCTACTATTTGCTTTATTCTCTTTGTTTCCCCTTCCTCGTCAATCTCACCAACCTCAGCTGCCCTCTTTAGGCCAGAGATGTTCTCAGTACTTTGTACAGATCCAGTACGATCATGCCCTCTTCCCTTCTTCTTGTAAGTGCCCGCATGTTTGCTTGGTTTCACCGCTAGCTTCTGTATCTCCTGAGCCACTCTGTTCTCCTGGGGTTTGGGCAGCAAGGACGGGTGTACGTCGATCTGCATGGAGCTGGCTGTCTGCATGGCCTCGGAATCAGTGCGCGGGTCTGTGTTTTGCTCCTGGGGCCCCTCCTATGGATTCCTCTCGTCTTGTTTATTCACCTAGGGCAGTTTACTCCTATCCCCTCCACCCATCTCCAATTGTTTATTATGATCCATGGGCAGGAACGTGAGTTTTTTAACAACTATCCCAGCACTCCTCTCTCCCTGACCTCCTTCATTCGAGATTTTTAACGGACTCGTCACCTCCTGCCCCTTCTCTTCCTCATCCGCTTCCTCCTCCCTGCTCTTCGAGTTCTTACGCCATGACGGCGCATCACTAGCCGACGAGGAACGCCCTCGCCAAGCACCCGATCCTATGCTCCCCGCACTACGACCACTCCGATAGTTTCCACCTTCCCCCCATCTTCCACTGACTCCTCCACCATTCCGCCTCGGCATGTAGGCTCTCCGCCAAGGCCCAAACTGCGCCTTCTCCCCTCGCTTCAGCTTGGCATTGCATAGCTTATCATCATGTCCCAGTATCCCACACACATAACAAAATTCAGGAAGGAACTCATATACAGATAACAAAATTCAGGAAGGAACTCATATACAAACGGACACCAGTTTTTATCATCTTCCGCCTGAGCGGGGTCCTTCTCAACACCCCTGTTTTGGTCAGCCTCCTCCTCCTCTTGCTCCACTCTGATGCCTCTCATCAGCGGCTGTTTGATGCCCATCCTAACTTTCACACGAAGATATTTCCCAACCGCCACCCCATCAGCTCTAGCTTCCACATCAAGAACTTCCCCAATTTCCTTGCCAATGGCTTCTCCAACCTCATTATTCATCATGCCTAAGGGCAGGCGCAGTATTCAGACCCATGTCGGTATGGTCTCGAAAGTGTAATCCTATATCCTCTTTGCGGGAACAAAGTCTTCAACCACAAGCAGATCGTTCCCAAACTCCCAAGGACCGCTATCCAGATCCATTCTCTTGCCCGACTCCTGCCCGAAAGTGAAAAGAAACGTATTTTCACCTACCTCCTTGCAGTCAACGCCTTTGATGGGACACCATATCTTTCCTAGGGTTTCAGCCATAGCCTCCACGAACACCGGTTTCTCGGACAGCAGCTTTGCGAGGGCTTGAGGCTCCACGATGCCAGCCTTACCAGATCCACTCCACCCGATCTTGACTCCCTTCTTCTCCCGCTCCGACAGCTTCAAGTTTTTCAACAACCCTTCAACCCTCTCCATCCTATCTTCCCGCTCCGCAAAACCCGACCTAAAACTAGGGAGGCGGTGGTGTACGATCACGTGCCCTAGCACACGCGAAAGGCTTATGGTGGGTGGGTTACGATGGGGACTGCGACGGGATGGGCTCCGATGACACCCTGCACGGGATGGCGAGGAGCGATTGGACGGGGATGGCTAGGAGCGATGGGATCCAGAGGCGGCGGGCAAGAAACCTAGATCGCCACCTTGGATGCGAGACCGAGACCAACCGTCACCCCAGGGACGGACCTGTTGTGAGTTGCATAATCTCATAGTCATAGGAACATGTATAAGTCATGAAGAAAGCAATAGCAGTAAAACTAAACGATCAAGTGCTAAGCTAACGGAATGGGTCAAGTCAATCACATCATTCACTAATGATGTGATCCCATTAATCAAATGACAACTCATGCATATGGCTAGGAAACTTAAGCATATTTGATTCAACGAGCTAGTCAAGTAGAGGCATACTAGTGACACTTTGTTTCTCTATGTATTCACACATGTACTATGTTTCCGGTTAATACAATTCTAGGATGAATAATACACATTTATCATGATATAAGGAAATATAAATAACAACTTTATTATTGCCTCTAGGGCATATGTCCTTCAATAGTGGGTATTTTGAGGAAGATATAAGGAGGCTTATGTGCGATAGAGTGTATCATATCACGGGGTTTGGATGCACCGACAAAGTTTGCACTGACTCTCGAGGTAAGAAAGGGCAATGCACAGTACCGAAGAGGCTAATAAATTGTGGAAAAGTGAGAGTGTATAATCCAAAGACTCACATTAGTCATAAAGAACTCACATACTTATTGCAAAATTCCATTATCCCTTGAAACGCAGTGCTACAGTCGGAAGATTCTCGAGACAGATGCTAGGGGGTGGCTTATCATGGTGTGGGAGAGGAGTACGTCGTCGGGCTCTAGAAGCGGGATTGGGCGAGATCTCGATCGTGCACGAGTCTTACCCAGGTTCGGGGTTCTCCGTGGAGATAACACCCCTAGTCCTGCTCTGCAGGGTCTCCGCATGATCACTATGAATCACAAGTGTACAAGGGTGCTCTTGGAGCTGTGTTGCTAGAGGAGGAAGAAGGGCAGGGCTTAGCTCTCCTTCTCCTAGCTATGGGTGGATGGATGGTATGCTGGGTTCTACTAGTGCTCAACCCGTTGCATGGGTGATCCCGGGGGTTTATATAGGCCTATCCCCAGGGGTACAATGGTAATATGCTGGTTGGTAGGAACCGGACGTCAGTGTCTTCGGTCGCCGGGTTCTTCGCCGGCTACTGGGGCCCGCCTTCAGTGGACCCTGCCGGCTGCCAAGAATCCGGCCGACAGGTAGGGCCCGCCACCTACGGGCCATGCCGATTACCTTTTGCTGTAGCACAGTCCTTGTTGACGAGGGTGGCGTCACGACACGCGTGGCTACAGTGCCGCACCGTGGTGGAGGATATCCGCCTGGTCGAAGCACACTGTTGCCATGCCTCCGCGTATCCCGGGAGGTACAGATGGCACTGTTGCCATGCTTGGCCTTGATCACGACCGGTTGGTGCAGACTCCAAGGGGAGACAGGGCCAGCTGCTGGATGCCGGCCCGCCCCTAAGGCCGCCTGCCTGGGGCATGCCGCCTCCCAGAACGCAGCCAAGGCATCGGCCGTATGGTCCAGTTGGCCCGGGTGGCCAGGTTGGTTTCAAAGTCTTAAAATGTTCTTATGTGCAGATGAGGCTACCAGAGGCACATAACCCCGACAGTAGTCCCCGAAGCTGGTGGGGGGCCACGGCTGGGTGCCAAGGTGCCTCGATAGCTTCCTCCCCAGGAGATTTGCCGTCTTTGTCTACCCGTTTTCCAGGAGCCGACCAAGGTTAGGCCGGCCGCCTGGTGAATTTAAACCGTTGGGATGGGGTCCGTTTGGTTCTTTGCCCGGTGGTTCGGTTGCCGCCCGTTGGACGCCCGCCACGCGTCACTAGTAGGCCAGGCCGACCTGCCAGCCCACGTGCACGACGGGACGTCACTGCAGGCCCGGGCCCACCACTATAGGGCCTCAGCGCGCGTGCGGATCCGCTGCGGCCAAGGTGGACTGTTGCTCTCCCCGCGTAGGGTAACTGCCCGCAGGGAATGCGGGGAGGCGCGGGGCGTAGGCGTAGTTAATCCCCATGTCCCCACGCCTCGCCTCTTCGCCTCCGCCGTCGTCTCCTCATAAATAGGAGGGGAGGGGCGCGGCAGAACGCACGCGCGCCCTGATACGTCCAAAACGTATCTATAATTTCTGCTTGCTCCATGCCTCTTTTGTGTGATATTGCTATGATATTTATGCACTTCCATACACTTTTGATCATATTTTGACTAACCTACTAATGGTTGCAAAAGTGCACAATGTTCTTGTTTTACAATTTATTGTGTAGGAATTACTTGGAAATTGACAAAAACGCAAAAGGAGTCGTATTGGAGTAGGACTCTGAGTTTCCTGAAATCTGTCCGAGAACGTTTTTTAAAGATGGTCACGTTCCGGCCCGAAGATGATGTCAAACGGAAAAATTCTAGTTGCGAAATTTGTGGGGAATTTCGAGGCGATGCTTCTGGATATAAAATTCGTCCAAATCGGAGTCCGGACGGCCGAGTAAAGCCCGTTTTACTGAGGCCCAAAATCTGATGACGGGAATCCGAGAGTCTATATAAAGAGAGGAAACCTAGGTCACCAAGGGCCACGAATTTTCCTCCTCCCAAGCCGCCGTCTTGGAGCGGAGGACCAGCACCATTGCAGCACCATCCACAAGGAAGAAGGGGGGCCAAGGAGCCGCTGCCCCCTAGGGCCGCCGCCGCCCCCTAGGGCCGCCGCCGCCGCCTCCGTGGCTGCAGCCGGCCGTCTCCTCCTCGCGGGGCTGCACCTCTCCATCAACACCATCATCAACCTCCTCCTCACCATGTCCATGTGTGAGTAGTCTTCTCCGTGGCCGAGGGCTCGTACGTGTAGCTATGTGGTTATCTCTCTCTCCCATGATGTGATCTTCGTTGTGATCATAGGCTATGTTAATCTAGGGTGATCCCATGATATTTCTCCTTCCTCTATGTATTGGATTGATGTACTCACTTGTCTTTATCTAGTATAATCCCCGAGATCAAGGTGACAGCGGTCTATTGGACATGGATTAGAAAAATATTTTCATGAGTGATTTCCTCTCTTGTGTGTTGATTGAAGATTGAGAGTCTCTTGGTGCTTGTCTTTGACTATCCTTTAGATATGTTGTGGTGATTGTGGGACTCTCTTTGGATGGCCGCGTTGACATTGGGAAATCCTTAGATTGAGAACTACGAACTTTGAGGTGTGCTTTTGTAGCCCTACATAATTCTCGTCCTCTCTTGACCACGAAGGAATGACCTCCGGGTGCGTCTCCATTGCATGTTTTATGGGAAATATCATGTGATTCGATTATGTTAATGTTGTTGGGAGTTGCCTCTAGTGAAAGTATGATCCCTAGGCCTTGTTTCTACCATTGCAATACCATTTGTGCTCACGTTTACCACTTGTTTGCTTGCTGCACTTTTTATTACAGATTTATATTACTTTGTTTTGCCATCCATATCACTTGCCATTTAACATCTCTTCGCCGAACTAGTGCACCTATACATCTGACAGTTGTATTAGGTGTGTTGGGGACACAAGAGACTTCTTGTATCTTAGTTGCAGGGTTGCTTGAGAGAGACCATCTTCAACCTCTACTTCCCTGAGTTCGATAAACCTTAGGTCATCCACTTGAGGGAAATAGCTGCTGTCCTACAAACCTCTGCGCTTGGAGGCCCAACATAGTCTACAAGAGTAGAAGCGTGTGTAGACATCAAGCTATTTCTGGCGCTGTTGCCGGGGAGGTGAGTGCTTGAAGGTATATCTTGAGAACTTGCAATTAAATCTTTTTGTTTCTTGTTTTTATTTTCACTAGTTTTGCTTAATGGAAAACAACAAAAATATGAGAGAGCTTTATAAGCTCTACCTTGAACTTGGACATGATGTGTTCGAAGAGAAAATTAAAAAACCTTTGGAACTTTATTATTTGCATAACAATCATGATGGTGGTGATGTTATTAGTATGTTTTTATTTAATATCAATATTGCTAATTACATGGAAAGCTCTAAGCTTGGGGATGACACGTTTGATGAACATGATATTTTTAGTCCCCCAACTTTTGAGGAGAAAATTTACTTTGATGATACTATGCCTCCTATATATGATGATTACAATGATGAATATGATATTATAAGTCCACGTACTATTGAGGATAAAATTTATTATGATTATGATATGCCTCCTAAATACGATGATTACCATGATGGTTATGATAGTCTTACTCTCACTATTCCTAATAAGAAAGATTTTGCTTATATGAAGAGTAATGACACTTTTATGCTTTTGGATCATGGAAATAATGCCTTATGTGATAGTTATATTGTTGAGTTCATCCATGATGCCACTGAAATTTATAATGAGAGAGGGAGACATGGTTCTAAATATCTTAATAATAAGAAGTTTCCTCTTTTTATGGTGAATATTTTGAAGTTATGCTTGTTTTGCCTTCCTATGCTTATTGCTTTGTGCTTCAATGAATTATTCTATTGCAATATTCCCATGCATAGGAAGCATGTTAGGCTTAAATGTGTTTGGTATTTGCTTCTTGATTCTCTCTTTTGTTCTGCAACTCTTATTCCTACGAGAGCATCATTAAAGTCTTAAGCCTATCTTTATGGCTATAAAGAAAGAGCTCTAGGGAGACAACCCTTGTTATCTTTGCTTTCAGCTTGTCCTTTCAGTTTTTAGTGGTCTTGATGTTTGTTACTACTGTAGCAACATCATTGTATCTTTACTTTTCAGCTTTGTGCCAAGTTTAGCCTCTGATTGCAAGAAAGTTCAAAAGTTGTGACGTGCTGTCCAGGAAACAGATTCTGTCCTTGGACAGAAAAATTTGTATAAAATCACCAGATCATCTTTTTGGTCTGAATTTTTTCTACATCGTGCTCTATACAATTGGCTTTCGGGCATCTGTTCTGAGTTTTTTTATTTGAGTTGCACAAGTACCCCGAAAAAATTATTTACTACCTGCTGGTCTATTTTTCACAGATTCTGTCCTGTTTTGCCTTTCCTTCATTTTGCAAACCTTGAGCTTGCTTTTTCTTTGCAAAAACCTTTTGGCAATCTTGAGAAACAGTAGACCTTCAAGAATATCCTTATTTCCAGCAAGGAAAATTATTTTATTATGGGTACTAACCTCGCTAATCAGATTATGATGAGTTATGTATGAAGGGAGTTTTCAAGTGTGCGAGGGAAGATGATAAAAAGATTCAGGAGTGTCAAACGCTCAAGCTTGGGGATGCCCCCATGCACCCCCAAGAAATATTCAAGAAGACTCAAGCGTCTAAGCTTGGGGATGCCCCCCGTGCATCCCCTTCTCCATCAACAATTATCAGTTCGTCTTTCGTTCCACTATATTTTTATCACTTCATGTGTTATGTGCTATGCTTGGAGCGTCTTGCTTTAGTTTCCTTTTTAGTTTTCTTTAGCTTTGCTTGCTGTTCATAACGAGTTGGGACTCAGCTTTCTTTTTGTGGGAGAGAAACACGCTCCACTTCAACCTAGAGCACAACATAGAATTTTCATATCTATCTTTGATGTGTGTGTTCTTTGTCTTTCAATAGCTACTATCATGTTCAGCTCTTAGTTTTCATGCTTATCTTTTTAAAGAGCTTTTGTTTAGTTGGTCGCTGGAACTCTCTTTATTTTTCATGCTTATCTTGTTAAGAGAGTTGGCTTCTGTTGCACTGGTTGATATGTCCATGATAAAAATGCTATGTGCATAATGGTGCTTAGTAGTTCATGTTTTCTTATGGTTAGTCTCAAATAGCTGGGGGTTCTCAATGTGTTATTGGAGTACCAACATGATTTGTTTGCCTATGATGTGGTATGGTTTAGTGATATTCTTCCTTCAAGAATTTATTTTGATTGACTTGCCATATGCTCACGCATATTTAAGATTGTAAAGAAAGTCTATCAAGCCTTGATGATCTTTAATTTCTGAGTAGCGATATAACTTCCATGCCCGATTCAATGTTGCTTTGTCGCTTTGCATGATTATGACCGTCATTGCTCTCTTAGTTGGTCGCTCCCAGTCTTTTGCTAACCTTCGCCTGTACTAAGCGGACTGACTGCTTGTGCATCCAAAATCCTTTAAACCAGTTATGCCATATGAATCCACCATACCTTCCTATACATGGTATTTACCTGCCATTCCTAATGAAGACTTTCATGTACCATCTCGAAATTATTCAAAAAAAAGCATTTCTCTTTTGTGCCTCTGTTTTAGCTCATGAGGAAGTAGTAGTTAATTCATGATCTTTTTAAGTTGGACAAGCTTCACCCCGGGATTGCATGTCTAATGTGCAAACCCATAATACGAGAAGGAACTGGCATAGAGTGCGCCCGACTCATTAAAAAATAATACAACAAACAAACCCTCCTTCACGCTTTGTTCATGAGAAATCAGAAAACTTTGGCAGTGGTAAACAAAGGAGAGTAAGAGGATGTGATCGTCCTCATGCGGGAGCCGTTCCTCGAAACTTGTCCAGCTCGAGAAGTAATTGAGTTATCTACTAGCATTCGTTGACGAAATATGCATATTCTAAAAAAATAATTTTTACCTCTGTTTTTAAAACCAAGAGCTCTGGTACATGTTTAGTTTTTGTTTCCGACCACGGGTTTTCAACCTTGCCATCAAAAGCCACGGTTCGAGAGTCTCCACCTTCTTTAAAGCACCAACTATTGATAGCATGATTGTCATTCTGAGTGTAATGTGCATTGTTCCAAAGTACCATTGTCGTTTGCATGATTATGATATCGTTTATTCTGAAATCATTGTATCTAGTCGTCACTTAAACCTTGGGGGTGCCCCTGCATTTATGTTTTGCTTCACTAAAGGGGGCAAGCGATTTTCAGTTCTTTGAGATTTTCTCATGAGGCAACTTAATTACTACAGATTCATTATCTCAGTAAGCATTTGTCATGTGACTGTGAAAAGTTCTTATATGGTTAATAGCATGTCACCACAGAAATTATGCTTGTTATCATTTACCTACTCGAGGACGAGCAGGAATTAAGCTTGGGGATGTTGATACGTCCAAAACGTATCTATAATTTCTGCTTGCTCCATACCTCTTTTGTGTGATATTGCTATGATATTTATGCACTTCCATACACTTTTGATCATATTTGGACTAACCTACTAATGGTTGCAAAAGTGCACAATGTTCTTGTTTTACACTTTATTGTGTAGGAATTACTTGGAAATTGACAAAAACGCAAAAGGAGTCGTATTGGAGTAGGACTCTGACTTTCCTGAAATCTGTCTGAGAACGTTTTTTAAAGATGGTCACGTTCCGGCCCGAAGGCGACGTCAAACGGAAAAAGTCTAGTTGCGAAAGTTGTGGGGAATTTCGAGCCGATGCTTCTGGATATAAAATTCGTCCAAATCGGAGTCCGGACGGCCGAGTAAAGCCCGTTTTACTGAGGCCCAAAATCTGATGACGGGAATCCGAGAGTCTATATAAAGAGAGGAAACCTAGGTCACCAAGGGCCACGAATTTTCCTCCTCCCAAGCCGCCGTCTTGGAGGGGAGGACCATCACCATTGCAGCACCATCCACAAGGAAGAAGGGGCACCAAGGAGCTGCTGCCCCCTAGGGCCGCCGCCCCCCCCTAGGGCCGCCGCCGCCGCCTCCGTGGCTGCCGCCGGCCGTCTCCTCCTCGCGGGGCTGCACCTCTCCATCAACACCATCATCAACCTCCTCCTCACCATGTCCATGTGTGAGTAGTCTTCTCCGGGGCCGAGGGCTCGTACGTGTAGCTATGTGGTTATCTCTCTCTCCCATGATGTGATCTTCGTTGTGATCATAGGCTATGTTAATCTAGGGTGATCCCATGATATTTCCCCTTCCTCTATGTATTAGATTGATGTACTCACTTGTCTTTATCTAGTATAATCCCCGAGACCAAGGTGACAGCGGTCTATTGGACATGGATTAGAAAAATATTTTCATGAGTGATTTCCTCTCTTGTGTGTTGATTGAAGATTGAGAGTCTCTTGGTGCTTGTCTTTGACTATCCTTTAGATATGTTGTGGTGATTGTGGGACTCTCTTTGGATGGCCGCGTTGACATTGGGAAATCCTTAGATTGAGAACTACGAACTTTGAGGTGTGCTTTTGTAGCCCTACATAATTCTCGTCCTCTCTTGACCACGAAGGAATGACCTCCGGGTGCGTCTCCATTGCATGTTTTATGGGAAATATCATGTGATTCGATTATGTTAATGTTGTTTGGAGTTGCCTCTAGTGAAAGTATGATCCCTAGGCCTTGTTTCCACCATTGCAATACCATTTGTGCTCACGTTTACCACTTGTTTGCTTGCTGCACTTTTTATTACAGATTTATATTACTTTGTTTTGCCATCCATATCACTTGCCATTTAACATCTCTTCGCCGAACTAGTGCACCTATACATCTGACAGTTGTATTAGGTGTGTTGGGGACACAAGAGACTTCTTGTATCTTAGTTGCAGGGTTGCTTGAGAGAGACCATCTTCAACCTCTACTTCCCTGAGTTCAATAAACCTTAGGTCATCCACTTGAGGGAAATTGCTGCTGTCCTACAAACCTCTGCGCTTGGAGGCCCAACATAGTCTACAAGAGTAGAAGCGTGTGTAGACATCACGCCCCCCTGCTCTCCACCTCTCCTCCCTCTTCTTGCATCTCGCCTTTCGCCTCTCTCCTCTTGCTGATGCTATGTCGACACGCCATTCCGCCGCCAAAGGGCCGTCGCATCTAGCTGTCGTTCTTCTTCACCGGACCAACGCAGCCTCGCCGCCACCGACCTCAAGACACAGCGCGTAGCGAGTGGGACGGGTCCAACGTGCATGAGGACCACGTAGAGTTCCTTCGCGCGCCGCGGGGGATGCCCAACGAGGCCTGTCTAGCGGCACACATTCCGGATGAGGAGGAGATCTCTCCGGCGCCGAAGGCCGGCGAGTTCGTCGCCTTCCGCAGCCACTTCATCCACGGCTTCGGCCTACCGGTGAGTGATGTTTTCCAGGAATTCCTCGACTACTACTATCTGCAACCGTAGCACCTCACTCCCAATAGGGTGGTGCTTCTCTCCGCCTTCGTCACTCTGTGAGAGGGGTATTTCGGTGACTTACCCACACTCGAGTTGTGGGTGAGATTCTTCTACCTCAAACTTGGCATTGCCGCCAAGGGCGAGGCAGCGCAGTGCAACGCTTGCATCACTGTGCGCCGCACCTCCTCCGGGATGCGGTTCCCGCCCATCATCATCCACGAGTCATTGAAGCTATGGCAGAAATCATACTTCTATGTACGCAATGCCCACCCGACTCGGGACTACATCAACCCGCCGTCCTTCGGGTCCAGGCCACCTACTGGGGCACGGAGCAACTATGGCCAGTAGCCGGGCAAGCCTCTGTCGGCTACTGTCGAAACGGCTCTTAGCCGGCTACAGGAGATGATGAAGTCGGAGGGGCTGCAGCCGGTGGATCTTCTACTGGCCTTCGTCCACCTCCGGGTATCGCCGCTCCAATACCGGCCGATGTGCGATATGAGCGGTCGCCGGGACCCTTGCCGGATGTCAACAAAGCACCTACCGACTGTGGAGGTGGTCCGACATGTCAACCACTTCTCCAATGCTACTTCTCGAGCTTGCGTTGTATTCCCTCGAAGAGGAAAGGGTGATGCAACACAGTAGCATAAGTATTTCCCTCAGTTTTTGAGAACCAAGGTATCAATCCAGTAGGAGACCACGCGCGAGTCCCTTGCACCTTTACAAACAAATAAGAACTTCGCAGCTAACGCGATAAGGGGTTCTCAATCCCTTCACGGTCTCTTACGAAAGTGAGATATGATAGATAGGATAAGATAATATTTTTTGTATTTTTGGTATAAGAACAGAAAGTAAATAAAGCAAATAAGCAACGGCGGCAGAAATTGGCTAGTTGACGGGAAAGTAAGATGTTAAAGATAGACCGATGGGCCATAGGTTTCACTAGTGGCTTCTCTCATGAAAGCAGAATTCTATGGTGGATGAACAAATTACTGTCGAGTAATTGATAGAAAAGCGAATAGTTATGAGAATATCTAGGCATGATCATTATATATAGGCATCACGTCCGTAACAAGTAGACCGAAACGATTATGCATCTACTACTATTACTCCACACATCGACCGCTATCCAACATGCATCTAGAGTATTAAGTTCATAAGAACAAAGTAACACTTTAAGCAAGATGACATGATGTAGAGGGATAAACTCAAGCAATATGATATAAAACCCATCTTTTTATCCTCAATGGCAACAATACAATATGTGCCTTGCTGCCCCTGCTATCACTGGGAAATGACACCGCAAGATTGAACCAAAGCCAAGCACTTGTCCCATTGCAAGAACTATAGATCTAGTAGGCCAAACCAAACCAATAATTCGAAGAGACTTGCAAGGATATTATAATCAGACATAAAATATTTAAGAGAAGAATCCAATATTGTTCATAGATAATCTTGATCATAAACCCACAATTCATCGGATCTCGACAAACACACCGCAAAAAGATTACATCGAATAGATCTCCTCAAAGATCGAGGAGAACTTTGTATTGAGATCCAAAAAGAGAGAATAAGCCATCTAGCTAATAACTATGGACCCGAAGGTCTGTGGTAAACTACTCAAAACTCATTGGTGAGGCTATGGTGTTGATGTAGAAGCACTCCGTGATCGACCCCCCCTCCGGCGGAGCTCCGGAACAGGACCCAAGATGGGATCTCACGGAATAGAAGGTTGCAGAAGTGGAATTAGGGTTTTTTTTTCTGTTGCCTTGATGTTTTCAGGGTACATGGATATATATAGGAGGAAGGAGGGCATCGGGGGAGCCAGAGGGGGCCCACGAGGGTGGGGGGCGCGCCTGTCCCCCTTGGCGCGCCCTGGACCCTCGTGGCCGCCTCTCTCGTTCCCTCGCGTGTACTCCTAGTCTTCTGTGAAGATACAGTTCCAAAAATAACTCTCCTGAAGGTTTCATTTCGTTTGGACTCCGTTTGATATCCCTTTTCTGCGAAACACTGAAATAGGCAAAAAAACAGCAATTTGCACTGTGCCTTGGGTTAGTAGGTTAGTCCCAAAATAATATAAAACTGTGTAATAAAGCCCATTAAACATCCAAAACAGAATATATAATAGCATGGAACAATCAAAAATTATAGATACGTTGGAGACATATCAAGCATCCCCAAGCTTAATTCTTGCTCGTCCTCGAGTAGGTAAATAATAAAAACATAATTTTTGATGTGGAATGCTAACCAACATGACTCTCAATGTAATTTCTTTATTGTGGCATGAATGTTCAGATCCGAAAGATTCAAGACAAAAGTCTATATTGACATAAGAATAATAATACTTCAAGCATACTAAGAAAGCAACTGTGTCTTCTCAAAATAACATGCCCAAAGAAAGTTATCCCTACAAAAATCATATAGTCTGGCTATGCTCCCTCTTCATCACACAAAATATTCATATCATGCACAACCCCGGTTTCAGCCAATCAATTGTTTCATACTCATTTCAAACCTTTCAACTTTCACGCAGTACATGAGCGTGAGGCATGTATATAGCACTATAGGTGGAATAGAGTGGTGGTTGTGGAGAAGACAAACAGGAGGAAGATAGTCTCACATCAACTAGGAGTATTAGTGGGCTATGGAGATGCCCATCAATAGATATCAATGTGAGTGAGTAGGGATTGCCATGCAACGGATGCACTAGAGCTATAAGTATTGAAAGCTCATCGAAAGAAACTAAGTGGGTGTGCATCCAACTTGCTTGCTCATGAAGACCTAGGGAATTTGAGGAAGCCCATCGTTGGAATATACAAGCCAAGTTCTATAATGAAAATTCCCACTAGTATATGAAAGTGACAAAACAAGAGACTCTCTATCATGAAGATCATGGTGCTAATTTGAAGCACAAGTGTGGAAAAGGATAGTAGCATTGTCCCTTCTCTATTTTCTCTCGTTTTTTGGAGGGGCTTTCCCCTTTTTTCTTATTAGACCCTCTTTATTTTTTTGGGCCATCTCTTTTTTTTATTTGGCCTTTCCTCACATGGGACAATGCTCTAATAATGAAGATCATCACACTTTTATTGACTTGCAACTCAAAGATTACAACTCGAAGCTAGAACAAAATATGACTCTATGTGAATGATGATGAAGCATGTCATAGAACGGAACGGTGGAAAGTTGCATGGTAATATATCTCAGAATGGCTATGGAAATGCCATGATAGGTAGGTATGGTGGCTGTTTTGAGGAAGGTATGTGGTGGGTGTATGGTACCGTCGAAAGTTGCGCGGTACAAGAGAGGCTAGCAATGGTGGAAGGGTGAGAGTGCGTATAATCCATGGACTCAACATTAGTCATAAAGAACTCATATACTTATTGCAAAAATCTATGAGTTATCAAAACAAAGTATTCAACGCATGCTCCTATGGGAAGGGTTGGTAGGAGTTAACCATCGCGCGATCCCGACCTCCACACAAAGGATGACACTGAATAAATAAATCATGCTCCAACTTCGTCACATAACGGTGCACCATACGTGCATGCTACGGGAATCACAAACTTTAATATCAAATTCACAATTACTCCACTAGCATGACTCTAATATCATCATCCTCATATATCAAAACAATCATCAAGTATCAAACTTCTCATATCATTCAATGCACTTATATGAAAGTTTTACTATACTCATCTTGGATGCCTATCATATTAGGACTACTTTTATAACCAAAGCAAATTACCATGCTGTTCTAAAAGAATCTCAAAATGATATAATTGAAGCATGAGAGATCAATAATTTCTACAAAATAAAACCACCACCGTGCTCTAAAAGATATAAGTGAGGCACTAGAGCAAAACTATCTAGCTCAAAAGATATAAGTGAAGCACATAGAGTATTCTAATAAATTCTAAATCATATTTATATCTCTCAAAAGGTGTGTCCATCAAGACTGATTGTGGCAAACTAAAAAGCAAAGACTCAAATCATACATGACGCTCCAAGCAAAACACATATCATGTGGTGAATAAAAATATAGTCCCGAGTATAGTTACCGATAGATGAAGACGAAAGAGGGGATGCCTTCCCGGGGCATCCCCAAGCTTAGGCTTTTGGTTGTCCTTGAATTTTACCTTGGGGTGCCTTGGGAATACCCAAGCTTAGGCTCTTGCCACCCTTTATTCCATAGTCCATCAAAGCCATACTCAAAACTTGAAAACTTCAGAACACAAAACTTAGCCAAAAATATCGTGAGCTCCGTTAGTATAAACAAACAAACCACCACTCAAAGGTACTGTAATGAACTAATTCTTTGTATATATTGGTGTTAAACCTACTGTATTCCAACTTCTCTATGATTCATACCCCCCGATACTACTCATAGATTCATCCAAATGAGCAAACAACACACGAAAAATAGAATCTGTCAAAAACAGAACAGTCTGTAGTAATCTGTAACATTCGAATACTTCTGAAACTCCAAAAAATTGAAATAAATTGTTAAACGTGAGGAATTTGTCTATTAATCATCTGCAAAAAGAATCAACTAAAAATCATTCTCCAGTAGAAAGTTACAGCCAATCTCGTGAGCGCTAAAGTTTCTGTTTTTTACAGGATGATCACATAAACTTCACACAAGTCTTCCCAAACGTTCTACTTGGCACAAACACTAACTAAAACACAAAACCACACCTAAGCAGAATCTATATGCAATATTTATTCCTAAACAGAAGCAAAAACAAAGAAAATAAAATTGGGTTGCCTCCCAACAAGCGCTATCGTTTAACGCCCCTAGCTAGGCACGATACAAGAATAGATCTAGATATTGCCATCTTTGGTAGGCAATCCATAAGTGGCTCTCATAATAGATTCTTAAGGTAATTTAATTTTCTTTCTAGGAAAGTGTTCCATTCCCTTCCTTAACGGAAATTGGAATATAATACTTCCTTCCTTCATATCAATAATTGCACCAATCGTTCTAAGGAAAGGTCTACCAAGAATAATGGGACATGATGGATTGCAATCTATATCAAGAACAATGAAATCTACGGGCACATAATTCCTATTGGCAACAATAAGAACATCATTAATCCTTCCCATAGGTTTCTTAATGCTAGAATCTGCAAGATGCAAATTTAAAGAACAATCATCAAGCTCATGGAAACCTAACATATCACACAAAGTTTTTGGAATTGTAGAAACACTTGCACCCAAATCACACAAAGCAAAGCATTCATGATCTTTAATTTTAATTTTAATAGTAGGTTCCCACTCATGCATCATAAAGCTTTCTAGGGATAGAAACTTCTAATTCAAGTTTTTATTCATAAGATTGCATCAAAGCATCAACTATGTGTTTGGTAAAAGCCTTATTTTGACTATAAGCTTGCGGAGAAGTTAGTACGGATTGCAACAAGGAAATACAATCTATTAAAGAGAAATTATCATAATTAAATCCCTTGAAATCCAAAATAGTGGGTTCATCACTATGCAAAGTTTTAATCTCTTCAATCCCACTTTTAACAATTCTAGCATCAAGATCTAAAAACTCCGAATCATTGGGATGCCTTTTCACTAAAGTAGACTCATCTCCAGTCCCAACTTTATCAAGATTCATACTAGAAAACAAGGATCTAATAGGAGACACATCAATAACTTTCAGATCTTCATCTTTGTTTTCATGATAATTAGAAAAACATGCTTTCATAAAGCAATCTTTTTTAGCACGCATCCTAGTGGTTCTTTCTTTGCACTCATCAATGGAAATTCTCATGGCTTTGAGAGACTCATTGATATCATGCTTATGTGGAATAGATCTAAGTTTCAAAGAATCAACATCAAGAGTAATTCTATCCACGTTTCTAGCCAACTCATCAATCTTAAGCAATTTTTCTTCAACCAAAGCATTGAAATTCTTTTTACGAATTCATAAACTCTTTAATAGTAGTCTCAAATTCAGAGGGCATCCTACCAAAATCCATAAGAGTTATTGTAGGAATTACCATAATTATTAGAGGAATTACTAGGAAAAGGCCTAGGATTAAAGTTTCCTCTATAAGCATTATTACCAAATTATTCCTACCAACAAAATTCACATCCAAAGATTCATTATTATTTTCAATCAACGTGGATAAAGGCATATCATTAGGATCAGAAGAAGCACTCTTAGTAGCAAATGATTTCATAAGTTCATCCATCTTTCCACTCAAAACACTAATCTCTTCAATAGCATGCACTTTTTTACTAGTAGATCTTTCGGTGTGCCATTGAGAGTAGTTAACCATAATATTATCTAGGAGTTTGGTAGCTTCTCCTAAGGTGGTTTCCATGAAAGTGCCCCCCGCGGCGGAATCTAAAAGATTTCTAGAAGCAAAATTCAAGCTAGCATAAAAGTTTTGTATAATCATCCATAAGTTCAAACCATGCATGTGTAGGGCAATTACGTATCATTAATTTCATTCTCTCCCAAGCTTGCGCAACATGCTCATGATCTAGTTGCTTAAAATTCATAATATCGTTTCTAAGAGAGATAATCTTAGCGGGAGGTAAATACTTAGAGATAAAGGCATATTTGCACTTATTCCATGAATCAATACTATTTCTAGGCAAAGAGGAAAACCAAGTTTTAGCACGATCTCTAAGTGAAAACGGAAATAACTTCAATTTAACAATATCATTATTCGTATCCCTCTACTTTTGCATATCACACAAATCAACAATGTTGTTTAGATGGGTAGCGGCATCTTCACTAGGAAGGCCAAAAAATAGATCTTTCATGACAAGATTCAACAGAGCAGCATTGATCTCACAAGATTTAGCATCGGTAATAGGGGCAATAGGCGTGATAATAAAATCATTATGGTTGGTATTAGAGAAGTCACATAATTTGGTATTATTTGGAGCCATAGTGACAAACAAGCAATCCAACACACAAGCAAACAAGAGGCAAGCGAGCGGAAAACACACGGAAAAAGAAGGGCGAATAAAATGGCAAGGGTGATGTGGGGGAGAGGAAAACGAGAGGCAAATAATGTAGTGCCAAGGATAAGTTTTTGTTATAGGTACTTGGTATATGACTTTTGCATAGATCTCCCCGGCAACGGCGCCAAAAATTCTTCTTGCTACTTCTCGAGCTTGCGTTGTATTCCCTCGAAGAGGAAAGGGTTATGCAGCACAGTAGTGTTAGTATTTCCCTCAGTTTTTGAGAACCAAGGTATCAATCCAGTAGGAGACCATGCGCGAGTCCCTCGACACCTGCACAAACAAATAAGAACTTCGTAGCCAACGCGATAAGGGGTTGTCAATCCCTTCAGGATCACTTACGAAAGTGAGATATGATAGATAGGATAATATAATATTTTTGGTATTTTTTGTATAAGAACAGAAAGTAAATAAAGCAAATAAGCAACTACGGCAGAAATTGGCTAGTTGACAGGAAAGTAATATGATAAGATAGACCCGGGGGCCATATGTTTCACTACTGTCTTCTCTCATGAAAGCAGAATTCTACGGTGGGTGAACAAATTACTCTCGAGCAATTGATAGAAAAGCGCATAGTTATGAGAATATCTAGGCATGATCATTATATATAGGCATCACGTCCGTAACAAGTAGACCGAAACGATTCTGCATCTACTACTATTACTCCACACATCGACCGCTATCCAACATGCATCTAGAGTATTAAGTTCATAAGAACAGAGTAACACTTTAAGCAAGATGACATGATGTAGAGGGATAAACTCAAGCAATATGATATAAACCCCTTCTTTTTATCCTCGATGGCAATAATAAAATACCTGCCTTGCTGCCCCTGCTGTCATGGGGAAAGGACATCACAAGATTGAACCCAAAGCCAAGCACTTCTCCCATTGCAAGAACTATAGATCTAGTAGGCCAAACCAAACCAATAATTCGAAGAGACTTGCAAGGATATTATAATCATACATAAAAGATTTCAGAAAAGAATCAAATATTGTTCGTAGATAATCTTGATCATAAACCCACAATTCATCGGATCTCGACAAACACACCGTGAAAAGATTACATCAAATAGATCTCCTCGAAGATTGAGGAGAACTTTGTATTGAGATCCAAAAAGAGAGAAGAAGCCATCTAGCTAATAACTATGGACACGAAGGTCTGTGGTAAACTACTCACAACTCATTGGTGAGGCTATGGTGTTGATGTAGAAGCACTCCGTGGTAGATCCCCCCTCCGACGGAGCTCCGGAATAGGCCCCAAGATGGGATCTCACGAGAACAGAAGGTTGCGGTGGTGGAATTAGGGTTTTCTCTGTTGCCTCGATGTTTTCAGGGTACGTGGACTTATATAGGAGGAAGAATTACGTCGGTGGAGCAACGTGGGGCCCACGAGGGTGGGGAGCGCGCCTGCCCCCCTGGCCGTGCCCTGCCCCCTTGTGGCCGCCTCTCTCGTTCCCTCGCGTGTACTCCAAGTCTTTTGTGAAGATACGGTTCCAAAAATAACTCTCCCGAAGGTTTCATTCCGTTTGGACTCCATTTGATATCCCTTTTATGCGAAACACTGAAATAGGCAAAAAAACAGCAATTTGCACTAGGCCTTGGGTTAGTAGGTTAGTCCCAAAAATAATATAGAAGTGTATAATGAAGCCCATTAAATATCCAAAACAGAATATATAATAGCATGGAACAATAAAAAATTATAGATACGTTGGAGACGTATCATCCAACCATCAGCTTGATGAGGTGAAGTGAGCTTTTGGCAAGCCACCCTACAGCCGCGCCAACCCCCCGCCTGGGGTGAGTATCCGGCTGCTCTTCTTTCCTTTTGCTGTGTGTCTTTGTCCATCTTGACCAGTCAGCCTGTCGCGCAGCGCTTCATCGGCCAAGGGGCTATTGCTGCGCCAGCTCCCAGCCATCAATGGATGCCGGACCGGGAGGTGAGAGACAAGCGCGACCTCGAGCTGGGGGCGGCCGTGATGGACGAGGACGACGCCACCGGAGGAGGTAATGGTGATGCAGGCGTGGCCGTAGGAGGCGGCGCTGGGGTCGACGTCCGTGACTGGCCGGACGACGACGAGCCACTTCATCAGGGAGGAGCCGACTGGGTAGGGGCCGGCCCCTCGACGGTACGGCCCCATGGCAAGGCGCCGGTTGGAGCAGCCAGCACTTCTAAGCACCGCCGTGAAGGCGGGCTGTTTGGCAGCCATCTCAAGAAGGCTCGGCCATCGGTGGCCACGACCAAGCGGCAAGAGGCCACCAAGGTGGCCGCCATCCGGAAGGGCCTGAAGTAGCGGCCCATGGTATCCACGTAAGTTCTTGCTGCTTCCGTCGTAATTTGCCTCACTTGGCTTCCTTCTTCTTGTGAACTTTCTCACTTTCTCCTTCTTTGCCCGACAGTGCTCCCCTTTCCGTCTCACGGGCACTGTCTGCCTCGCTGATCAACTCAGCAGACGGCTCTGAAGGACTTCGCCGCATGGACCCGGTCGCCGCCCTTCGGGAGGCGATGGAGAGGAACGCATCGGAGGCGCGAGAGGAGCGGGAGGCTGCAGCCCGCGCAGAGGCTGAGGTGGTGACTACAGAGCAGGCGGAAGCTGACGCTGCGACCAAGGCGCAGGCGGATGCCGCGGCCAAGGCGGAGGCCAGCGCCACGAGCACGGAGGACCCGGAGCGTAGCGCGGCCCCGTAGGCCACCAACGGGCATCGGCCCGGGCCGATGGTGGTGGAGGACCAGGCGCCGACTGGGGCAGCCAGAGCTGACCAGGCGGCCCCGAAGCGGGAGGGGGCCGGTGTTGGGGAACGTAGTATTTCAAAAAAAAAATTCCTACGATCACGCAAGATCCATCTACTAGATGCATTGCAATGAGAGGGGAGAGTGTGTCTACGTACCCTCGTAGACCGAAAGTGGAAGCGTCTAGTGACGCAGTTGATGTAGTCGAACGTCTTAGCGATCCAACCGATCAGAGCACCGAACGTACGGCACCTCCACGTTCAGCACACGTTCAGGTGGCGTGAGTTGTAAAACTATTTCACATTTTTTTAGATGAAGGCCAAACTCATAACTTCAAATATTCGCCTCCGCGATTAGATCGTAGAAACTTTTATTTTCTTGTTACGATGATTTTCCACTTCGCTCTGAGATTCTTTGAACTTTTCAAATGTTTCAGACATATGTTTCATCAAGTAGATATACCCATATCTGCTCAAATCATCTGTGAAGGTCAGAAAATAACGATACCCGCCACGAGCCTCAACACTCATCGGACCGGATACATCAGTATTTATTATATCCGCTCCATTGTTCCGGAGAATGGAGTCTTAGTCATCTTGCCCACGAGGCATGGTTCGCAAGCATCAAACAGTTCATAATCAAGTGATTCCAAAAGTCCATCAACATGAAGTTTCTTCATGCGCTTTACACCAATATGACCCAAACGGCAGTGCCACAAATAATTTGCACTATCATTACTAACTTTGCATATTTTGGCTTCAATATTATGAATATGTGTATCACTACGATCGAGATCCAACAAACTAATTTCATTGGGTGTATGACCATCGAAGGTTTTATTCATGTAAACAGAACAACAATTATTCTATGACTTTAAATGAATAACCATATTGCAACAAACATGATCAAATCATATTCATGCTCAGCGCAAATGCCAAATAACATTTATTTAGGTTCTACACTCATCTCGAAAGTATAGGGAGTGTGTGATGATGATCATATCAATCTTGGAACCACTTCCAAGACACATCGTCACTTCACCTTTAACTAGTCTCTATTCATTCTCCAACTCCCGTTTCGAGTTACTAATTTAAGCAACTAAACCGGTATCAAATACCCAGGGGTTTCTATGAACATTAGTAAAGTACACATCAATTTATATCAAATAGACATTTTTTCACTTTGCCATCCTTCTTATCTGCCAAGTATCTAGGGCAGTTCCACTTCGAGTGACCATTTCCTTTGCAGTAGAAGCACTTAGTTTCAGGCTTGAGTTTAGCTTTGGGTTTCTTCATGGGAATGACAACTTCCTTGTCATTCTTCTTGAAGTTCCCCTTATATCCCTTTGCCCTTTACTTGAAACAAGTGGTCTTGTTAACCATCAACACTTGATGCTCTTTCTTGATTTCTACCTTCGCCGATTTCAGCATCACGAAGAGCTCGGGAATTTCTTTCGTCATCCCATGCATATTATAGTTCATCACGAAGTTCTACTAACTTGGTGATAGTGACTAGAGAACTTTGTCAATTACTATCTTATCTGGAGGATTAACTCCCACTTGATTCAAGCAATTGTAGTACCCAGACAATCTGAGCACATGCTCACTTGTTGAGCTATTCTCCTCCATCTTGTAGGCAAAGTACTGTCAGAGGTCTCATACCTCTCGACACGGGCATGAGTATGAAATACTAATTTCAACTCCTGGAACATCTTATATGCTCCGTGGCGTTCAAAACATTTTTGAAGTCCCAGTTCTGAGCCGTAAAGCATGGTGCACTAAACTATTAAGTAGACATCATATTGAGCTTTGACAAACGTTCATAACGTTTGCATCTACTCCTGCAATAGATCTGTCACCTAGCGGTGCATCAAGGACATGATACTTCTGTGCAGCAATGAGGATAATCCTCAGATCACGGACCTAGTCCGCATCATTGCTACCAACATCTTTCAACTTAGTTTTCTCTAGAAACATATAAAAACATAGGGGAGCTACAACGCGAGCTATTGATCTGCAACAACATTGATATGCGAAAACTATCAGGACTAAGTTCATGATAAATTAAAGTTCAATTAATCATATTACTAAAGAACTCCCACTTAGATAGACATCCCTCTAGTCATCTAAATGATCACGTGATCCAAATCAACTAAACCATGTCCGATCATCACGTAAGATGGAGTAGTTTTCAATGGTGAACATCTTATGTTGATCATATCTACTATATGATTCACGCTCGACCTTTCGGTCTCCAGTGTTCTGAGGCCATGTTTGTACATGCTAGGCTCGTCATGTTTAACCCGAGTATTCCGCATGTGCAAAACTGTCTTACACCCGTTGTATTTGAACATAGAGCTTATCACACCCGATCATCACGTGGTGTCTCGGCACTATGAACTTTCGCAACTGTGCATACTCAGGGAGAACACTTGTACCTTGAAAGTTTGTATGGGACCATCTTATAATGCTACCGCCGTACTAAGCAAAATAAGAAGCATAATAAGATAAACAACACATGCAATCAAAATATGTGACATGATATGGCCATCATCATCTTGTGCTTTTGATCTCCATCTCAAAAGCATCGTCATGATCTCCATTGTCACCGGCTTGACACCATGATCTTCATCGTAGCGTTGTGGTCTTCTTGCCAACTATTGCTACTACAACTACTATCGCTAACTCATAGTGATAAAGTAAATCAATTACATGGCTTTCGCAATTCATACAATAAAGAGACAACCATAAGAATCCTGCCAGTTGCCGATAACTTTACAATACATGATCATCTCATACAATAACGTATAACCCATCACGTCTTAACCATATCACATCATAACATGCCCTGCAAAAACAAGTTAGACGTCCTCTACTTTGTTGTTGCAAGTTTTACGTGGCTGCTACGGGCTTAGCAAGAACCGTTCTTACCTATGCATACAAAACCACAGTGATTTTTTGTCAAGTATGTGCTGTTTTGACCTTCACAAGGACCGGCCGTAGCCACACTCGATTCAACTAAAGTGAGAGAGACAGACACCCGCCAGTCACCTTTAAGCAACGAGTGCTCGTAATGGTGAAACCAGTCTCACGTAAGCGTACACGTAATGTCAGTCCGGGCCGCTTCATCTCACAATACCGCCGAATCAAAGTATGACATGCTGGTAAGCAGTATGACTATTATCGCCCACAACTCATTGTGTTCTACTCGTGCATATCATCTACGCATAGACCTGGCTCTGATGCCACTGTTGGGGAACGTAGTATTTCAAAAAAATTCCTACGACCACGCAGGATCTATCTACTAGATGCACAGCAACGAGAGGGGAGAGTGTGTCTATGTACCCTCGTAGACCGAAAGCGAAACCGTCTAGTGACGCGGTTGATGTAGTCGAACGTCTTCGCGATCCGACCGATCCAAGCACCGAACGTACGGAACCTCCACGTTCAGCTCGATGACGTCCCACGAGCTCTTGATCCAGTTGAGCTTCACGGGAGAGTTTCGTCAGCACGACGGCGTGGTGATGGAGATGATGAAGCTACCGATGCAGGGCTTCGCCTAAGCACTGCAACGATATGACTGAGGTGTGTTTCTCTGGAGGGGGGCACCGCACACGGCTAAAACAATGTTGCTTGTGTGTTCTTGGGTGCTCCCTGCCCCCGTATATAAAGGATCAAGGGGGAGGTCCGGCCGGCCCCTATGAGCGCGCCTAGGAGGAGCTTTCCTACCTCTAGTAGGAGTAGGAATCCTCTTTCCTATTCCTACTAGGAGTAGGAAAGGAAGAAGAAAGAAGAAGAAGGAAGGAGAGAGGTGGCCGCCCCCACTCCTAGTCCAACTAGGATTCCCTAGAGGGGGCGCCGGCCAGCCCTATGGGCTGCCTCTCTCTTTTCCATCAAGGCCCACTATGGCCCGTACTCCCCCGGGGGGGGGGGGGGTCCGGTAACCCCTCCGACACTCCAGTTTTATCCGATAACACCCGAAACACTTCTGGTGTCCAAATATAGTCGTCCAATATATCAATCTTTATGTATCGGACATTCCAAGACTCCTGGTCATGTCCGTGATCTCATCCGGGACTCCGAACTACCTTCGGTACATCAAAACTCATAAACTCATAATACCGATCGTCATTGAACGTTAAGCGTGCGGACCCTACGGGTTCGAGAACTATGTAGACATGACCGAGACTCATCTCCAGTCAATAACCAATAGCCGAACATGGATGCTCATATTGGTTCCCACATATTCCACGAAGATCTTTATCGGTCAAACCGCATAACAACATAAGTTGTTCACTTTGTCATCGGTATGTTACTTGCCCGAGATTCGATCGTCGGTATCACCATACCTAGTTAATCTCATTACCGGCAAGTCTGTTTACTCGTTCCGTAATACATCATCCCGTGACTAACTCATTAGTCATTTGCTTGCAAGGCTTATTATGATGTGTATTACCGAGAGTGCCGAGAGATACCTTTCCGACACTCGGACTAGTCTTGATCTATGCCAACACCACAAACACCTTCGGTGATACCTGTAGAGCATCTTTATAATCACCCAGCTACGTTGTGACGTTTGATAGCACACAAGGTGTTCCTCCGGTATTCGGGAGTTACATAATCTCATAGTCAGAGGAACATGTATAAGTCATGACGAAAGCAATAACAGTAAAACTAAACGATCATAATGCTAAGCTAATAGATGGGTCTTGTCCATCACATCATTCTTCTAATGATGTGATCCCGTTGATAAAATGAAAACTCATGTCTATGGTTAGGAAACATAACCATCTTTGATTAACGAGCTAGTCTAGTAGAGGCATACTAGGGATTCTCTGTTTTGTCTATGTATTCACACATGTACTAAGTTTCCGATTAATACAATTCTAGCATGAATAATAAACATCTATCATGATATAAGGAAATATAAATAACAACCTTATTATTCCCTCTAGGGCATATTTCCTTCAGTCGAGCCCCTTGTCGCCGTGGAGGGAGCTGTTCCGCGCGCCCCAGATGCTGGCAGGCAAGGCGATCGCCAGCCCAAAGGACCGGTGGTACTGAGCCAAGACGTGGTGCCCCACACCTCTGTGTGTCAGCGCCCGGCGCAGGCGATTTTTGTGTCGAGGCCGGCTGGTGCGGATGCCGTGGGCTCGCAGGTGGCCGAAGCTGAGGTCACGAGCGCCGCTCCGCCTGGCTAGGTGCTGGGAGCCAGTCCGGTCATCCTGAACCTTGCGGTTCAGGATATCCTGGACTCCTTCAACAACCATGGCGCCACACTCCAGAAGGTGAGGTCCGACATGATGACGTCACGGACGGCCGTCCGGGTAAGTCCTCTGTCTTCTGCCTCTTCTGTTCTTCTTTTCTTCTTGCCGGCTTCAGCGGGGGCGCGCTAGCGCACCTGCTGGGTGTAGCCCCCGAGTTCCAAGCCGGCTGCTGAGCAGGAGGGTTGGAACTTACCAAGCGTGTATTCATCATCAAGGTGTCATGCTTGTTGCAGGACTACCATAATGTGCGTGCGGCCGCCTTCAACTCGTAGAGTCAGCAGCTCGCCAGGCGAACCGCCGACCTGACTCAGAGTCACGGTACGTGCGTCATCCGTCAGCGGGGGCACGTCAGCGCACCCACTGGGTGTAGCCCCTGATATTTGGGCCGCCTGCTGAGCTGTCGAGCCGGATCTTTCGGCAACTTCTTTTCTTTTCTTAATGCTGATGCCTTTTCTTTGTTCTTTGCAGAGGCAGCCGCTAATCTGCGGGCCCGTGTGCACATGCTCGATAAGGAGCTCCTGGACAAGGAGAAGGAGCACAGTGACACAGTTGCTGAGCGTGACCGCCTTGCCAAGGAGCTCGCGGAGCACAAGGTCAAGGTCCAGCAGCTATAGGACGGCGAGGAGCTCCTCAAGGCCAAGTACGAGAGTCGGCACTCAAACTGGGCCGAGAGGGAGACGGTGCTAATGGACGGCTATGAGGTGATCGAGGACATGCTCGAAGGTAGGTCCTTTCTTCCTTTTCTGCCTAGCCACCGGCTGCTGTAGGGGACTGTCTTCTGAATTTCCGCCTTCTCATGCGTAGAGTACTTCCCGGGGCGCACTGTTGCCATTTGCAAGGCGATCGAGGCGGAGCGCGACCGACGGAGTTCGGTGAA
The DNA here is from genome assembly GCA_902687465.1 of Secale cereale. Classification (NCBI taxonomy): domain Eukaryota; kingdom Viridiplantae; phylum Streptophyta; class Magnoliopsida; order Poales; family Poaceae; genus Secale; species Secale cereale. Next base: position 730,961,132 of record LR738715.1, read on the forward strand.
GGAAATATACCCTAGAGGCAATAATAAAGTTGTTATTTATATTTCCCTACATATCATGATAAATGTATTTTATTCATGCTAGAATTGAATTAACCGGAAACTTGATACATGTGTGAATACATAGACGAAACAGAGTGTCCCTAGTATGCCTCTACTAGACTAGCTCGTTAATCAAAGATGGTTATGTTTCCTAACCAGAGACATGAGTTGTCATTTGATCAACATGATCACATCATTAAGAGAATGATGTGATGGACAAGACCCATCCATTAGCTTAGCAATATGATCACTTAGTTTTTCTGCTATTGCTTTCTTCATGACTTATACATGTTCCTATGACTATGAGATTATGCAACTCCCGAATATCGGAGGAACACCTTGTGTGCTATCAAACGTCACAACGCAACTGGGTGATTATAAAGATGCTCTACATGTGTCTCCGAAGGTGTTTGTAGTGTTGGCATAGATCGAGAATAGGATTTGTCACTCCGAGTGTCGGAGAGGTATCTGTGGGCCCTCTCGCTAATACACATCGTAATAAGCCTTGCAAGCAAACGACTAATGAGTTGGTCAGGAGATGATGCATTATGGAACGAGTAAATAGACTTGCCAGTGACGAGATTGAACTAGGTATGATGATACCAACGGTCGAATCTCGGGCAAGTAACATACCGATGACAAAGGGAACAACGTATGTTGTTATGCGGTTTGACCGATAAAGATCTTCGTAGAATATGTGGGAACCAATATGAGCATCCAGGTTCCGTTATTGGTTATTTACCAAAGATGAGTCTCGGTCATGACTACATAGTTCTCGAACCCGTAGGGTCCGCACGCTTAACGTTCGATGACGATTGGTATTATGAGTTTATGTGTTTTGATGTACCGAAGGTAGTTCGGAGTCCCAGATGCGATCGCGGACATGACGAGGAGTCTCGAAATGGTCGAGACATAAAGATTGATATATTGGAAGGTTATTTTCGGACACTGGAAGGGTTCCGAGGGTCACCGGATAAATACCAGAGTACCGGGAGGTTACCGGAACCCCCTGGGGGCTTAATGGGCCTACATGGGCTTTAGTGGAAATAGAGGGCAGCAATGGAGCCATGGGGCGCGCCCCCTAGGCCCAAACCGAATAGGTTTACGGCAAGGGGGGCGGCCCCCTCTTTCCTTCTCCCTTCCTCTTCCTTCCTTCCCCCTCCTATTAGGACTAGGAAAGGGGGGAAACCTACTCCTAGTAGGAGTACTAATCCCCCCATGGGGCGCGCCATAGGAGGCCGGCCGGCCCCCTCCTCCACTCCTTTATATACGTGGCCAGGGGGCACCCCATGGACACACAAGTTGATTTCTTAGCCGTGTGCGGTGCCCCCCTCCACAGTTACACACCTCGGTCATATTGCTGTGGCGCTTAGGCGAAGCCCTACGGCGGTAACTTCATCATCACCGTCAACACGCCGTCGTGCTGACAAAACTCTCCCGTGACAATCAACTGGATCAAGAGTTCGTGGGACGTCATCGAGCTGAAAGTGTGCTGAACGCGGAGGTGCCATATGTTCCGTGCTTGGATCGGTTGGATCGCGAAGACATTCTACTATATCAACCGCGTTACTAAACACTTCCGCTTTCGATCTACGAGGGTACCTAGACACACTCTCCCCACTCGTTGCTATGCTTCTCCTAGATAGATCTTGCGTGATCGAAGGAAAATTTTGAAATACTTGTCGGGGAACATAGCACAATTCAAAAAATTTCAACGTCTTCACCAAGATCAACTATGGAGACATCTAGCAACGAGCAAGTAAGAGTGCATCTACATACCGTTATGTAGATCGCGTGCGGAAGCTTTCAACGAAGTGGGGATGAAGTAGTCGTACTCTTCACGTTCTTCGTCACCGATGATCTAGCGCCGAACGGACGGCACCTCCGCGTTCAACACACGTACGGTGCAGCAACGTCACCTCCTTCTTGATCCAGCAAGGGGGGAGGAGAAGTCGTCAGAGATCCGGCAGCACGACGGCGTGATGACGGATGCAGTGGAGATCGCAGCAGGGCTTCGCCGGGCGCCCTGCGTGGAAGTTGGGCGGTGTGACGGGAGGGGGAGAGGCGCCAGGGCTTGGGTGCGGCTGCCCTCTCCCCCCCACATATAATATAGGGGCCAGGGGGGGCGCTTGGACCCCCTGCAGATCCAATCTGCAAGGGGGCGGCGGCCAAGGGGGGTTCCTTGCCCCCCAAGGCAAGTGGAGCCCCCCTCCTCCTTAGGGTTTGAACCCTAGGCACATGGGGAGGTGGGCCCCCTTGTGGTGCGCCAGCCCTGAGGGCTGGAAACATCCCCCCCGCGGCCTAGGGGCCCCACCGGGATGGGTGGCCCCACCTGGTGGACCCCCGGGGCCCCTCCGGTGGTCCCGGGACGCTCCCGGTGACCCCAGGAGATCACCCGTTGGCCGAAACTGGACTTCCTATATATCAATCTTTACCTCCGGACCATTCCGGAACTCCTCGTGACGTCCGGGATCTCATCCGGGACTCCGAACAACTTTCGGGTTTCCACGTGCATTTATCTCTACGACCCTAGCGTTACCGAACCTTAAGTGTGTAGACCCTACGGGTTCGGGAGACACGTAGACATGACCGAGACGACTCTCCGGTCAATAACCAACAGCGGGATCTGGATACCCATGTTGGTTCCCACGTGTTCCTCGATGATCTTCATCGGATGAACCACCGTGTCAAGGATTCACTCAATCCCGTACGTTATTCCCTTTGTCCATCGGTACGGTACTTGCCCGAGATTCGATCGTCGGTATTCCCAATACCTTGTTCAATCTCGTCATGGCAAGTCTCTTTACTCGATCCGTAATCCATCATCCCGTGACTAACTACTTAGTCACATTGAGCTCATTATGATGATGTCTTACCGAGTGGGCCCAGAGGTACCTCTCCGTCATGCGGAGTGACAATATCCCAGTCTCGGTTCGTACCAACTCAACAGACACTTTTGGAGATACCCGATGCGTACCTTTATAGCCACCCAGTTACGTTGTGACGGTTGGCACACCCAAAGTACTCCTACGGTATCCGGGAGTTGTACAATCTCATGGTCTAAGGAATAAATACTTGACACCGAAAAGCTTATGCATTACGAACTATACGATCTCGTGTTATGCTCAAGTTTGGGTCTTGTCCATCACATCATTCTCCTAATGATGTGATCCCTTTATCACTGACATCTCATGTCCATGGTCAGGAAACCGTGACCATCTGTTGATCAACGAGCTGGCTACTAGAGGCCTACCAGGGACTCATTGTGGTCTATGTATTCACACATGTATCGCTGTTTCCGTACAATACAATTCAAGCATGAATAACAGACAATTATCATGAACAAGGAGATATAATAATAATGCTTTTATTATTGCCTCTAGGGCATATCTCCAACAGTCTCCCACTTGCACTAGAGTCAATAATCTAGTTACATTGTGATGAATCGAACACCCATAGAGTTCTGGTGTTGATCATGTTTTGCTCGTGAAAGAGGTTTAGTCAACGGGTCTGCAACATTCAGATCCGTATGCACTTTACAAATATCTATGTCTCCATCCTGAACATAATTCCGGATGGAGTTGAAATGGCGCTTGATGTGCTTGGTCTTCTTGTGAAACCTGGGCTCCTTGGTAATAGCAATAGCACCAGTGTTGTAACAGAAGAGAGTCATCGGGCTTGACGCGCTTGGAATGACTCCTAGGTCGGTGATGAACTCCTTCATCCAGACTCCTTCCTGCGCTGCTTCAGAAGCAGCTATGTACTCCGCTTCACATGTAGATGCTGCCACCACGCTTTGCTTGCAACTGCACCAGCTGACTGCCCCTCCATTCAAAATATACACGTATCCGGTTTGTGACTTAGAGTCATCCAGATCTGTGTCGAAGCTAGCATCGACGTAACCCTTTACGACGAGCTCTTTGTCACCTCCATAAATGAGAAACATATCCTTAGTCCTTTTCAGGTACTTCAGGATGTTCTTGACCACTGTCCAGTGTTCCGTACCGGGATCACTTTGGTACCTCCCTACCAAACTTATGGCAAGGTTCACATCAGGTCTGGTACACAGCATGGCATACATGATAGAACCTATGGCTGAGGCATAGGGAATGACACTCATTTTTTCTCTATCTTCTGCCGTGGTCGGCGACTGAGTCTTACTCAATCTCATACCTTGCAAAACAGGCAAGAATCCTTTCTTTGACTGATCCATATTGAACTTCTTCAATATTTTGTCAAGGTATGTACTTTGTGAAAGACCAATGAGGCGTCTCGATCTATCTCTATAGATTTTGATGCCTAATATGTAAGCAGCTTCTCCAAGGTCCTTCATTGAAAAACTTTTATTCAAGTAGGCCTTTACATTTTCCAAGAATTCTATATCATTTCCCATCAGCAATATGTCATCCACATATAATATGAGAAACGCCACAGAGCTCCCACTCACTTTCTTGTAAATACAGGCTTCTCCATAAGTCTGTATAAAGCCAAACGCTTTGATCACCTCATCAAAGCGAATATTCCAACTCCGAGATGCTTGCACCAGCCCGTAAATCGAGCGTTGGAGCTTGCACACCTTGTTAGCATTCTCTGGATCGACAAAACCTTCCGGTTGCATCATATGCAACTCTTCCTTGAGGAAGCCATTAAGGAATGCTATTTTGACGTCCATTTGCCATATCTCATAATCATAGAATGCGGCAATAGCTAACATGATTCTGACTGACTTCAGCATCGCCACGGGAGAGAAAGTCTCGTCGTAGTCAATCCCTTGAACTTGTCGATAACCCTTAGCGACAAGCCGAGCCTTATAGATGGTTACATTACCATCCGCGTCTGTCTTCTTCTTAAATATCCATTTGTTTTCTATGGCGTGCCTATCATCAGGCAAGTCCACCAAAGTCCATACTTTGTTTTCATACATGGATTCTATCTCGGATTTCATGGCTCCAAGCCATTTATTGGAATCTGGGCCCGCCATCGCTTCTTCATAGTTCGAAGGTTCACCGTTGTCTAACAACATGATTTCCAGTACAGGGTTGCCGTACCACTCTGGTGCGGAACGTGCCCTTGTGGACCTTCGAAGTTCAGTGGTAACTTGATCTGTTTCTTCATGATCATTATCATTATCTTCCTCCCTTGTCGGTGCAAGCACCTCAGGAACAGTTTCCTGCGCTGCGCTACTTTCCGATACAGGAGTGGTGACTGTCACCTCATCAAGTTCTACTTTCCTCCCACTCACTTCTTTCGAGAGAAACTCTTTCTCCAGAAAGCATCCATTCTTGGCAACAAAGACTTTGGCTTCGGATCTGTGATAGAAGGTGTACCCAATTGTTTCCTTTGGGTATCCTATGAAGACGCATTTTTCCGATTTGGGTTCGAGCTTTTCAGGTTGAAGTTTCTTGACATAAGCATCGCAACCCCAAACTTTCAGAAACGACAGCTTCGGTTTCTTGCCAAATCAAAGTTCATACGGAGTCGTCTCAACGGATTTCGACGGAGCCCTATTTAAAGTGAATGCGGCAGTCTCTAAAGCATAACCCCAAAAATATAGCGGTAAATTGGTGAGGGACATCATAGATCGCACCATGTCCAACAGAGTACGATTTCGACGTTCGGACACACCGTTACATTGAGGTGTTCCGGGTGGTGTCAATTGTGAAACAATTCCACAGCTTCTAAGGTGTGTGCCAAATTCATGACTTAAATATTCACCCCCACGATCCGATCGCAAGAACTTTATTTTTCTGTCACGTTGATTCTCAACCTCATTCTGAAATTCCTTGAACTTTACAAAGGTCTCAGACTTGTGTTTCATCAAATAGATATACCCATATCTACTCAAGTCATCTGTGAGGGTGAGAACGTAACGATAGCCTCCGCGAGCCTCAACACTCATTGGACCGCACACATCGATATGTATGATTTCCAGCAAGTTGGTTGCTCGCTCCATTGTTCCGGAGAACGGAGTCTTGGTCATCTTGCCCAAGAGGCATGGTTCGCACGTGTCAAATGATTCATAATCAAGAGACTCTAGAAGTCCATCCGAATGGAGCTTCTTCATACGTTTGACACCAATATGACCAAGTCGGCAATGCCACAAGTATGTGGGACTATCATTATCAACTTTACATCTTTTGGCATCTACACTATGAATATGTGTATCACTACGTTCGAGATTCATCAAAAATAAACCATTGACCAGCGGGGCATGACCATAAAACATATCTCTCAAATAAATAGAACAACCATTATTCTCCGATTTGAAAGAATATCCATCTCGCATAAGACGAGATCCAGAAACAATGTTCATGCTCAAAGCTGGTACTAAATAACAATTATTGAGGTTTAAAACTAATCCCGAGGGTAGATGTAGAGGCAGCGTGCCGACGGCGATCACATCGACCTTGGAACCATTCCCGACGCGCATCGTCACCTCATCCTTCGCCAGTCTCCGTTTATTCCGCAGCTCCTGTTTTGAGTTACAAATGTGAGCAACTGCACCGGTATCGAATACCCAGGAGCTACTACGAGTGCTGGTAAGGTACACATCAATAACATGTATATCATATATACCTTTGACGTTGCCGGCCTTCTTGTCAGCTAAGTATTTGGGGCAGTTCCGCTTCCAGTGACCCGTTCCCTTGCAATAAAAGCACTCTGTTTCAGGCTTGGGTCCATACTTTGGCTTCTTCCCGGCAACAGGCTTGCCAGGCGCGGCAACTCCCTTGCCGTCCTTCTTGAAGTTCTTCTTACCCTTGCCTTTCTTGAACTTAGTGGTTTTATTGACCATCAACACTTGATGTTCTTTCTTGATGTCTACCTCCGCCGATTTCAGCATCGAATACACCTCGGGAATGGACTTCTCCATCCCCTGCATATTGAAGTTCAGCACGAAGCTCTTGAAGCTTGGTGGGAGCGACTGGAGGATTCTGTCAACGACCGCTTCATCTGGGAGATTCATTCCCAGCTGAGACAAGCGGTTATGCAATCCTGAGATCTTGAGGATGTGCTCACTGACAGAATTGTTCTCCTCCATCTTACAGCTGTAGAATGCGTCAGAGACATCATATCTCTCGACTCGGGCATGAGCTTGGAAAACCATTTTCAGCTCTTCGAACATCTCATATGCTCCATGGTGCTCAAAACGCTTTTGAAGCCCCGATTCTAAACTGTAAAGCATGCCGCACTAGACCAGGGAGTAATCATCACTACGCGACTGCCAGACGTTCAAAACGTCTTGGGCCGCATCGGGAGCAGGTGCATCACCTAGCGGTGCTTCTAGGACATATGATCTCTTGGCAGCTATGAGGATAATCCTCAGGTTACGGACCCAATCCGTATAGTTGCTACCATCGTCTTTCAGCTTGGTTTTCTCTAGGAACGCGTTGAAGTTGAGGGAAACTGGAGCGTGGGCCATTTGATCTACAAGAGATATTGTAAAGAATTTAGACTAAGTTCATGATAATTAAGTTCATCTTAATCAAATTTTAATGAACTCCCACTCAGAATGACATCTCTCTAGTCATCTTAAGTGATACACGATCCGAATCGAGTAGTCCGTGTCCGATCATCACGTGAGACGGACTAGTCAAAAACGGTGAACATCTTCATGTTGATCGTATCTTCTATACGACTCGTGTTCGACCTTTCGGTATTTGGTGTTCCGAGGCCATGTCTGTACATGCTAGGCTCGTCAAGTGAACCCTAAGTATATTGCGTGTGTAAATCTGTCTTACACCCGTTGTATGCGAACGTTAGAACCTATCACACCCGATCATCACGTGGTGCTTCGGAGCAACGAGCTTTAGCAACGGTGCACAGTTAGGGGAAACACATTACTTGAAATTTTAGTGAGAGATCATCTTATTTACTACCGTCGTTCTAAGTAAACAAGATGCATAAACATGATAAACATCACATGCAATCAATTAAAGTGACATGATATGGCCAATATCATCTTGCTCCTTGGATCTCCATCTTCGGGGCACCATGATCATCTTGTCACCGGCTCGACACCATGATCTTCATCATCATGATCTCCATCATCGTGTCTTGAGGAAGTCGTCACGCCAACTATTACTTCTACTACTATAGCTAACGTTTAGCAATGAAGTAAAGTAATTACATGGCGTTATTCAGTGACACGCAGGTCATACAATAATTAAGACAACTCCTATGGCTCCTGCCGGTTGTCAAGTTCATCGACATGCAAGTCGTGATTCCGTATTACAAAAACATGATCAATCTCATACATCTCATATATCATTCATCACATCTTCGTTCTTGGCCATACCACGTCACAAAACACATGCTGCAAAAACAAGTTAGACGTCCTCTAATTGTTGTTGCAAGTTTTACGTGGCTTCTATAGGATTTCTAGCAAGAACGTTTCTTACCTACGCCAAAACCACAACGTGATTTGTCAACTTCTATTTACCCTTCATAAGGACCCTTTTCATCGAATCCGATCCGACTAAAGTAGGAGAGACAGACACCCGCCAGCCACCTTATGCATCTAGTGCATGTCTGTCGGTGGAACCAGTCTCACGTAAGCGTACGTGTAAGGTCGGTCCGGGCTGCTTCATCCCACAATACTGCTGTCGGGGGAAACTGTCCGCCACGAACACCTATGGGACCGGAGCCCCTTGTCTGTGCGGTACGAGGGCGGAGGGAGCACAAAGAGCAGATCGTAGCGAGCACGCGGGCAGTTTTACCCAGGTTCGGGCCGCGGTAGACGCGTAAAACCCTACTCCTGCTTGGTTGTGTATTGAGTTTGAGCGCTCGGGAGCTTGAAGAAGCAGCTACACCAGGCGCGAGAGTGATCTAGGTTCCGAACCCCCTCCACGTTGTGCATGGGCCTCCTTTTATAGTGCAAGGGGTCACCGACAGGTGTCAACGTAGGAGAAAGGGGTAAAAATGTAAAAGAGGTGGTAGTTGTAACAGTGCGGGAACAGTGGAGCTACAGTACAGAACAGTGGTCTATACCTACTTTGACAGTGGGGGACAAGGGCATTTAATGCCCGTCGCCGTCGACCCCAAAAGCTCCCGCCTTAGCGTCTCCGTCTGCCACGGCGATGGATCCATCACCGTGGAGTGCCACCGTGTACCCTAGGCTGCACAGCCATCCGCCACGCGTCCCTGGACAGGCCCCAGGGCGACGCGTGGGCCGATGAGCTGGAGCGCGGGCACACAGCGCAGTCTTCCCGGCAAGCACCTTGCCGGGGCCTTGATCTTGCCGGGCCCGGGAGCTTGCCGCTCCCGGGGCCCTTGCCGGGTCTTCTATGATGGAATCTTCTAGTCTTCCTGGCAAGCTCCTCCTGCCAGGGCCTTGTGCTAGTGAGGTAATCTTGAGCCTGGTACGGCCTTCCCGGCAAGCTCCTCTTGCCGGGGTCTCGGTCTTATGTCTCGTATACTTTGTTTTTGAATGGTTTGATAGGGAGCAAGAAGGTCTCCGGCAAGCACGCGGTAAACCCTGCCGCGGGAAGCTGCAACTGCCCGTGCACAAGTTGGGGTACTGAGGTACCCCTACCTTAGTACACCGACAGGAGCCCCCGGGCCTGGGCCACACACGGTGCCGAGCGCTGTTGGGCCAGGCCCAAAACAGTGCACGGGCACCCGCGGCCCGCGGCGCGCCGAATCCACTTCCGTATCCGCCGCACCCCGCTGTAACGGCACGCGTCGATCGCGGCGCCGAGGGATGGGACGTGCCCACGATCTCTTAATGGAAAGAGCGAAACGCCCCCCACTCCCCCATAAAAGCAGAGGAAGCGGGCGCGGTTCCCCTCCTTGCGCTTTCATTGCATCGTCTTCCTCCTCCAAAGATTCTCTCTTGCGCTCTGCCTCCACATCTCCGCCGCTGCCGAGCTCTTCGTTCCCCTCCTTCCGCCGCGTCCGCCATGGCCCCAAAGACCGACAATGCGAAGGCGGAGAAGTCCAAGAGGGAGAAATCGGAGCAAGCGGCCAAGCTCATCGCGTACCGGAAGCAGCATCTCGTCTTCCCGCCGAAGCTCGGCGTGCGGGAGCTCTGGAACAAGTATTACTTGTTCTGGGCCAAGGAGACCGACGCGCATCCCCGCACGCGAGCATATCCGGCCGCCGCCAAGGACAGCTATCCCGGCGGGTACTACTTTTTTGCTGCCTTCTTTCATTGTGGTCTCTGTCCTCCTTTCTCAAACTTCTTCTGCGACATTATGAACACATACGGCCTCCATCTGCTTGATTTCACCCCCAACGCCATCCTCACCATGGCGGTTTTCGCACACATGTGCGAAAACTTCATAGGAGTCCACCCCAATGTAGCGCTCTTTAGGCACTTCTTCACTCCTAGAGTCGAGGCCGATGCCCCCCTCTCCGGAGGAATTTCTTGGGTCTTCCGTCTGAATAAAAAGGGTGCGTACTTGCCGGGGGAGCTCCGCGGCAAGTGGGAGGAATGGCGAGCGGAGTGGTGCTGGATCGTCGAAGACCAGCCGCAAGCCTTCACCGCGCCGCGCACAACGCCCATCGTGCGCGGCAGGGACTGGAGTGAGCTAGACTCCGACGACATCAAGCTCGACATCGCCCTCGTCCGGATTCTTCGTCTTCGGATGGCCAAGCTGTCAGTTGCTGAGGTGGGCGCAGATTTCCTCCGCCGGCGCATCGCCCCTCTCCAAGACCGGAAGAGGCCGGCCTGGGAGTACGGCGGCCCGGCAGACATCATGAGGCTGCGCCCCGGGCTCAACTTCAACTTCACCACGCTGGAGCTGAGGGGGATGGTCCGGGAACTCTTCAAGTACGACCCGGCACACCCCGAGTGGTTCAGGACTCCCCGGGAAGTGGTGCCGCTCTGCAACAACATCGTCAGGGATCGGATCCTCGCCATGATGCCCATGTGTGACTCGCACGGCGTGGACCGCACGTGGATCGCTCCGAAGCCCATCGACGTTCTCAACTTCTACGACAACCTCGCAGAAGTGGCGAAGAACAAGAACGACCTCAAGGAGCACACGCGGGACACCACCGACCAGGAGATTGCCTATATGGCTTCTCGGGCTGAAGAGGCCGCCGCAGCCGCGGCGGCAGGAATTTTTGGATACTCGCCTGAAGAGGCGGAAGCTGCGGACGCGTCCACCCAGGCGGAGGAGGCGGAGATCCGCAGGTTGCTGAAGCTCCCTCCCGACGCGCTCGCCGGGGTCCCCTCGCTGAGGCACTCCGGGATCCACGGGATCGCGGCCGAGGCCGCGGCAATGGAGGGTACCGCCGGAGGAAGCAGAGGCGCCGCGAGGGGCGGAGGCGCCAAGGGAAAGGGGGCCGCAGCGCAGGACGCTGGGCCCAGTGAGCCGGCCGGGGAAGAGGAGGAGGAGGAGGAGGCCGAGGACTCCGGCGGATCCACGGAGTTGTACGCCGACGACCTCTCCTCGTCGGAGAGCTCCCCGCCCCCGGCAAGCCCGAGGCAGTCCCCGGCGAAGCGCCTCCGCAAGGCGGCGACGGGGGAGAGGGCGCAGGCGCCCCGGCAACAGCCAGCTCGCCGGGCGGCTCCCCGGGGGAGCCAAGCCGCGCCAAGGCCTTCCGGCGCACCAGCCACAGCGGAGGCGGCCCGCGCGCGGACCACGACGGAGGCGCCTCGCAGGCCGGCGCCGAGCCGGCAAGGGTCTTCTCGGAGCGGAGCAGCGGCTCCGCCCGCTCCTCGGGCGCCGGCTACCACAGGGGCTGGGTCTTCACAGCCCCCAGCCCCGGTGAACACCAAGCGCGCGAGGGAGTCTTCGTCTTCCGCTCCTCGCGCCGACGCGCCCACGGTGGAGTATGATTTCTCCGCCCTAAGCGAGGACGACGAGGAGGACCAGGAGTAAGGATGCAAGACCTTACATCTTCTTGATTTTTGTCTTGGTTTTTTTGTTGATGCTGACTCTGTTCATTGCTCTGATTTCAGGACCCTGGCCCATCGCGCGGCGAAGAAGGCCAAGGCGCCCGAGGTCGAGGTCGCGGAAGACTCAGCAGCCGCGGCAACAGGGGGTGTGCCGGAGCCGAGCCTGCCGGACCCGAGCGCTGCTCCGAGGAGCAGCCCCCAGCGCAGCCCGCAGCGCAGCCCCCAGCTTAAGTCTGGGGTTTACTCTTTTCGCTTGTCGGGGTACGCCTGAGGATTTGGTTTTGTTTTCATGTCTTGATGTTTCTTGTCTTGTTTTGTGCAGAGGTGGAGCCACAGCGGAAAGAGCGCCCGGAGACCGTCGTCGAGGAGCCGCAGGCCCCGCCGTCCCCGCCAAGGCAGAACTCTCCGGCAAGGGAGAGCGCTCCGCCAAGGGCGGGTACTCCGCCACGGCAGAGTACCCCGCCGAGGGCGAGCAGCCCGGCGAGGGTGACTACTCCGACAAGGCCGAGCTCCCCGGCGAGGGAGCCCGCCGCTGAGGACGTCCGCCAAGGTATGTTTTGCGACTTGTCTTCTTGGCTTGCTTCTTTTTGGATATTTGCTTGAATCTTAAACTTCTTTTTCTTCTTCTTCTTCTTCTTTTTAGATCTTCCTCCTCCTGAGCCCATGGAGACGGAGGTTATCAACCTCGAGGAGGAGGGCGCGCAGGGCGGCGGCGGCGACGCTCCTGTCGTCGAGGAGATAGCCGAGGCCGCCGAGCCGGCCGCGCAGGAGACTGCCCCGGCTGCGGACGCAGCGGCTGGGGAGGGGGACGGCGACCGCACCGCCGGCCCGGAGGCGGCGGGAGCATCAGATGCTGCACCGGCCACCGGCCCCTCCGCCAGCAAGGAGCAGGGGTATTATCTTGAGGCCCCCAACGACGTCTTCATCCAGATGCCTTGGGGGTCTTCATCACGAGCTCCCGCGGAGGGCGAGGCGTTCGACGGAGAAGTCCTCGCCTCCGCAGGCCTGAAAATCGTCGAGGCGCCCGGCGGGAGTGAGGGGCCCGAGGAGGAGAGGTTGCTCCACCAGCTCCTGGCCCTTTACCGGGCCAGGCAGGCGAAGCTCGCCTCCCGGGAGGCCCTTGCCGCCGCAGAAATGGAGAAGCGCGCGGCGGAGCTCAGCGCCGCCAACCAGGCAGCCCTCCGCGAGGTGACGGAGGAGCGTGAGCGTCTCGCCGGCGAGTACCAGGAGTGGGTGCTTGAGAAGGCTGAAGCTGATGAACAGCAGCGTCTCGCCGGGGTGGAGATGTCCCGGCGAGAGGGAGAGCTCGCGCAGCGGAAGGTCGAGCTGGACTCCCATGAGGAGGACCTTGCCGCTCGCGAGGCTGCCCTTGGCGGGGAGCTGAAGGAGGCGAAAGCCGCCGCGGTTGCCGCGGAAGACGCCAAGAAGGAGCTCGCCGCCAAGGTTGAGCAGCTGGAGAAGGCGCTGAAGGTGAGCGCAGAGAAGGTTGCCGCGCTCATCTTGGAGCGCGAGAAGGACGCTCACACAAACTCCGAGCTTCAGGTGAGTCTCTCCAAGAGGGGCGACGAGTTGAAGGCCGCCAAGGACTCCATCGAGGACTTGGAACTGAAGGTCACCACTCTGAAGGATTCGCTCGACGCTGCCCGGGCTCAGGAGAACAAGCTGAAGGAGGAGCTCCGCAAGGAGCGGACCTTGGTGGACAGCGTCAACAAGGCATCCGAGCTCTTCCGCCAGACCATCGAGGTATGGACCGAAGACTTGGTTTCTTCTGCGTCCAACATTGACCAGGAGCTGCTGGCGCTGAAGGTCGAACACCTCATCTACTCGCCGGATCCGGATCTCCCGCACAGCGCCAAGCTCAGCCTCTTCTTCAGAGGGATCGCGCCGGCCCTTGCAGGTCTCCGGAACCGCATCCCCGCGCAGCTGGCCGAGGAGTCGCGCCTGCTCTGCGCGGGAACTCTGGAGCGGGTGCTGACGAAGATCGTGTACCGCAACCCGGGGATCAATCTGACCAACGTTCTTCGCAGCTTGCCGGCTGATGCAGACACGGAGGCCCTGAAGGAGCAGGTCGGCCACATCATCGCCAAGGTGGCTAGGCTCGGCAGGAAGGAGGGCGACCGCGTAGATTAGGGCTCCATTATCTTTATCTTTTTGTTGCTGCACATTATGTCATGAACTTATTAGTCCATTGCGACAAGTTATCCTTTGTAAGATATTTACTTTATTTTGATCAATCAGTGCAATGTTATCTTCCTTGTCTCAATCTTTGACTTTGTATGTTTTTTCACCCTACGCTCCCGGGGAGCTTGCCGGCAAGGGGCCTTTGCCGCGAGCGCTGAGTGCTGGACTCTGAGCAGCCTGCTGGCCAAGGTCTTCGCCGGCAAGCAACCTTGCCGCAGCTAGTCGCAACGCACATAGCTTGCTGAGCGTACTCGGAAACGAAGCAAGGGCGCGACACTTGTCGCAGCTCACTTAAATCGTTGAGTGAACTCGAAAACAAGGTAAGGGTGCGGCAAGCTACGGGTAGGTTCCTCCGCGCACAGGTTTTCCATACAAAATGTGATCGTTCAAGGAAGACAACTACAGGTTTTCCATACAAAATGTGATCGTTCAAGGAAGACAACTAAAATTTAAAATTTGAACTGGTCAAATTCTAACAACTTATCTTTCATATGCTGCTTGCTTTCCGGTAAGGCTTCTCTTTCTTGAACAGCACTTGGTTCCTCTTCCACCTCCTTCCCCCCCGGCAAACTTGTGCGCGAGGAGCGTTCCTTCTGTTTAAGAGGAAAGAAAAGGGAGAGGGAAACAAGCATATGGCCTTTCGGCGTGCTGATGCTTACCGTATACTTGAGTGTTGCACCCAATGCCAAACAAGACATGCAAATAGCAAAGAAAAGCATGCAAAAGGCAATCGGTGCGAAAAACACGAAGACTTTACTGATGCACGGGGTCTGCGCCCGGCTTTGTACAAAGGGTTACATGCAACAGCGGCAAAGCTTGAACAAAAGGTGGTTGCCGGAGCGGATCACGGCAACCGCGCCTTAGGGGTGAAACTTGCGAAGATGCTATATGTTCCAGGAGTTGCTCACCGGTAAGCCTTCTTCGGTCTCGAGGCGGACAGCGCCGGGCCTCGTAACTTGTCTCACCCGATAAGGGCCTTCCCACTTCGGCGTCAACTTGTTGGAATTCTTGGCGGACTGAACACGCCGAAGAACAAGGTCGCCTTCCTCGAGACTCCTGGCCTTGACTTTGCGGCTATGGTAGCGGCGCAAAGCTTGCTGGTATCGAGCAGCTCGTACAGCAGCCTGGAGACGTCCCTCCTCGAGGAGCAACGCGTCATCTTGCCGCAGTTGCTCTTGCTCGAGCTCATCATAAGCGAGCACTCGAGGAGCTCCGTATACGAGTTCCGTGGGGAGAACTGCCTCTGCTCCATAGACTAGAGCAAAAGGTGTCTGTCCGGTGGCTCGACTTGGTGTCGTCCTGATTGACCAAAGAGCCGCCGGTAGCTCCTCTATCCAATTTCTTCCGCACTTGCGCAGCCTGTCAAAGGTCCTTGTCTTGAGTCCGCGCAGCACTTCAGCATTTGCCCTCTCCGCTTGACCGTTGCTCCTCGGGTGAGCAACAGAAGCGAAACAGACCTTGGCGCCAAGGTCTTGGACGTACTGCATGAAGGTGCGACTAGTGAATTGTGTACCGTTGTCGGTGATGATCCTGTTAGGGATCCCGAAACGGCAAACAATCGACCTGAAGAACCTGACTGCTGACTGTGCTGTCACCTTCCTCACTGGCTCCACTTCTGGCCACTTTGTGAACTTGTCGATTGCAACGTACAAGTACTCAAAGCCCCCGACAGCACGAGGGAAAGGGCCGAGGATATCGAGCCCCCAGACCGAGAAGGGCCATGACAAAGGGATTGTTTGGAGAGCTTGAGTTGGCTGATGGATTTGCTTTGCATGGAACTGGCACGCTTCACACTTGGTTACTAGTGCAGTTGCATCTTGGAGGGCTTCTTGCCAAAAGAACCCTTGCCGGAAAGCTTTCCCGGCAAGCGCCCTTGCGCCAATGTGGTGGCCGCATATGCCTCCGTGTATTTCTGCCAACAGCTTCTGTCCATCTTCTCTGGAGATGCACTTCAACCTGACACCATTGAGCCTTCTTCTGTACAGCTCGTTATCCACGAACTGATACATACTTGACTGCCTGGTTATCTTCTCTATCTCTTGA
This sequence comes from Secale cereale, assembly GCA_902687465.1. Taxonomy (NCBI): domain Eukaryota; kingdom Viridiplantae; phylum Streptophyta; class Magnoliopsida; order Poales; family Poaceae; genus Secale; species Secale cereale. The sequence continues at coordinate 730,977,240 of LR738715.1, forward strand.
GGGTCATCGGGAAGTTCTCCAGTTTGCAGAAAACGGACGATCTGCTGCGCCCATGCCGGAGCCCGAGGCTCAACGGCAAGGATTAAAGGCTCGAGGGCCGCTGCGGGAACCTCAGCTTCTACGGCAAGGACCTCTGGTTCTGCCGGAGCTGACGGTCCTCCGGCAAGCTCGCCGGGGCGAGGCTTGCCGGAAACGCTTGCTTCAACTGTACAAGCCTGAGGACTTGCAGGAGCAAACTGTTCCTCAGCGTTCTGGTTGTTGATCTTGGGGACCTTGGCGGCGGTTTCAGGAAGATTCGCCGGCAAGTAGTCGCCGGAGACCAACTTTCTCTTCTTGGACTGCCCAATTGATGGTGTAACGGAGGGTTGAGTCAGCTTGAGCAGGAAGGTCCCTGGTTCCACAGGTAACTTCATCGAAGCGCACTTTGAAAGGCCGTCTGCAATTTCATTTTGAGCTCTGGGGACGTGCTCCATCTGCAAACCTTCAAAGTGCTCTTCAAGCTTTCTCACTTCATCGACGCAGGCTTCCATCAAAGGGCTCTGATAGCTCTTGTTAACTTGTCGGACCACCAACTGAGAATCTCCCCGTACAATCAGCTTTCTGATCCCAAGTTCGGCCTCAATCCTGAGGCCGGCAAGCAAGCCTTCGTATTCTGCAGTGTTGTTTGTCGCTTGCTCCCTGGGAAAGTGCATCTGGATAACATATTTGAGGTGCTCTCCGGTGGGCGCGATGAGTACCACGCCAGCACCGGCGCCTTGCAGCGAGAAGGCACCGTCAAAATACATTACCCATTCACTTGTCGCTTCTTGCACGGGTGCACTTGTTTCTTGAACTTCCTCATCTGGCGTTGGGGTCCACTCAGCTATGAATTCTGCCAAAGCTCGGCTCTGTATGGTTGAAGTACTTTCAAATTTGAGTCCAAAGCAAACACATCGACATTCGCCCGCAGGAAGGCAACGAGCGCGCTTTCCTATTTGCTGTCAAGGGTGGCACTGATGGTGAAGGTACCATCAGTGCCGTCCTCCTTGGCGGACACTTTCTTGGTTGCCGGAGGAGCAGCCATTCCTTTCTTACTCTTGCCGGTGGAGCTCGATGGAACGTCCTCGACGGCAGCGCAGCACTCCGAAGAGGTGCGGTTGCCGGAGTGGGTCCCAGAGCACTTGCCGGACTTGGTCTTCGTCTTCTTCCCCCCGGGAGCTTCAGCGGCAAGAGTATCCTTCTCGGCCGCAGCTGCCGCATCCCGGTAGATCTTGTCGGCGCAGATAAGCGCATCCTTCTTGTCGCTATGGACAGTGATGACGCTTATCGGCCCCGGCATCTTCAATACGTTGTAGGCATAATGGGAAGCCGCCATGAACTTGGCGAGGGCAGGACGGCCAAGTATTCCATTGTAGGGCAATGGAATATCGGCGACGTCGAAAGTGATGCGCTCAGTCCTGAAGTTGAGCTCCCCGCCAAAGGTCACCGGCAGAGTGATCTTTCCCTTGGGCTTGCTCCTTCCCGGGTTGATTCCTTGGAATGAACCGGTCTCTTCGAGCTCGCCATCTTGAATCTGGAGTTTCTTGATCACAGCAGAGGAGATCAAGTTCAGCCCGGCCCCGCCGTCAACCAACATTTTGGTGACCTTGAGGTTGCGGATGGTGGGAGAAACCAGCATCGGCAAGCACCCGACCGCAGTGGTGCGGTCAGGGTGATCCTCAAGATCAAAAACGATGGGCGTGCTGGACCATTTGAGGAGCCTGCGCGACTCCACGGGCGGCTCCGCTGCGTTTACCTCACGCACCCACTGCTTGAGTTGGCGGTGGGAGGTATGCAGGGAGGCGCCACCGTCGACGCATAGGACCTCCGTGGCCTTCTGGAACTCCTGCTCGCTGTTCTCCTCGTCCTCCATGTCTTCGTCGTCATCTTCTTCGTCGTTGTCGCGGCCCCGGGGAGGTCGATCTCCTTGCCGCTGCTTAGCCTTGCCGCGGCGTCCTCCCCGGCCGTTGAACGGCCGCTTCTTGTTGGGCTCTTCCCCGCCACCTTGGGCCTTCTCCTTGTCGCGCCTCTCGTACTCAGCTTTCTGCTGCTCGACGAGGTACTCGACGCGCTTGCAGTTGGAGAGATCGTGACCCTTGGTGCGGTGGATCTTACAGTATTGCTTGTCGGAGCTACCCGGCTTGTCGGCCGCCGCTGCAGGGGCAGGCTCCTTGCCGGAGCCGCCAGCCTGCGCTTCCTTGGCGGGGGCCTCCTTGCCGGACTTCTCGACGGCAAGCACCTCCTTCTTGCCCTTCCTTTTGTTGTTCCGCCGCCGGCTCTTCTTTGCCGGGGCGGCGTCGTCGCTGTCGCTTCCTCCCGCGCCAGTATCCTCCCCGGGGAGTCTCCTCCCCTCTTCTGCGCGTGTGCACTTGTCAGCAAGAGCATAGAGCTCGCTGACATCCCGAATCTTCGTCATCGCCATCTCCTCACGCATGCGGCGGTTACGCACGTTCTGATGGAACGCGCTGATAACCGCGGCAGGGTGAACGTCAGGGATGTTGTGCTGCACCCGGCTGAAGCGCTGGATATACTTGCGCAGGGTTTCGCCTTCCTTCTGGGCCAAGATGTGGAGATCGCTCTCCTGGCCATGGGGTTTGTGGCCGCCGGTGAAGGCGCCAACAAACTGGTGGCAGAGGTCGGCCCAAGAAGAGATGGAACCTTCCGGCAAGTGCATGAGCCACGAACGGACGTTCGGCTTTAGCACGAGCGGGAAGTAATTCGCCAAGATCTTCTCGTCGTGCCCCCCGGCAGCTTGCACTGCGATGGTGTAGACGCTGAGAAACTCCGAGGGGTGCGTCTTGCCGTCGTACTTCTCCGGTACGTCGGGCTTAAAATTCTTCATGCTGGGCCACTGGACGCGCCGCAGCTCGCGGGTGAACGCAGGGCAGCCTGCCGCGTACGGCAAGTCGCCTGGCCCACCGGGCGCGTGCGCGTCGACGGTGTCTCCAGCTCTCTTGTCAGATTGTCGCCGAGCTTCTCGGCGGCGCTCGATTGTGGTCCGAGCGTCTTCTTCTCGCCGGTCGTCGAGGACCTGGCGCTGGTCCCGACGGGCCCGCGGGTCCGACGAGGCTGTGGAGCCGTCGTCGGGGTTGTTCCGGCGGGGCGGCGTCTTCTGCTTCTGCGGCGGGGAATGCACGCTTGTCGCACCCCCGGCAGTCTTGTTGCCGTCAGGCTTCGTCTTCTCAGCTTGCCGCGGCCGCGAGGTCGACGACTGCTGTGGAGAATCGTTGTTGGCGAAGTCTATCAGGCTCCGGATGGTGGCCCTCCATTCTTCGGCCTTGTCGGCCGCTGGAGGGAAGTCGAGGAGCAGTTGCGCCCTTGCGAGCGCTTCTGCCGGAGTGGAGGGGAACGCGGGCGAGCGGTGCGAGGAGCGGGATACGCTCGGACTTCTAACAACGTTAGAAGGAGCGGGGTCCCGCGCCGGCGCCTTCGCTTTGCTTGTGCCCGGACGGGGGTCCGGGGCGTCCCGCGAGCCTCCGGTTTGGCCTTGTCCCAGCAAGCGGATACCACCTCCCGTGGTATGGCGCTGCTGGGTCGTCGTGTGCTGAGATGGACGCGGCACGGCCACGGAGACCGAGGTTCGGTCGTCCGTCCTATTCTTGGATCTGGTGGCGCCGTGAGTGTCCTCACCGGCGGCCACCCTTCCGACGGCATCTCCCCCACCCACCGTTGGCTCTGGTGGCGGCGTGTGAGACGCAGACGGGCCTCCGACCTCCGAAGCCTTCTTCTTCGGGGCCATGGAGTTGTCGCTGGTGAAGTTGCTGATGAAGCTGGAGAGGTTGATGAAGAATGCGCCCGCGCGAACGCCGGATCAGGTTCGCACAACCTCGACGCCCCCTACCTGGCGCGCCAAAGATGTCGGGGGAAACTGTCCGCCACGAACACCTATGGGACCGGAGCCCCTTGTCTGTGCGGTACGAGGGCGGAGGGAGCACAAAGAGCAGATCGTAGCGAGCACGCGGGCAGTTTTACCCAGGTTCGGGCCGCGGTAGACGCGTAAAACCCTACTCCTGCTTGGTTGTGTATTGAGTTTGAGCGCTCGGGAGCTTGAAGAAGCAGCTACACCAGGCGCGAGAGTGATCTAGGTTCCGAACCCCCTCCACGTTGTGCATGGGCCTCCTTTTATAGTGCAAGGGGTCACCGACAGGTGTCAACGTAGGAGAAAGGGGTAAAAATGTAAAAGAGGTGGTAGTTGTAACAGTGCGGGAACAGTGGAGCTACAGTACAGAACAGTGGTCTATACCTACTTTGACAGTGGGGGACAAGGGCATTTAATGCCCGTCGCCGTCGACCCCAAAAGCTCCCGCCTTAGCGTCTCCGTCTGCCACGGCGATGGATCCATCACCGTGGAGTGCCACCGTGTACCCTAGGCTGCACAGCCATCCGCCACGCGTCCCTGGACAGGCCCCAGGGCAACGCGTGGGCCGATGAGCTGGAGCGCGGGCACACAGCGCAGTCTTCCCGGCAAGCACCTTGCCGGGGCCTTGATCTTGCCGGGCCCGGGAGCTTGCCGCTCCCGGGGCCCTTGCCGGGTCTTCTATGATGGAATCTTCTAGTCTTCCTGGCAAGCTCCTCCTGCCAGGGCCTTGTGCTAGTGAGGTAATCTTGAGCCTGGAACGGCCTTCCCGGCAAGCTCCTCTTGCCGGGGTCTCGGTCTTATGTCTCGTATACTTTGTTTTTGAATGGTTTGATAGGGAGCAAGAAGGTCTCCGGCAAGCACGCGGTAAACCCTGCCGCGGGAAGCTGCAACTGCCCGTGCACAAGTTGGGGTACTGAGGTACCCCTACCTTAGTACACCGACAACTGCCGAATCAAGATTGACTAGTAATGGTAAGAAAGTTGAACAAGATCATACGCCCACAACTGCTTTGTGTTCTACTCGTGCAAGATGCTACGCATAAAACCTAGGCTCATATGCCACTGTTGGGGAACGTAGCATAATTCAAAAAATTTCTACGTCTTCACCAAGATCAACTATGGAGACATCTAGCAACGAGCAAGTAAGAGTGCATCTACATACCGTTATGTAGATCGCGTGCGTAAGCTTTCAACGAAGTGGGGATGAAGTAGTCGTACTCTTCACGTTCTTCGTCACCGATGATCTAGCCCCAAACGGACGGCACCTCCGCGTTCAACACACGTACGGTGCAGCAACGTCACCTCCTTCTTGATCCAGCAAGGGGGGAGGAGAAGTCGTCAGAGATCCGGCAGCACGACGGCGTGATGACGGATGCAGTGGAGATCGCAGCAGGGCTTCGCCGGGTGCCCTGCGTGGGAGTTGAGAGGTGTGACGGGAGGGGGAGAGGCGCCAGGGCTTGGGTGCGGCTGCCCTCTCCCCCCCACATATATATAGGGGCCAGGGGGCGCCTGGACCCCCTGCAGATCCAATCTGCAAGGGAGCGGCGGCCAAGGGGGGTTCCTTGCCCCCCAAGGCAAGTGGAGCCCACCTCCCCCTTAGTGTTTGAACCCTAGGCGCATGGGGAGGTGGGCCCCCTTGTGGTGCGCCAGCCCTGAGGGCTGGACACATCCCCCCGCGGCCTAGGGGCCCCACCGGGATGGGTGGCCCCACCTGGTGGACCCCCGGGGCCCCTCCGGTGGTCCCGGGACGCTCCCGGTGACCCCCGGAGATCACCCGTTGGCCGAAACTGGACTTCCTATATATCAATCTTTACCTCCGGACCATTCCGGAACTCCTCGTGACGTCCGGTTTCTCATCCGGGACTCCGAACAACTTTCGGGTTTCCACGTGCATTTATCTCTACGACCCTAGCGTTACCGAACCTTAAGTGTGTAGACCCTACGGGTTCGGGAGACACGTAGACATGACCGAGACGACTCTCCGGTCAATAACCAATAGCGGGATCTGGATACCCATGTTGGTTCCCACGTGTTCCTCAATGATCTTCATCGGATGAACCACCGTGTCAAGGATTCACTCAATCCCGTACGTTATTCCCTTTGTCCATCGGTACGGTACTTGCCCGAGATTCGATCGTCGGTATTCCCAATACCTTGTTCAATCTCGTCATGGCAAGTCTCTTTACTCGATCCGTAATCCATCATCCCGTGACTAACTACTTAGTCACATTGAGCTCATTATGATGATGTCTTACCGAGTGGGCCCAGAGGTACCTCTCCGTCATGCGGAGTGACAATATCCCAGTCTCGGTTCGTACCAACTCAACAGACACTTTCGGAGATACCCGATGCGTACCTTTATAGCCACCCAGTTACGTTGTGACGGTTGGCACACCCAAAGTACTCCTACGGTATCCGGGAGTTGTACAATCTCATGGTCTAAGGAATATATACTTGACACCAAAAAGCTTATGCATTACGAACTATACGATCTCGTGTTATGCTCAAGTTTGGGTCTTGTCCATCACATCATTCTCCTAATGATGTGATCCCATTATCACTGACATCTCATGTCCATGGTCAGGAAACCGTGACCATCTGTTGATCAACGAGCTGGCTACTAGAGGCCTACCAGGGACTCATTGTGGTCTATGTATTCACACATGTATCGCTGTTTCCGTACAATACAATTCAAGCATGAATAACAGACAATTATCATGAACAAGGAGATATAATAATAATGCTTTTATTATTGCCTCTAGGGCATATCTCCAACAATACTACGTTCCCCAAAAGTGGCATCATGAGCCAGGTCTATGCGTAGATGATATGCATGAGTAGAACACAATGAGTTGTGGGCGATAATAGTCATACTGCCGAACAACATGTCATACTTTGATTCAGCGGTACTGTGAGATGAAGCGGCCCGGACCGACATTACGCGTACGCTTACGCGAGACTGGTTTCACCGTTACGAGCACATGTTGCTTAAAGGTGATCGGCGGGTGTCTGTCTCTCTCACTTTAGTTGAATCTAGTGTGACTACGCCCGGTCCTTGTGAAGGTTAAAACAGCACACTTAATGAAAAATTGTTGTGGTTTGGTATGCATAGGTAAGAACGGTTCTTGCTAAGCCTGTAGCAGCCACGTAAAACTTGCAACAACAAAGTAGAGGACGTCTAACTTGTTTTTTAGGGCATGTTGTGATCTGATATGGTCAAGACGTGATGAGTTATGTGGTTTTGTATGAGATGATCATGTTTTGTAAATTATCGGCAACCGGCAGGAGCCTTTTGGTTGTCTTTTTATTGTATGAATTGCTAAGGCCATGTAATTGCTCTACTTTATCACTATGAGTTAGCGATAGTAGTAGTAGCAATAGTTTGCGAGATGACCACAACGCTACAATGAAGATCATGGTGTCAAGCCGGTGACGATGGAGATCATGACGATGCTTTGGAGATGGAGATCAAAAGCACAAAATGATGATGGCCATATCATGTCACATATTTTGATTGCATGTGATGTTTATCTTATTATGCTTCTTACTTTGCTTAGTACGACGGTAGCATTATAAGATGATTGATACGTCTCCAACGTATCTATAATTTTTATTGTTCCATGCTATTATATATTCTGTTTTGGATGATTAATGGGCTTTATTATACACTTTTATATTATTTTTGGGACTAACCTACTAACCCAAGGCCCAGTACAAATTGTTGTTTTTTGCATATTTCAATGTTTCGCAGACATGGAATATCAAAAGGAGTCCAAACAGAATGAAACCTTCAGGAGAGTTATTTTTGGAACCGTATCTTCACGAGAGACTTGAGGGCCAAGTCAGAGGAGAAACGAGGTGCCCACGAGGGGGCAGGGCGCGCCCAGGATGGCAGGTGCGCTCCCGACCCTTGTGGGCCCCACGTTGCTCCACCGACGTACTTCTTCCTCCTATATAAGTTCACGTACCCTAAAAACATGGAGGCAACAGAGAAAGCCCTAATTCTACCGCCTCAACGTTCTGTTCCCGTGAGATCCCATCTTGGGGCCTGTTCTGGAGCTCCGCCGGAGGGGGGGTCTACCACGGAGTGCTTCTACATCAGCACCATAGCCTCACCAATGAGTTGTGAGTAGTTTACCACAGACCTTCGGGTCCATAGTTATTAGTTAGATGGCTTCTTCTCTCTTTTTGGATCTCAATACAAAGTTCTCCTCGATCTTCGAGGAGATCTATTCGATTTAATCTTTTTGCGGTGTGTTTGTCGAGATCCGATGAATTGTGGGTTTATGATCAAGATTATCTACGAAAATATTTGATTCTTTTATGAAATCTTTTATGTATGATTATAATATCCTTGCAAGTCTCTTCGAATTATTGGTTTGGTTTTGCCTACTAGATCTATAGTTCTTGCAATGGGAGTAGTGCTTGGCTTTGGGTTCAATCTTGCGGTGTCCTTTCCAAGTGACAGCAAGGGCAGCAAGGCACGTATTTTATTGTTGCCATCGAGGATAAAAAGATGGGGTTTATATCATATTGCTTGATTTTATCCCTCTACCTCAGGTCATCTTACTTAAAGCATTACTCTGTTCTTATGAACTTAATACTCTAGATGCATGCTGATAGTGGTCGATGTGTGGAGTAATAGTAGTAGATGCAGAATCGTTTCGGTCTACTTGTCACCGACGTGATGCCTATATATAATGATCATGCCTAGATATTCTCATAACTATGCGCTTTTCTATCAATTGCTCCACAGTAATTTGTTCACGTGCTGTAGAATTCTACTATCATGAGAGAAGCCACTAGTGAAACCTATGGCCCCCGGGTCAATTCTCATCATATTAATCTTCCATCTACTTTACTTTGCTTTATTTACTTTCTGGTTCTTATACCAAAAATATTATACTATCCTATCTATCAGATCTCACTTTCGTAAGTGGCCGTAAAGGGATTGACAACCCCTTATCACGTTGGCTGCGAAGTTCTTATTTGTTTGTGCAGGTGCGAGGGACTCGCGCGTGGTATCCTACTGGATTGATACCTTGGTTCTCAAAAACTGAGGGACATACTTACGCTACTGTGCTGCATCACCCATTCCTCTTTGAGGGAATACAACGCAAGCTCGAGAAGTAGAAGAATTTCTGGCGCCGTTGCCGGGGAGGCTTATGCAAAAGTCATATACCAAGTACCTATCACAAACCCTTATCCTTCACACTACATTATTTGCCTCTCGTTTTCCTCTCCCCCACTTCACCCTTGCCATTTTATTCGCCCTTCTTTTTCCGTGTGTTTACCATTCGCTTTGCCTTGCCGTCATGGCTAGCACGCCTATCATTATCAATACTCCCGAGAGTGAGGTTCTTAATTTTAAACAAAGGGGGGAGGAAAATCTAAAAGATGCCTGGTATAGAATTGGCAATGCTTAAAATAGATCTATTAGGAAGCTTTCCACTTCCGTGCTTCTTCGCAATTTTTATGTTGGCATAACTCTGTGGAATAGATATAGTCTTGATACCATTACCAGAGGGAATTTCTTGGGTAGCCATACTTTTGATTCTTATAATGCTATGACATAATTATTTGGCCCACCACCTCTTAATGGAACTGTTTTAACTCTGGAACATGTTATGCAAAGGCTTGAAATTATTGAAAACAAAGTTGCTACCGTAGAGCTAGTTGAGAGTTTGGATAGAAAGATCCACAACCAAATTACCCAGTATGGATCCAAGGTAGGAGTTATTCTTATTTTTTTAAAGAAAAGAACCTATAGTTAAAGAGAGAATAGATCAAGATTCCACTAGAATCGATAAACTTGAGGATATTATCACTAATGTAGGTTCTGCTCTTTCTGTTGTGAAATATACTTCGAATCTCTCTACCACTAAATTGGCCAAGTTTATTTATGTTCCTAAAAATAAGGGTGAATCATCTAGTAAAGAAATTGCGGATCTCAAATCCATAAGTGTTCACCCCAAATTTCTCACTTTTGCAAGGGAACCTTTTGCTACAAATGAATTTCTTGAATTCTTGCCTAGAAGTTTGATTATCAATAGAAATATAGATGTTCCTAAGAATTATAAGTGCTTAATCGAAGAGTTGCCTACCAAAGATGGCAATACCTAGATCTATTTTTGTATCGTGCCTAGCTAGGGGCGTTAAACGATAGCGCTTGTTGGGAGGCAACCCAATTTTATTTCCTTTGTTTTTGCTTCTGTTTAGGAATAAATATTCCATGTAGCTTCTGTTTATATGTGGTTTTGTGTTTTAATTAGTGTTTGTGCCAAGTAGAACCTTTGGGAAGACTTGTGTGAAGTTTATATGATCATGCTGTAAAAAACAGAAACTTTAGGGCTCATGAGTTTGGCTGTAATTTTTTACCGGAGAGTGCTTTTTAGTTGATTCTTTTTGCAGATTATTAATAGACAAATTCCTCGCGTTTACCAAGTTATTTCAAGTTTTTTGGAGTTACAGAAGTATTTGAAAGTTACAGATTACTACAGACTGTTCTATTTTTGACAGATTCTATTTTTCGTGTGTTGGTTGCTTATTTTGATGAATCTATGAGTAGTATCGGGGGGTATGAATCATGGAGAAGTTGGAATATAGTAGGTTTAACACCAATATAAACAAATAATGAGTTCTTTACAGTACCTTTGAGTGGTGGTTTGTTTTCTTATACTAACGGAGCTCACGAGATTTTTGGCTAAGTTTTGTGTTGTGAAGTTTTCAAGTTTTGAGTATGGCTTTGATGGACTATGGAACAAAGAGTGGCAAGAGCCCAAGCTTGGGGATGCCCAAGGCACCCCAAGGTAAAATTCAAGGACAAGCAAAATCCTAAGCTTGGGGATGCCCCGGGAAGGCATCCCCTCTTTCGTCTTCATCCACACTACTAGGAAAAGGCTTATTAGTGGCGCACCTATTTTGGCCATTAATGGCGCACTACAGGTGCGCCACTATTATCACGCCATTAGTAACAATTACTAATGGTGCACCATTAGTATACCAGACAATAGTGGCGCACCAGGCAATGCGCCATTACTATGTCCCCAGATGCGCCATTGGTATGCCTCCCAGGGGGGGCATATTTACCTTGTGCTCTGGGTTACTAATGGCGCACCTCTCAGTGGTGCGCCACTAGTGTGTTTATTGTAGTGCGCCACTAAAGTGCAGTGTGGTGCGCCACTACTATGAATATTAGGATTCTTTTTTTTTTCTTTTCTGATATTTGCACAGGTTACAAAATACATTACATCAGAGAATATAAATAGCACAACATATAAACATCAGATTTATCGAATACAATAGAAGATTAGTCTCCGAATACAATTCATCATATTAGTCTCCCAATTCAAAATACCGAACAAAGTTAGAACTTTACAAGTCTCGAGACCGCGAGTAGCGAGTTTGTCTTCACATTACAAGTCGATATCTAAACTTCCATCATCACATAGAAGAGAGATGCGGTCACGATGAGCATCATCGCGATAAAACTGGTCTTCATCTGGTTCCTCCTCCGCTCCCTCCTCTCTCCCGCTAGATAGCACGCGTATCTAGCTTTCGCCTCCGCCCTAATGGTGTACCTTTTGTAACTGTTACCGCTAAAACGGTGAACCTGTCTCCGACACTCCTCCCAGTCGTCGTAGACTCCGGGAACCTTACCCTTGTACACGACATACAACGGCATCTCTATGCACTAGACAAACAAAACGTTAGTAGCAATTCACAGACAATACATAAGCAATATATAAGTATGGAACAAAAGGATCGGAAGAGAAAAGCAACACATTAATAATAGCACGATTCATGGTCCTACTAATAAATAACATCGATTACATAAAAGTTCAACGACTGTCCAAACCAAAGAGACATACAAGTTCATTAAAAAGTTTAATTACAACATGAGCTAATCGATATTTCACAACTACATAGCATCACTACTACTTTCGACTCGACTCAGGGACCGAAGCGTGGATGAAGCCGTCGTCTTTCATGATGGTCATGAATGTGCAGTCATTGTCAGCATGCATTTGTAGCGTTGTTTCTATTTCACTGTTGGACGGTTGATATTTGAGGTAGAACTGCCCCGAGGTACGAAGGACACCTTGATGGATGATTTCCGAAAACTCTGACTGGATGCGAAAGAATTCTTGTCTGAGGTTCGCGTCCAGGATTTCCGATAAGCGTGCGGCCCATGCTTTGAGACTAATTGGTAGCAGAAGGTGATGATGGTTCCGTACGATCGCCCGCATGTGATAGATGGCGTAGTAGGCATTCTTCTGACCGCCAGGAGGCTGCTTGACGCAGGGGAACGTCGTTACGTGGGTGAACACGTGCCTGCCGCACCTACAAACTGGCCTCTTGAAGGTGCCTCCAGATTTGGTGTAGCCGGGGAGAACTTCATCAAGAACTTTCTTCACATTTGAGTAGTCTTTCTTCGACTGACGGTCCGAGTCGAAATATGTGGCCATGGAATATTACGGGCTTAAGAGGATGAGTGTGCAATGTGTGTCACTGCACAAAACACAGAGTGTTAGAAAAAAAAGAACAATCGAAATCTAAGAAATCATATGTTACGGGGCGGTGAGGGGATGACGTACTCGGAAAAGTAAGGCATGAGGAAGTTATCCTTATCTGCGTTCGATAGAATGACGCCTTCGAGGTATGAACTCGCGACTTGCCGGTCCGCAGCGCTGCCCAAGATCTTGGCACACATGTAGAAGGGGTCGACTATCACGATGTCCGGGGTCTTGTCTCTAATGATCCGCATCTCCATACTCAGTGAAAATAGCCGAATGAAGGTGTAGTGCAGCGGATGAAGGTTAAACATAGCAAAGATGTCATCAAACCGCAGGACGATCATACCCCCTGATGGCACTATCCACAAAGCCCTTGCGCTCTGACACCTTGGCCACGAAAACCGGGTATGCCACATCATTATCGAAGAGACGCCGCTTCTCCAAAGAAAGAACACTCTCATGCAGACTCCGCATAGCATCGGTTGCAGCATTGAGAAGATTAGTCGGTAGCATCGGCCTACCTGCCACATGCACCCTCCTCGAGATATCCTTAGGTGAAGGTGGCCCATCCTGAGCATGGATCATACTCGGCGCCGGCTGGCTCGCACCCTTGTTATTCTTTCTTTTCCATCCCTTCTGCTTCTTCTGCTGTAATGGGATCGAGTTCTGCTTAGAGACCACCTTCTTGAGTGTGTTGGGGCTGATAATATTTCACACCTCGGCTATCTGAGGCTCGATGAAGGCGGCAGTTGGAGGCGTCTCCTGAGAACTGAATGCCAGACGATGCCTGTTGCAATTGGGTTTCTCCGCGGTACCAGCTAGATCGCGATCGTCTTTTGCAGGGTTGCGTTCTTGAGATGGAGGCCCCAAGAATTCGTCATCGTACCCATGTTCGTTGAAGTACTTATCGACGTTGGTAAATGTACTGTCGTCGTCGTTCGGATCATGTGTCATATGCATGTCCGGATCAGCTGACGGCAGTAGCGTTGCGGCGGTCTTGCCATGGCTTGGCGCTGGCACGACTGGAGGTGTTGTCTGTGGGGTGGTGTCCCCCGCCCCCAAACGAATCTGGCTCTTTGGCCAAAGCATGGGCCAGTTTATGCAGGCGCTGAGGGTCATCGCATCATCTTCGTCGGCCCCAGGGGGTCGATACGAAGGTAAAAAGTCGTCGAAGCCCCGCAGCACCCGAACCAGTTGAACCCTATACACGGTGGGTGGCATCGCATTACCGTGGAACACGCGGCTGCCCGGTTAAACGATTCTGGCCTTGGCGACATTCATCAACTTGCCGTCCACGAAGTGCAGGAGAGTGCATGGAACGTCGACGGCGCCCAGTGAATACATATAGGGCGTCAGGGATGCCCAGTCAAAGGCAAGGAGATGAAGTCATCGGCCGAGAGAGGCTTAATTAGTTACCGTGATGGTGTCGAGCTCGGCTAATGTCGAGGCACCGCCAACAGCGGGCGTGCAAGTGACGGAGAGGCCGCTTGATGCCGAGGTGCTGGCCGGCGTATTCTTCCCACACCCGGGTGCATTAAGCTCCAATGCCGGCGCCGACGCCGGAGACACCAATGCCGCCTCTGCCGGAGACACCAATGGCGCCGCCGGCGCGTTGTGCGAGTTGCTGCCCGTGAAGCTGGGAATCGGGGGCGGCCCCTGTTGGCCGCCCGCAATCCACGCCTGCAACCCCTAAATCAAGGTAGGCACGATGGCGGTGATCGTCTCTCCCAGTTGGTCTCGCACTTGCTCTTCGACTATCTCCGGAATCCGCGGCACCTGTGCCTTGAGTTCTTGAACCTCGCGCTCCTGGATTTCTGAGCTGGTCTTTTTCTCCTTTCGCCCAACGGTATAGTATTCCGACCATTTCGTGGACAAGCCTTTGCCGGCCACACGACTAGACGGCTTACTGAGCTTATCCTTGTTTTCATTATGTTCAACGCCCTATTTAAAGTGGTGTCAAAAGGGGAGCTCTTAGACGATCCTGCGCTACTGCTTTCAGAAGCCCGCGGAAGGAACGTGAACCATTTAGAAATTTGGATTTATTAATTAGAATGCAACCATATGGAGCTAATTACGCGGGGGGGGG
>LR738715.1:730991798-731029763 GCA_902687465.1 Secale cereale
GGGGGGGTATTCCTTACCAGAATAAGCTCAAGCGCCTTGGTCTTCGGATCCGTGGTAAGCTCCTTTGTTACCGGGTCAATCTTGTACCAGGCCCTGACATAGTTCCTGGTCTGCTTGTCACGGTATTTATCGAAGAGGGGATGTAGGCCTTGCTCGGCACGCTCTGCGTCCTCCTTGTCCCATATAGGTTCCGCCACTCTGTAACCGCCGGGACCGAGTGTGTGGACCCCTAAGTTCAAGTCCCGCATATCTTTCCCCCACTGACTTGATTCCTCGGATGCGTTGCTCTGGCACTTGATCTTGAACTTGAGGTAGTCAGCTTCGCTGATCGAAGGATGTTTCTCCTTGATCTTCTCATAACTATCACCTTTATCAATCATACTCTTCACCACGGCTCTCCAAGTAGCCAGGTCCGCGCTCATCTTCGTGAGGGTGGCATTGTTCACTTTATTCCTTGAGAGACGTGTGTTTGCGAACTCAACGGGGAACTTGTATCGTTCGTGCAGCTTCGTGAAGAGGAGGTTGCGCAAATTCCCTCGGTCACGATGCCTCTGGTTCTCGGTGTTGATCAAGATGGTGCTCCGGAGAAGGCACCAGAGCTGTCCCGCGTACCCCTTGACTAATTCTTTGGGCGCCGTTGGATGCCCACTGGAGGGCACTTCAGTAAATTCCTCTGTCGGTGTACTAAAGTAGGGGTAACTTAGTATCCCGAACTTGTGCACGGGCAGTTGCAGCGTCCCACGACAAGGCTTGGCGGGCGACCGCCGAGGTCCTTTATGATTCCTTTGGAGCCATTCAAGAACAAAGTATCCAAGTCAAGGAGACAAGGCCCCGGCAAGAGGAGCTTGCCGGGAAGGCCACTCAAAGGACAAGATCACTTAAAGCACAAGACCCTGGCAAGAGGAGCTTGCCGGGAAGGCCAACCATGGCATTTCAAGAAACTTGTTGCGACGCGCCACGCGTCCCGACAAGACCCGGTGAGCGACAAGCTCCCGGAAGCGACAAGATAGCAGCCGCGGCAAGCGCCTTGCCGCGGCAAGCTTCCACTCAGTACCCGCGCTCCAGCGCACCCACTCACGTGTCGCTCTGGGACCCCTCCAGACGCACGTGGCGGGCGGCTGTGCAGCCAGGGGTACGCAGTGGCAAGTGGTGCTGACAAGGTAGCCATCGTGGCGAACGGTGGTGCCCCTGACGGTAACTTTTTGCACTGTTTGGGCGACGGCAACGGGCATTTAATGCCCTTGTCCCCTGCCGTCAGGGTTAGGTATAGAACACTGTACCACCCACCACTCTTTTTCCACTTTTACCCTCATCTGCGTTGCCACCTGTCGGTGACCCCTTGCGCCTATAAAAGGAGGCCCATGCGCAACGTAGAGGAGGTTCCATTTTCCGGTTAGACACTCGAACACTCTCACGCTCGGTCCTGTTAGCCGCTGAAGTGTACTGTAGCTTCCAGCGCTCCCGAGCCAAGAACTCAATACAAACCAAAGCAGGAGTAGGGTTTTACGCATCCGTGCGGCCCGAACCTGGGTAAACTGCTCGTGTGCTCGCCTCGATCTGCTCTTCGTGCATCCTCCGCCCCCTGCCATACCGAAAAGGGGCTCCGTCCCCATAGGTGTTCGTGGGCGATCAGTTTCCCCGACATCTTTGGCGCGCCAGGTAGGGGGGGTGTCGAGTTTGTGTGAATATGATCCGGCCTGCACGCGAGCTAGATCTTCATCATCATCTTCATCAACATGCCTCCGAAGAAGAAAGCTTCGGAGGTAGCTGGTCCGTCCGCGTCGATCCCGCCACCGCCGGAACCAACGGCTGGTGGGGTAGACGCCGGCGGAAGAACGGACGTCGACGAGGGAACTCACGGTGCCGCCAAGTCCAAGGACAAGGCTGCGCTGCCCATCGGCGGCGTAGCCGGCTCCCACGACGACCGGGCGCACTCCAAGACCTTGGCGTCCGTGCATGCGTCGCGCCCATCTCAAGAGGCGCGGGACCGGCAGCGTCATGGTACCCACGGTACCATACGCTTGCTGGGCCAAGGTCAAGCTGGTGGATCTCGGGACGCTCAAGACCAGCATGCACGCCAGCATGCCGGCACGAGCAAGGCACGATCGCCTGGACGGGATACTGCTCCTTGTAACGTGGTTAGAGGTCCGAGCATATCCCGCTCCTCGCGCCGTTCACCACCGCTACCCACCACTCCAGCGGAAGCTCTGGCATGAGCTCAACTGCTTCTAGATTTCACTCCAGCGGCAGACAAGGCCGACGACTGGAGGGCCACCATTTAGAGCCTCATCGCCTTCGTCAACGGCGACACTCCGCAGCAGCCAAGTACATCGCGGCCGCGGCAATTCAGCCAGGCGCGGGCCGATGGTGACAAGACCGGTGGGGGTGCAACCACCGTGCACTCTCCGCCCCGAAGGCCAAGATCACCGACTCGTCGGGTCAACCTCGACAACGACTCCACCGCGTCGTCGGATCCACGAGCTCGTCGGGATCAGTGCCAAGTTCTTCAAGATAGACAGCAAGAAGACGCGCGTACCCGCATCGAGCACCGAAGAGAAGCGCGGCGTCAATCCGACCAGCGCGCTGGGCCCACTGTCGACATGCATGCGCCAGGGGGACTGGGCGACTTGCCGTACGCGGTAGGTTGTCCTGCGTTCACTCGTGAGCTGCGGCAAGTCCAGTGGCCCAGCATGAAAAACTTCAAGCCAGATGTACCGGAGAAGTACGACGGCAAGACACACCCGTCGGAGTTCCTCAGCATCTACACCATCGCGGTGCAAGCTGCTGGGGGGCGGGACGACAAGATCCTTGCCAACTATTTCCCTCTGGTACTCAAACCCAACGTCAGGTCCTGGCTCATGCACTTGCCGGACAACTCCATTTCTTCTTGGGCAGGCCTGTGCCATCAGTTTGTCGGCACCTTTACAGGCGGCCACAAACCCCATGGCCAAGAGAGTGACCTTCACCTGCTAGCCCAGAAGGAAGGAGAGCCCCTGCGCAAGTATATCCAGAGGTTCAGCCGTGTGCAGCACAACATCCCAGACGTCCACCCTGCCGCGGTTATCAGCGCGTTCCACCAGAACGTGCGTAACCGCGGGATGAGGGAGGAGATGGCGATGTGCAAGATCAGGGACGTCAGTGAACTGTATGCGCTGGCCGACAAGTGTGCACGCGCCGAGGAGGGGAGGAAACTCCCCGGAGAGGATACAGGAGCAGGGGGATCAGACAGTGAGGATGCCGCCCCAGCAAAGAAAAACCGGTGGCGGAACAACAGGAAGAAGAAAAACAAAGAGGTGCTAGTCGTCGAGCAGTCCGGCAAGGAAGGTGGCGCCAACAAAGCCCAAGTTGGTAGCTCCGGCAAGGAGACTGCCGCATGCACCAACTGCCAAGCTGTGGCGGCCGCCGACAAGCAGGACGGCACCGACAAGCAATATTGCAAGATCCACCTGATGGGCCTCGAACCCCTCGTTGGTTACCCCAAGTGGAAGGTGTAAGATGCAGTAAGTAGAAGTGTTTTCCCCTAGCAAAAGATGCCAAGGATCGAATCCCCAGAGACTCCTAGGTTCAACAAGTAGGTGTCAACTGCTAACGGCGCAATTAGCAATCAACGTGGACCTGCACACATATACAAATAACTTTGCTCCCAACGAGTACAGAGAGGTTGTCAATCCCTCCGGCCTTGTAGTTCACAAAGGGTTAAAAGCAATGATAGTAGTGATAGATAGTTTTTGCAATAGTAAATAAATAGCGGAAAGTAAATAGTGTATGTGATCAATGATGGTAATATGGACCGGAGTCTCATGATGTTCACTAGTGATGTCTCTCTCCCAAAACACGATAAAACAGCTATGTGAGGTAAACAAATTACAGCTGGGCAATTGACAGGACCACGAACGCAAACCAATGCTGACTACATTGAAAGAAAGGTTGAGGTTCAAAGCATGGGCGGTACGCCAAAGTAAGTAGACCGAAATCCATCAATATCTACTACTAATCATCCACCTTGAGATATCTATCCAGAACATCTCGCTGGTATTAAGTTGCGAGTCCCACCCATAGTGTAAACTCAATGCAACAGACAACTGCATTAAAAGAACTTTGCGTAAAGTAAACAATCCTTGCACCCGCGGGCACAAGCACCGTTGTTTTCCCCCTTGTGGCAACAGCACATCCCCTAGACTCATGTTTCTGTCACTCAAGCTAGTCATCGAGGGGCATGAACCCACAATCGAGCATAACGTTCCCTCTTGGAGTCACTACTTACTACTCGGCCAAAGCAATAAGTAACAACGGAGAACATGCAAGAATTACTTATGAACTAAAATATAAAAGAGGTGAATCAAATATATTACTCAAGATCAATCTGAACATAATCTCATAATCCATCGGATCCCAGCAAACTCAACATAGCAACAGCATAAGGATTACATAGGTGCCTCGATCATGTAGGGCAGCTCACGAGGACTAATTAGTGAAGCACAAGAACGGGAGGAGAACATCACATAGCTACTGGTCATGGACTCATGGTCCAAGGGAGACTACTCACGAGTCATCCGGGAGGCGTCCATGGTGGTGGAGAAGCTCCCGGTGGTGATCCTCCCCTCCGGCAGGGTGCCGGGAACAGTTCTCCTGGTGCTCCCGATCTTGGAAGTGGCGGCGGCGGCGGAACAGAGATGGGATCGCGAAAAGAGTTCCTGTTCTGAGGGTTTCGGAGGTCCCTCTAAATATATGCCAAAGGGGGGCACCGGACGGGCTTCGGGGGGCCCAGGCGCCCCCCAGCGCGGCCCAGGGGGGGGGGCGCCCCCCCCCAGGCTGCCCTTCGGACGCAGTGTTGTTTCCGGATCGCTGATTTTTTATATAATTTTTCTGGGCAGTTCTTGAAACGTGAAAACCTGAAATACAAAAATAGCCGAAAATAGAAACTGGCACTGGGGTGCACTGGATTAGTAAGTTAGTCCAAATATGATCAAAAGTGTATGGAAGTGTATGAATATCATAGCAATATCACCCAAAAGTGGCATGGAGCAAGCAGAAATTATAGATACGTTTTGGACGTATCAACATCCCCAAGCTTAATTCCTGCTCGTCCTCGAGTAGGTAAATGATAACAAGAATAATTTCTGTGGTGACATGCTATTAACCATATAGGACTTTCTCATAGTCATATGACAAAAGCTTACCGAGACAATGATTCTAAAGTAATTAAGTTGTCTCAAGAGAAAATCACAAATGACTGAAAGTTTTACAACATGAAACTGAAACATCAAAAAGATTTGCAATGAACATGATGTGCAAATATGATAAAGTGATATCTAGCTTGCCCCCTTTAGTGATGCAAAACATAAATGCAGGGGCACGTTCAAGGTTTAAGTGATGACTAGATACAATCATTTCAGAATAAACGATATCACAATCATGCAAAAGACAATGCTACTTTGGGACAATGCACATTACACTCAGAATGACAATCATGCTCTCAGTAGTTGGTGCTTGAAGTGCTAGAGCTTTTTATTTTGGAAACATGGAAGCAATTGTGTCAACGGTAGTAGTACTTCATATTTGTCATGCATAAAACATCCTATAAGTTGCAAGCCTCATGCATCGTATACCAATAGTGCTCGCTCCTTGTCCTAATTAGCTCGGATCCCCATGGGTTATCATTGCATTGCATATGTTTTAACCAAGTGTCACAAAGGGGTACCTTTATGCCACCTGTACAAAGGTCCAAGGAGATAGATCGCATTTGATTTCTCGTTTTTGATAGATCTCAACATGAGGACATCCATACCGGGACAACATAGAAAATAGATGATGGACTCCTCTTTAATGCATTAGCATATTCTCATGAGAGATTGAGGATTAAGGTCCAAGCTAAAACTTCCACCATGATGCATGGCTTTGGTTGGCGGCCCAATGTTCTTCTCTAACAATATGCATATTAATTCAACCCACGGTAAATCACCCTTACTTCAGACAAGACGAACATGCATAGCAACTCACATGATATTCAACAAACGTGTGACAGTTGATGGCGTCCACAGAAACATGGTTACCGCTCAGCAAGCAACTTATAAGAAATAAGATACATAAGCAACATATTCTTTACCACAATAGTTTTTAGGCTACTTTCCCATGAGCTATGTATTGGATGGTTAATTTTCTTAGTGCAGGTGGAGGTTAGCAAAAGACTGGGAGCGACCAACTAAGAGAGCAATGACGGTCATAATCATGCAGAGCGACATAGCAATATTGAATCAGGCATGGTAGTTATATCGCTTCTTAGAAACAAAAGATCATCAAGGCTTGACAGACTTTCTTTACAGTCTTGAATATGCGTGAGCATACGCCAAGTCAATCAAAATAAATTCTAGAAGGAAGATATTACTAAACCATACCACATCATAGGCAAACAAACCAAGTTGGCACTCCAATAACACATTAGGAACCCCCCGGCTATTTGAGATTAACCATAAGAAAACCTGAACTACTAAGCACCATCATGAAAGTAGCATCTTTATCATAGACACATTAACCCATGCAACGGAAGCAAACTCTCTTAATAAGGTGAGCATGGTAATTAAAGAGAGTTCAAGAAACCAACTAAATAAAAGCTCTTGAAAAGATAAGCATGAATACTAAGAGCAGAGTATGATAGTAGCTATTAAAAGACAAAGAACACACACAGCATAGATAGACATGAAAATTCTATGTAATGTTCTAGGTAGAGGTGGAGCGTGTTTCTCTCCCACATAAAGGAATGCTGGGTTCCGACTCGTTATGAAAAACTAAAAAGAGAACTAAAAGCAAGACGCTCCAAGCATATCACATAACACATGAAGTGATAAAAATATAGTGGAACGAAAGACGAACTGATAATGTTGATGGAGAAGGGGATGCACGGGGGCATCCCCAAGCTTAGACGCTTGAGTCTCCTTGAATATTTCTTGGGGGTGCATGGGGGCATCCCCAATCTTGAGCGCTTGACACTCCTGAATCTTTTTATCATCTTCCCTCGCACACTTGAAAACTCCCTTCATACATAACTCATCATAATCTGATTAGCGAGGTTAGTACCCTTAATAAAATAATTATACCTTGCTGGAAATAAGGATATTCTTGAAGTTCTACTGTTTCTCAAGATTGCCAAAAGGTTTTTGCAAAGAAAAAACAAGTTCTTAATTTGCAAAGTGAAGGTAAGGCAAAACAGGACAGAATCTGTGAAAAACAGAACAGCAGGCAGTAATTGGTCTGTTCGGGATACTTCTGCAACTCAAATCAAAAAACTCAGAACTGACGCACGAAAGACAATTATATAGAGAACGCTGTCGAAACAATTCAGACCAAAAAGATGATCTTGTGATTTTATACCAATTTTTCTATCCAAGGACAGAATCTGTTTCCTGGACAGCACCTCACAACTTTTGAACTTTCTAGCAATCGGAGGCTATACTTGGCACAAATAAGAAAAGCAAAGATACAATGATGATGCTACAGCAGTAAACAACATCAAGACACAACAAAAGCAAAAATTTTATTCATTGGGCTGCCTCCCAAGAGCGCTTTCTTTTATGCCTTTAAGCTAGGCATAATGCATAGATCAAGTTTTATCAAGAGTAAAAGAATAGCTAGCCCGTACAACGGACTCAAAAGGTAACTTGACCTTCTTACGAGGGAAGTGTTCCATCCCTTTTTTGAGAGGAAACTGGAATTTTATATTACCCTCTTTCATGTCAATGATAGCACCAACGGTGCGTAAAAAGGGACGTCCCAAAATAATTGGACAAGAAGGATCATATTCAATATCCATAATAGTAAAATCAACGGGCACATAATTATCATTGACAACAATAAGAACATCATCGATCCTCCCCAAAGGTTTCTTTATGGAAGAATCAACGATACCATTACCAAAAGAACAAGAATCAAAAGGTTTCAATTTAAGCATATCATATAGTCTTTTGGGCATAATAGAAGTACTAGCTACAATATCACATAAAGCAAAGCATGAGAAATTGTTTATCTTAATTTTAATCATATTATCCCAACCATCTTCTAGCTTTCTAGGTATGGAGGCTTCTACTCTAAGTTTCTCCTCCCTAGCTTTGATGAGAGCATTAGTGACATGCTCTGTGAAGGCAAGATTAAGCGTGCTAGTGTTGGGATTTTTAGCCATTCCTTGTAGAAAGGTGACAACTTCTGAAATACTACAATTATCAAAATCAATTTTATCATTAGTGGGAAGAATTGTAGTATCATCCTCTTTGTTTAACTCGCTCTCTATCATAAGAGTTTGAACATCTTCCCAAGTTTGGGGAAGCTTAGGAGCAATTTTAAACTGAGGCTCATACTTTTTTCCTGGAAGACCATGCCATGGGCATAGCTCTCCGTCAAAACTAGTATAATCACAAGGTTTATTTTTTTTTGTAAATCCCGTCAGTGATAAGTGGGGCAATGGAAGTAGGGGTGTACTCCTCCCATTTAGTGTTTTCGGTAGAACCCATAGTAGCAAGCAAGCAAGATAACTATTTTTGTGATTTTCGATAAAAAGGAACTAAAGCAAAAATGAAAGGTAAACTAACAAGACTAAAAAGCAAAGGTAAAAGATAGCATGCACTCCCCTATCCTGAAGAGTGGAGTCCCCGGCAACGGCGCTAGAAAATACTCCTTGATGGGCCTCGAACCCCTCGTTGGTTACCCCAAGTGGAAGGTGTAAGATGCAGTAAGTAGAAGTTTTTTCCCCTAGCAAAAGATGCCAAGGATCGAATCCCCAGGGACTCCTAGGTTCAACAAGTAGGTGTCAACTGCTAACGGCGCAATTAGCAATCAACGTGGACCTGCACACAGATACAAATAACTTTGCTCCCAACGAGTACAGAGAGGTTGCCAATCCCTCCGGCCTTGTAGTTCACAAAGGGTTAAAAGCAATGATAGTAGTGATAGATAGTTTTTGCAATAGTAAATAAATAGCGGAAAGTAAATAGTGTATGTGATCAATGATGGTAATATGGACCGGAGTCTCATGATGTTCACTAGTGATGTCTCTCTCCCAAAAGACAATAAAACAGCTATGTGAGGTAAACAAATTACAGCTGGGCAATTGACAGGACCACGAACGCAAACCAATGCTGACTACATTGCAAGAAAGGTTGAGGTTCAAAGCATGGGTGGTACGCCAAAGTAAGTGGACCGAAATCCATCAATATCTACTACTAATCATCCACCTTGAGATATCTATCTAGAACATCTCGCTGGTATTAAGTTGCGAGTCCCACCCATAGTGTAAACTCAATGCAACAGACAACTGCATTAAAAGAACTTTGCGTAAAGTAAACAATCCTTGCACCCGCGGGCACAAGCACCGTTGTTTTCCCCCTTGTGGCAACAGCACATCCCCTAGACTCATGTTTCTTTCACTCAAGCTAGTCATCGAGGGGCATGAACCCACAATCGAGCATAACGTTCCCTCTTGGAGTCACTACCTACTACTCGGCCAAAGCAATAAGTAACAACGGAGAACATGCAAGAATTACTTATGAACTAAAATATAAAAGAGGTGAATCAAATATATTACTCAAGATCAATCCGAACATAATCTCATAATCCATCGGATCCCAGCAAACTCAACATAGCAACAACATAAGGATTACATAGGTGCCTCGATCATGTAGGGCAGCTCACGAGGACTAATTAGTGAAGCACAAGAACGGGAGGAGAACATCACATAGCTACTGGTCATGGACTCATGGTCCAAGGGAGACTACTCACGAGTCATCCGGGAGGCGTCCATGGTGGTGGAGAAGCTCCCGGTGGTGATCCTCCCCTCCGGCAGGGTGCCGGGAAGAGTACTCCTGGTGCACCCGATCTTGGAAGCGGCGGCGGCGGCGGAACACAGATGGGATCGCGAAAAGAGTTCCTGTTCTGGGGGTTACGGAGGACCATTTAAATATATGCCAAAGTAGGGCACCGGGGGAGCTTCGGGGGGGCCCAGGTGCCCCCCCGGCGCGGCCCAGGGGGGGGCGCCGCCAGGGCGCCTGGAGCCCTGGTGCCCCTCCCAGGCTGCCCTTCGGACGCAGTGTTGTTTCTGGAATGCTGATTTTTTATATAATTTTTCTGGATTTTTCTAGGCAGTTCTCGAAACGTGAAAACCTGAAATACAAAAACAGCCGAAAACAGAAACTGGCACTGGGGTGCACTGGATTAGTAAGTTAGTCCAAATATGATCAAAAGTGTATGGAAGTGTATGAATATCATAGCAATATCACCCAAAAGTGGCATGGAGCAAGCAGAAATTATAGATACGTTTTGGACGTATCACCACCGCACCAAGGGTCACGATCTCCAAAACTGCAAGAGGGTCGAACAGCTCATCGAGCAGCAGAAGGCTATGTATGAGCGACGCGACAAGGAGAAGGCCCAAGGAGGTGATGGAGGATCCGGCAAGAAGCGACCATTCAACGGCCGGGGAGGACGCCGCGGCAAGGCCAAGCAGCGGCAAGGAGACAGACCTCCCCGCGGCCGCGACAAGGATGAAGAAGACGACGACGATGAAGACATGGATGATGGTGAGACCAGTGAGCAGGAATTTCAGAAAGCCACAGTGGTTTTGTGCGTTGACGGCGGTGCTTCTCTGCATACTTCACACCGCCAACTCAAGCAGTGGGTGCGGGAAGTCAATGCAGCAGAACCACCTATCGGATCTCGCAAACTTCTGAGATGGTCCAGCACGCCTATCATCTTCGACATTGAGGACCACCCTGACCGCACAACTGCGGTCGGGTGCTTGCAGATGTTGGTTTCACCAACTATCTGCAACCTCAAGGTCACTAAGATGCTAGTTGACGGCGGGGCTGGCTTGAATCTGATCTCCTCCGCTGTGCTCCACAAACTCCAAATCCCTGACAGCGAGCTCGAAGAGACCAGCACGTTCCAAGGGATCAACCCGGGAAGGAGCAAGCCGAAGGGGAAGATCACGCTGCCAGTAACATTTGGCGGCGAGCTGAACTTCAGGACTGAGAGGGTCACTTTTGACGTTGCCGATTTCCCGTTGCCTTACAATGGGATACTTGGCCATCCAGCACTCGCCAAGTTCATGGCAGCCTCTCACTATGCCTACAACATGTTGAAGATGCCAGGCCCGATAAGCGTCATCTCTGTCCCTGGCGACAAGAAGGATGCTCTTATCTGCGCCGAGAAGATCTATCGGGAAGCAGCAGCCGCAACAGATCGCAAGACACTTGCCGCTAAAGCTCTCGGGGGAAAGGAGAAGACCAAGTCCGGCAAGAGCTCTGGGGCCCACTCCGGCAAACGCACCTCTTCAGAGTGCTGCGCTGCCGTCGAGGACGCACCATCGAGCTCCACCGGCAAGTGTAAGAAGATGATGGCGGCTCCACCAGAAACCAAGAAGGTGTCCGCCAAAGAGGACGGCACTGGTGGTACTTTTACCATCAGTGCCACGCTTGACCCTAAATAGGAAAGCCCGCTCGTTGCTTTCCTGCGGGCGATCGTCGACGTGTTTGCATGGCAACCGTCCGACATCCCCGGTGTTCCCATGAAGTAATTGAGCACAAAGTTGCCATCTGTCCTCACGCGCGGCCCGTCAAGCAAAAGGCCATAAAACAAGCAGTGGAGCGCCAAGAATTTATTGCAGAAGAAATCAAGAAGTTGGAAGTAGCAGGCCTTGTCAGAGGAGTGCTCCATCCTACGTGGTTGGCCAATCCTGTAGTCGTGCGTAAGGCAAACGGGAAATGGAGGCTTTGTATTGACTTCACGATGTGAATAAAGCTTGTCCCAAAGACCCATTTCCCTTGCCACGCATTGACCAGATTGTTGACTCCACGGCCGGATGTGACCTGCTTTCATTTCTTGACGCATACTCAGGATACCATCAGATTTTCATGGCTGAAGAAGATGAGGAGAAGACCGCATTCATTACTCCATGTGGCACGTACTGTTTCATACGGATGCCTTTTGGTTTGAAGAATGCTGGTTCAACATTTGCAAGGGTAGTCCATACAGCTTTTGAGCCACAGATACATAGAAATGTAAAAGCATACATGGATGATATAGTGGTCAAGAGCAAGGACAGGGCTACTCTGATCCAAGATTTAGAAGAGACCTTTGCAAATCTGCGCAAGATCAGCCTCAAGCTCAACCCCGAGAAGTGCGTGTTTGGAGTCCCTTCCGGCAAGCTTCTCGGGTTCTTTGTGTCTCAGATGGGAATTGAAGCCAACCCTGACAAGATCAAGGCCATCGAGCAGATCGAAGCACCAAAGCGCGTCAAGGATGTGCGGAGGCTTGCCGGTTGTGTGGCTGCTCTCAGCAGGTTTATCTCCAAGTCTGCCGAACGTGCCCTGCCGTTTTTCAAAATTTTGAAAAAGGCAGGTCCAATTGAAATGGCCTCCAGAAGGGGAGACTGCGCTGCAAGACTTGAAGAGGTACCTGTCCTCCACTCCAGTACTTGTCGCACCTAAGCCACAAGAGAAGTTGCTGCTGTATCTAGCGGCAACCAATCAAGTGGTTACTGCTGCGTTAGTAGCAGAGAGGGAGGCAGAAGATGAGCAGCGACCGCGGCAAGCACGTCCAGCGACAAGCAGGGGGCTTCCCCGACAAGCTCTGGTCCCGACAAGGATGGATCTGCGCAGGTGCAAGATGAGATACGGAAGAAAATGGTGCAGCGCCCAGTTTACTTTGTCAGCTCCCTTCTGCAGGGGGCTAGGTCAAGGTACTATGGTGTGTAGAAGTTACTTTTCGGCCTTCTCATGGCCTCGAGAAAGCTGCGCCACTACTTCCAAGCACATGAGATAACAGTTGTCACTCGCTTTCCGCTGAAGAGGATGCTGCAGAATCCAGAAGCAACAGGCAGGATCGTCGAGTGGGCACTGGAACTGTCGAGCTTTGGCCTCAAGTTTGAAAGCACTTCAACTATTCAAAGCAGAGCATTGGCAGAGTTCATAGCAGAATGGACGCCAACGCCAGATGAACAGATTCCAGAGACGAGCATCCCCATCAAGGAAGCGACAAAGGAGTGGCTGATGTACTTTGATGGTGCTTTTTCGCTGCAAGGCGCCGGTGCTGGCATGCTGCTTGTCGCATCCACCGGAGAGCACCTCATGTACGTGGTCCAGATGCACTTTCCCAAGGAGCGAGCAACAAACAATACTGCGGAGTATGAGGGTTTGCTTGCCGGTCTCGGGATCGCGGCAGACCTTGGGGTCAAGAAGCTCATTGTCAGGGGTGACTCGCAACTTGTGGTCCGCCAAGTGGACAAAAATTACCAGAGTCCATTGATGGAAGCTTACGTTGATGAAGTGAGAAAGCTTGAAGAACACTTTGACGGCCTACAGATGGAGCATGTACCAAGAGCTCAGAAGGACATCGCAGACGGCTTGTCAAAGTGTGCCGCACTTAAGTTACTTGTGGAACCAGGGATCTTTGTGCTCAAGCTGACTCAACCATCCATAACGCCATCAACTGGACAAAACAAGCACAGGAAGTTGATTTCTGGTGACTATCTTCCGGTAGAGCTTCCCGAAGCCGCCGCCAAGAAGGTCCCCAAGATCAACGCCAAGAGTGCTGAGGAGCAATCTGCTCCGGCAAGCCCTAGGGTTTGTTCCGTTGTAGCAGAAGCTCCCGACAAGTTTTGCTCCGGCAAGCTTGCCGGGGAACATCAAGCTCCGGCTGAGACGCAGGTTCTCGCCGTAGAAGCGGATGTTCCCGCAGCAGCGGATGCTCCTTTAGTCCTTGTTGTCGAGCCACAGGCTCCAGCATGGGCGCAGCAGATTGTCCGTTTCCTTCAAACAGGAGAACTTCCCGAAGAGCAAGAAGAAGCTGAAAGAGTAGCCCGGCAGTCGAGTATGTACCAGTTTTTCGACAACACACTGTACAGAAGAAGACTCAACGGTGTGAAATTGAAGTGTATTCCCCGGGAAGATGGGCAAAAGCTGTTGGCAGAGATACACGGAGGCATATGTGGTCACCACATTGGCGCAAGAGCACTTGCCGGCAAAGCATTCCGGCAAGGTTTCTTTTGGCCAGAAGCCCTCCAGGATGCAACCGCACAAGTAACCAAGTGTGAAGCATGCCAGTTCCATTCCAAACAGATACACCAGCCAGCTCAAGCTCTCCAGACGATCCCTTTGTCCTGGCCATTTTCGGTCTGGGGCTCGACTTCCTCGGCCCCTTTCCCCGTGCAGTCGGGGGCTTTGAGTACTTGTACGTTGCAATCGACAAGTTCACGAAGTGGCCAGAAGTGGAACCAGTGAGAAAGGTGACCGCACAGTCAGCAGTCAAGTTCTTCAGGTCGATTGTTTGCTGTTTCGGGATCCCATACAGGATCATCACCGACAACAGTATGCAATTCACGAGCCGCACCTTCATGCAGTACGTCCAAGATCTTGGCGCCAAGGTCTACTTCGCTTCTGTTGCTCACCCGAGGAGCAACGGTCAAGCGGAAAGGGCAAATGCTGAAGTGCTGCGTGGCCTCAAGACCAGAACTTTCGACAGACTGCACAAGTGCGGAAGAAACTGGATCGAGGAGCTGCCAGCGGCTCTTTGGTCGATCAGGACGACGCCAAATTGAGCCACTGGACAGACACCTTTCTCTCTAGTCTATGGAGCGGAGGCAGTTCTCCCCACGGAACTCATTTACGGGTCACCTCGAGTGTTCGCTTATGATGAGCTCGAGCAAGAGCAGCTGCGACAAGATGACATGCTGCTCCTTGAGGAAGACCGTCTTCAGGCTGCTGTACGAGCTGCTCGCTACCAGCAAGCTTTGCGTCGCTACCATAGCCGCAAAGTTAATGCCAGAAGTCTCGAGGAAGGCGACCTTGTTCTTCGGCGCGTTCAGTCCGCCAAGAATTCCAACAAGTTGACGCCGAAGTGGGAAGGCCCTTATCGGGTGAAACGAGTCACTAGGCCTGGCGCTGTCCGCCTTGAGACCGAAGATGGCTTTCCAGTGAGCAACTCCTGGAACATTGAGCATCTTCGTAAGTTTTACCCGTAAGGCGCGGTTGCCGTGACCCGTTCCGGCAACCACCTTTTGTACAAGTCTTGCCGCTGTTGCATGTAATCCTTTATACAAAGCCGGGCGCAGACCCCGTGCATCAGTAAAACTCATGTGCCTCGCACATCTTGTCGTTTCATGCTTCTTAGTTTATGCATGTACTATCTGACACTTTGTGCAGCACCTATCCCCGGTAAACAATAACGAGCCCAAAGGCTCCATATCTGTATTTTCTCTTCCTTCTTTTTTCTCAAGGAAAGGAAGGTTCCCTCGACGGTTGCCCTGAAGTTGTTCTGGGTGATGGCGGCGCTCTCCAGCAATGCCTTCTCGGCCCTGATCTCCTCCTTCAGGGTCGCCTCCAGCTCCCTGGCGCTGTCCAGCGTCTGGGTTAAGGTGGTCATTTTCAACTCCAGATCGGCGTTGGAGTTCTTGGCGGCGGCAAGCTCCTTGCCCTTCTCGGCGAGGCGGACCTACAGCTCTGAATGGCTGTGGGCGTCCTTCTCCAGCTCGAGCTTGAGTGCGGCAACCTCCTCGCCGCTCGCCTTGAGGTCGGCCTCGAGCTGCGCCACTCTCGTCTCCAACTCCTTCTTGGCGGTCTCAGCGGCCGCGGCAGCATCCTTTGCTTCCTGGAGGGCCCCGCCAAGTGATTGTTCGCGCGCGGCAAGATCCTCCTCGTGGCTGTCGAGTTTGATCTTCCGCTACGCCAGCTCGCCTTCACGCGCAGATAGCCTCTCAGCAGCAAGCCGCTGCTGCTCTTCAACCTCGGCCTTCTCGAGGAAGAAGGCCGTCTGTTCTTCGGCAAGCTGCTCCCGCTCCTCCGCCAAGGACCGGAGAGCTGCTTGGTGAAGGCCCCGGAGCTCCTCTGCGCGTTTCTCCATATCGACTCCCGCCTTGGCGGCCAACGCTTCGCGGGACTCCAGCTTGGCCTGCCGGGCACGGTAAAGCGACAGCAGCTTTCGCAGCAGCCGCTCCTCCTCAGGCTCGCTGCTGCTGCTCGGCGCATCGACAAGCTTCAGCCCGGCGGAGGCAAGCACCTCCCCGTCGAAGACCTCTCCCTCGACCGGCACCCAGGACATGGACGCCCAGGGGAGCTTGATGATGACGTCGTCGCCGGCCTTTAAGTAGGCGCCTGGCTCGGGCTCGTCCGAGCTGGGGGCTGCGGCGGCGGCGGAGGGCTCGGCGGTCGGTGCAGCGCCTGGCGCTTCTACGGCCTCAGGGTCGTTAGTGCGATCACCAGCCCCTTCGACGGCTGCTGCGGCGGCAGCCTTGGCGGCCTCTGTGCCGGCGGGATCGTCTACACCGACCGCCTCTTCGATGACGGCGGCGTCGTCAGCGGCAACCTCCATCTCCATCGATTCAACAACGAATGGATCTGACAGACGGAAAAGGAAAATAAGTCAAGCAAATATCCAAAAAGAAGAATCGAAAGAAGAAAAGCCAAGAGAAGCTTGAAGCAAAGGGATTACCTGCGCGGGCCGGCTCCTCGGTGAGGTTCCTTGCCGGGGAGCTCTCCCTCGGCGGCGTGATTGTAACTCCCGCCGGCGGAGGGCCGCTGGTGCTATCCCTCGCCGGAGAACTCGCCCTTGGCGGAGTATTCGCCCTTGGCGGAGAATCCGCCCTTGGTGGAGAGCTCTCCCTCGCCGGGGAGACCCTTGCCGGGGAATTTCCCCTTGGCGGTGTGGTCGAAGCGTGCGGCACGTCGGGGGCGGTCTCCTGGCGCTCCTGATGCTGCTGCTCTGCTCCTACACGAATCAACGAACAAGACGTCAGTAAAGAAGAAGCGCCCACGCGCGCCTAACAGCGGAAGATGAACCACACTTACGCTGGGGAGTACTCTGAAGGTTAGTTGCCGGGTCCGGCAAGCTTGTCTCAGGCGCACCCCCTGCTGTCGCGGCGGGCTCGTCCTCGATGACGATCACCGGGACCTTGGCCCTTTTTGCCGCCCTCTGAGCCAGAGTTCTGAAGAAAGAAACAGGTTCAGAGTGAGGCAAAAGATGTACAAGACAAAACAACAGAAAATCAAAGAAATACAAGAACAACAAAGACTTACTCTTCTTCTTCCTCGTCGGAGCTGAGCACAGAGAAGTCGAAGTCTGGCTCACGCGTCCCGGCGCGAGGAAGCGGAGGAGTGGGCTCCCTTGGCCGCTTGGCGGGAGCAGGGGTGGTGGTCTGAGATGACCCCGCTCCGGCTACCGCCGAGGCGTGGGAAGCGGCAGGAGCGGAAGCGGCGGTCGGAGAAGATCCCGCTACAGTTGCCGCAGAAGCGCGAGGTGCTCCCGTGGCAGCCTTGCTTGCCGTGGTAGCGCGTGTCGCGCGGCGCGGCGGCTGTTGACCCGTCTGCCGCTCCGTCGCGTCCCCGGCCTTGCGGAGACGCCTTCTCGGTGGAGCTGGAGGCTCTACTGGTGGTGGCGAGCTGCCCGAAGATGAGGAGGAAGAGGATTCGATCTCAAGTGAGCCGCTCGCGCCCTCGGCGGGCCCGCTCGACTCGACGCCCTTCTCGGCGGGCTCGCTTGCCCCGGCGTCTTGCCCAGCAAGCTTCCCCGCGTTGAGAAACGCCTCTCGCTCGGCAAGGCTTGTCGCTTCCGCTGCCTCCGCCTCCTCCGGGGTGAAACCGAACTCACCCGCGGCCCTGGCTGCCGCCGCCTCTTCCAGCCTGGTGGCAATGTACGCCATCTCCTTGTCGGTGGTATCGTGGGTAAGACCCTTCTTCTCATCGGCGTGAATTGGCGTTTCTTCCAAGTTGTCGAAGAATGCTTGCACAGCTTCCTCAGTGGGCTCTTGCCAAGTTGGGTCGATACCGTGCGAATCGCACAGCGGCATCATTGCATGGATGCGGCTGAGCGATGAGTTGTTGCACAGCGGAACTACGCCCCTCGGCAACATGAACCATTCGGGATGGTCGGGGTCATACTTGAACAGCTCCTGAAGCATCGCGTTGAGCTCCAGAACAGTGAACTTATAATTGAGGCCCGGGCACAGCCTCATGATATCTGCCGCGTTCTCGAACTCCCAGGCGGGTCTCTTCCTCTCCTGCAGGGGGGCGATGCGGCGGCGTAGAAAGTCTGAGCCAACTGCGCCTACAGTGAGCCCGGCAAGCCTGAGGCGAAGGATCCGGGCAGTGGCAATCTTCAATGTACTATCCTCCAGGGCCAAGTCGCCCCAGTCATTGCCGCGTACTACTGGGGCTTGGCGCCGGGCGGTGAATGGCTGCGGGTTATCCTCTACAATCCAACACCAATTGGCTCTCCACTCCTCCCATTTGCTGCGAAGCTCTCCCTTTAGGTACGTCCTTCTTGTGGGTCCTCGAGATCCAGGAGATCCCGCCGGACAGAGGCTCTCCTCCCTCAACTCGAGGCATGAAGTAGTGGCGGAAAAGAGCTACATTTGGGAAGACTCAGACAAAGTTTTCGCACAGATGTGCGAAAACTGCCATGGTCAGAACGGCGTTGGGGGTGAAGTCAAGGAGGTGGAACCCGTAGGTGTTCATGATATCGCAGAAAAATTTGGAGAAGGGCGGGCAGAGCCCGCAGTAGAAGAACAGGGCGAAGAACGCATATCCGCTCGGGAACATTTCGCAAGCAATGGCCGGGAATACCTTGGTGCGCGGATGCGCCCGCGTCTCCCCCGACCAGAAAAGGTAGAAGGCCTCCCTCAGCTCCTTCGCGGCAAGCTTGGGGGGGGGGAGACAGCCCTCTTCTTCCGCAGCGCCGCGAGCCGCAGTGCCTCGGCCGACTTCGTGGCCTTCCCCTTCTCGCCTTTCGAAGCCATGGCGGAAGCGGTGAGGGAGGTCGACGGTGCTGGTGGTGCTGGTGACGGCGACGGGGGGCGGAGCGCTGCTCTCTTTCAAGCTTTGGGAGGAAGGAGAGCGGCGGAGGTTCTCGAGGATTGAAGCAAGCAACGGGAGGATGGACGAACTGCCCCTGTTTCCCCTGCTTATAAGGGGGAAGGGGGCGGACGTTCCGCATTTCCAATTAAAGAAACCACCCACGACCTCCCCCATGACGCCGCGATCAATGCGTGCCGTTAGGGGGGAGCGCGGTGGATACGGAGCAAGATACGGCGTGCCGCAGGCCATGCGTGCCCGTGCACTGTTTTGGGCCTGGCCTAACAGCGCTCGGCACCGTGTATGGCCCAGGCCCGGGGGCTCCTGTCGGTGTACTAAAGTAGGGGTACCTTAGTATCCCGAACTTGTGCACGGGCAGTTGCAGCGTCCGGCAGCAAGGCTTGCCGGGCAACCGCCGAGGTCCTTTATGATTCCTTTGGAGCCATTCAAGAACAAAGTATCCAAGTCAAGGAGACAAGGCCCCGGCAAGAGGAGCTTGCCGGGAAGGCCACTCAAGGGACAAGATCACTTAAAGCGCAAGACCCTGGCAAGAGGAGCTTGCCGGGAAGGCCAACCATGGCATTTCAAGAAACATGTCCCGACGCGCCACGCGTCCCGACAAGACCCGGTGAGCGACAAGCTCCCGGAAGCGACAAGATAGCAGCCGCGGCAAGCACCTTGCCGTGGCAAGCTTCCACTCAGTACCCGCGCTCCAGCGCACCCACTCACGTGTCGCTCTGGGACCCGTCCAGACGCACGTGGCGGGCGGCTGTGCAGCCAGGGGTACGCGGTGGCAAGCGGTGCTGACAAGGTAGCCATCGTGGCGAACGGTGGTGCCCCTGACGGTAACTTTTTGCACTGTTTGGGCGATGGCGACGGGCATTTAATGCCCTTGTCCCCTGCCGTTAGGGTTAGGTATAGAACACTGTACCACCTACCACTCTTTTTCAACTTTTACCCTCATCTGCGTTGCCACCTGTCGGTGACCCCTTGCGCCTATAAAAGGAGGCCCATGCGCAACGTAGAGGAGGTTCCATTTTTCGGTTAGACACTGATACGTCCAAAATGTATCTATAATTTCTGCTTGCTCCATGCCTCTTTTGTGTGATATTGCTATGATATTTATGCACTTCCATACACTTTTGATCATATTTGGACTAACCTATTAACTCAGTGCACCCCAGTGCCGGTTTCTGTTTTCTGTTGTTTTTGTATTTCAGGTTTTCCCATCACGTAAACTGCCAGAAAAATTCCGGGAAAAATATATAAAAAATCAGCGTTCTGGAAGCTTCCATGCGGCCAAAGTAGGGCCGGAGGGGGGCCACCAGGGCTCCAGGCGGCCAGAGGGCGCGCCCCCCCTGGCCGCCCCGCCAGGGCGCCTGGGCCCCCCAGGCCTCCTCTGATGCCCCCCTTTGGCATATATTTACACCGCGTCCCGAAACCCTCGAGGACGGAACCCTTTTTCGCGATCTCATCTCTGTTCCGCCGCCGCCGCGCTTCCAAGATCGGGAGCACCAGGAGAACTCTTCCCGGCACCCTGCCGGAGGGGAGGATCACCACCGGGAGCTTCTCCACCACCATGGACGGCTCCCGGATGAGTTGTGAGTAGTCTCCCTTGGACCATGGGTCCATGACCAGTAGCTATGTGATGTTCTCCTCCCCTCTTTGTCCTTCACCGATTAGACCTCGTGAGCTGCCCTACATGATCGAGGCACATATGTAATCCTTATGCTGTTGCTATGATGAGTTTGCTGGGATCCGATGGATTATGAGATTATGTTCAGATTGTGTTTGAGTAATATATTTGATTTACCTCTTTTATATTTATGTTCTTGAGTAATTCTTGCATGTTCTCCGTTGCTGTTTATTGCTTTGGCCAAGTAGTAGGTAGGAACTCCAAGAGGGAACGTTATGCTTGATTGTGGGTTCATGCCCCTCGATGACTAGCTTGAGTGACAGAAACATGAGTCTAGGGGATGTGCTGTTGCCACAAGGGGGAAAACAACGGTGCTTGTACTTGCGGGTGCAAGGATTGTTTACTTTACGCAAAGTTCTTTTAATGCAGTTGTATGTTGCTTTGAGTTTACACTTTGGGTGGGACTCGCAACTTAATACCAGCGAGATGTTCTGGATAGATATCTCAAGGTGGATGATTAGTAGTAGATGCAGATGGATTTTGGTCTACTTACCTTGGCGTACCGCCCATGCTTTTGAGCCTCTACCTTTCTTGCAGCATAGTTAGCATTGGTTTGCGCACATAATCCTGTCAATTGCCCAGCTGTAATTTGTTTATCTCGCTTAGCTGTTTTATCGTCTTTTGGGAGAGAGACATCACTAGTGAACATCATGGGACCCCGGTCCATATTACCATCACTGATCACATCCGCTATTTACTTTCTTTTTTTACTTACTAGTTGCAGTAATACCTATCACTATTATGTCTTGCGTTTGATCCTTTGTAAACGACAAGGCCGGAGGGATTGACAACCTCTCTATACTCGTTGGGAGCAAAGTTATTTGTATCTGTGTGCAGGTCCGGTCGATTGCTAGTTGCACCGCTAGCAGTTGACACCTTCTTGTTGAACCTTGGAGTCTCAGGGGAAATTCGATCCTTGGTATCTTTGCCAAGGGAAAACTACCGCTACACTGCATCTCAAACCTTCCACTTGGGGTAACCAACGAGGGGCGAGAAGCCATCAGACACTCGAACACTCTCATGCTCGGTCCTGTTAGCCGCTGAAGTGTACTGTAGCTTCCAGCGCTCCCGAGCCAAGAACACAATACAAACCAAAGCAGGAGTAGGGTTTTACGCATCCGTGCGGCCCGAACCTGGGTAAAATGCTCGTGTGCTCGCCTCGATCTGCTCTTCGTGCATCCTCCGCCCCCTGCTGTACCGAAAAGGGGCTCCGTCCCCATAGGTGTTCGTGGGCGATCAGTTTCCCCGACATCCTCCTTGACGGTGCCGAGCATGTTCGGGCGCCGGTCCTTCCGTTGCTTCTTCGGTTGGCATCCTCGGCGGCATCAGTGGTGGCATCCTCGGCGGCGGCATCAGTGGTGTCATCCCCGACGCCACTAGGGGTTGTGTAGTCGGGATCGATGTCTTCCGCGGCGTCCTCATAGCGGTGAGGTTCTTCCTCCATCTCCTGGGATAGCTGCCAGAATGCGTTGCCCGAACAGCCGGCCTCATCGTTGTGGGCCATGTTTGCTCTAAATAGGAAAAAAGTTTGGTCAAAAAGTTGGTTATTTTCAAGGAACAAGATCTCTAAGTTGACCAAATAACCTAATTCTCGAGGAATGTAGACAAAAAAGTTGGTTATTGTCAAGGAACAATCGAGAGGTGTTTGTGATATTGCCTAAGTGTTTTGGGATGGAACCTTTAGTGTGTTGTTGCTAAGGTCCAAGTCCATGTTCTCAAGGTCTAAGATAATTTAATCAGGGCAGTGGCAGTGGATTAGTGCACAAGCTAAGCTAGCTAAGACAGTAGCTTCCTTCCAACCCACAAAAGACAAAGGAAAAGGGGTGAAAAGGGGGAGATGGTTAGCTTTGATGAGCAGGCAACATCTTCCTAACCCCCTTCTTCTTGTCTCCTCTCACTATCTCTCTCACACACATGGCAAGCAAGGGTGTCTGAGTGTGTGAAGAAACACTAAACTAATCCAACCATGCTGATTAATTTTTGTTTCGGTTGAGAATCGGGCAACTTCTAGGTCAAAAAAATTGGGCATGACCTTTGCTAATTCTCTTGACCTAGGAGTGCCCCATTCTCAACCAAAACGGAAATTAATCAACATTTCAGGAGAAAGGGGTCATTTCAAAAGATCACAAGAGCATCACAAGTTGACAAATTTCAGTCTTTGATGTATATACGCAAGAGATTGAAATCTACAATGTTTAAAGATGGTAATTCCAAAAGGAGTAAGAATTCTCCTTGAATCCGGAAACATATGGAGAAAATGAGAGCTAAGCAGAGAACACATTCTGATGATGCTAAGTAGTTGGTGAAGGATTTCATGCTAGTTAGAGGTGACAAACATAGTAACAGTTTAGTGTAACTAGAAGGAAAGGCGCCTTGCTGTGCCGTCAAGACTCGAGAAGTAAATATAGATGCTGATAGAATGTCTCATCGGATTATGACAATGATGATTTATATGTACCATGTCTAAGATGTTTCATCACTCCAAAAGAGAAACTTCATTGTGTACAACATCACAAATTTAGATGAGCATGCTTGTTATGTGCGACACCGCATATCTGAAAAGGGAAACTTTTACTGGATCAAATTCATCGTTTGCAATTCTATGCTTGGAATTTATGATTTTACTTGTTGTTTTGAAGACCCTACAAAACACCTTCCCTACCAATGTGAGTTTAGTGATAATGGAATCGTATCTTCATGTGCTAAGGGTGTTTATAGTTACTATGATGTTCAACAAATTGAAAAATTTGTTGCTTTTAAGGGTGCTTATGAAATTGCTTCTTTGATTGAAAAGTATGATGCTACTCTTTACAAATCTGAAAATTTTGCCATATTTAAATATTGTTATGATAATTATGCTTCTAATGCCTATGTTAAACCGTATATTGAGGACTACTCCGCTGTCCAAGAAGAGACTAATATTTTGTAGGAGTCTATGGAAGAAGAAATTAATGACATTGTGAGCTCATTGGATGAAAAATATGACGAGGAGAGCGAAGAACAAAAGGAGGAAGAGCGGATTAGCTACCCGTGCCCACCTTCCAAGGAGAGTACCTCTTCAACTCATACATTGTTTAATTTCCCTTCGTTCTTACCGAAGGATGAATGCTATGATGATTGTTATTATCCCGTTGATTCTTTTGAAATATCCCTTTTTGATGATGCTT
Source organism: Secale cereale (assembly GCA_902687465.1). Taxonomy (NCBI): domain Eukaryota; kingdom Viridiplantae; phylum Streptophyta; class Magnoliopsida; order Poales; family Poaceae; genus Secale; species Secale cereale. The sequence goes on from LR738715.1 coordinate 731,015,486, forward strand.
GCTATGCTTGTGGCCAAGATGCCAATATGAATTATGCCTATGGAGATGAACTTGCTATAGTTCCTTATGTTAAACATGAGATAGTTGCTATTGCACCCACACATGATAGTCCTATTATCTTTTTGAATTCTCAAAACTACACTATATCGAAGAAGTTTCCACTTATTAAGGATTATATTGATGGGTTGCCTTTTTCCGTTACACATGATGATTTTGATGAGTATAATATGCATGTGCTTGCTGCTCCTACTTGCAATTATTATGAGAGAGGAACTACATCTCCACCTCTATATGTTTCCAACATTATAAAATTGCAAGAAACTGCTTATACTATGCATTGGCCTTTACTTGATGTGCATGAATTGTTCTTGTATGACATGCCTGTGCATAGGAAGAGAGTTAGACTTCGTTTTTTCTTGACACATATCACTTTGTGCTCATTACTAAATGCTAAATCGTTTCTAATTAAAATTGGCTTTGATATACCTTGGGATCCGGGTGGATCCATTACTTGAGCACTTTATGCGTAGCTTAATGGCTTTAAAGAAAGCGCTGCCAGGGAGACAACCCGGAAGTTTTAGAGAGTCATTTATTTCTGTTGTGTGCTTTTATAAAGTTTAAAAATGAAAAAAAATAGGGGAAACTAAAATTTTTCAAAAAGAAAAGCGAAAGTGAGAAAGACAAGCATTGTTAAAGTGGGAGCTAGCCTTGAACCTTGTTCATGCCCATGGAAACTTTGTGAACCTTGATTACATAAACTTTTCAACAAAACTAATTATCCCCTTGTACAATTCCATTGTATTATAAAAATAATGTGCCAAGAGTTTCCTTTAGGATGATTATACTGCTTGTTGGTTTGTGCGGTGCAAAAATAGAAACTTTGGCTACAGTGCGCGATTTTACATTTTTTTACTGGGACTCGAAAGGATCTGAAACTTTTTGCAAAGTCTTGATATACAAATTGTTGATTTTTCCTAATTTTTCCAGATTTTTTAGAGTTACAGAAGTATGGTTAATGTTCAGATTACTACAGACTGTCCTGTTTTCACAGATTGCTGTTATAGCTTCATTATTTGCATATGTTTGAATTCTTGTTGAAGCCTCCTTGACTTGGGGCCATATAATTGTGATAGCATATAGTAGGTAATGTTTGTTTATAATTATACAATAATGTTAGAGCAGTACATGATGGGATTTTATTGATCATATGCACTAACCCCGCCACTAAAAGTTTGGTTAAGTTTTGTGTGGATGAAGTGTTCGAAGATTGAGGAGGTCTCGCTGTGAGAAGAAGGAGGAGAGGCAAGAACTCAAGCTTGGGGATGCCCGAGGCACCCCAAGTAAATATTCAAGGAGACTCAAGCGTCTAAGCTTGGGGATACCCCGGAAGGCATCCCATCTTTCTTCAACAAGTATCGGTATGTTTTCGGATTCATTTCGTTCACATGATATGCGTAAACTCTTGGAGCGTCGTGCATTTTTTTTAATAAATGCACCATGCTGGTATGAGATAGTCCTTGGTAGATTTATAGAATGCTCTTTGCACTTCACTTATATCTTTTGAGTATGGATTTATAGAATGCTTCATGTGCTTCACTTATATCATTTGAAGTTTGGATTGCCTGTTTCTCCTCACATAGAAAACCGCCATTTGTAGAATGCTCTTTTACTTCACTTATATTTGTTAGAATGTGGGCATATCTTTTGTAGAAAGAATTAAAACTCTCTTGCTTCACTTATATCTATTTAGAGAGTTGACAGGAATTGGTCATTCACATGGTTAGTCATAAAATCCTACATAAACTTGTAGATCGCTGAATATGATATGTTTGATTCCTTGCAATAGTTTTGCGATATAAAGATGTTGATATTAGAGTCATGCTAGTGGGTAGTTGTGGATTGTAGAAATACTTGTGTTGAGGTTTGTGATTCCCGAAGCATGCACGTAAGGTGAACCGTTATGTGAGGAAGTTGGAGCATGATTTATTTTTTGATTGTCATCCTTTGTGTGGAGGTTGGAATCGCGCGATGGTTAACTCCTACCAACCCTTCCCCTAGGAGCCTGTGTGTAGTACTTTGTTTTGATGGCTAATAAATTTTTGCAATAAGTATGTGAGTTGTTTATGACTAATGTTGAGTCCATGGGTTATACGCACTCTCACCCTTCCACCTTGCTAGCCACTCTAGTATCGCGCAATTTTCGCTGGTGCATCAAACCACCTTTTATCCTTCCTCAAAACAGCCACCATATCTACCTATTATGGCATTTCCATAGCCATTCTGAGATATATTGCCACGTAACTCCACTATTTCGTTTATTATGACACGCACCATCATTGGCATATTGCCTTGCATGATCGTAAAATAGCTAGCATGATGTTTTCATGGCTTGTCCGTTTTTTGATGTCATTGCTATTCTAGATCATTGCACATCCCGGTAGACCGCCGGAGGCATTCACATAGAAACATATTTTGTTCTACCTTCGAGTTGTAATCTTTGAGTTGTAAGTAAATAAAGGTGTGATGATCTTCATTATTAGAGCATTGTCCCGTGTGAGGAAAAAAAGAGAAAGGCCAAATAAAAAAAGAAGATGGCCCAAAAAAGAGAGGGGGCTAAAAAAAGGGAAAATCCCCTCCAAAAAAATGAGAGAAAAATAGAGAAGGGACAATGCTACTATCCTTTTCCACACTTGTGCTTCAAAGTAGCACCATAATCTTCATGATAGAGAGTCTCTTGTTTTATCACTTTCATATACTAGTGGGAATTTTCATTTTAGAACTTGGCTTGTATATTCCAACGACGGGCTTCCTCAAATGCCCTAGGTCTTCATGAGCAAGCAAGTTGATGCACACCCACTGGTTTTCCTTTTGAGCTTTCATACAATTATAGCTCTAGTGCATCCGTTACATGGCAATCCCTACTCACGCACATTGATATCGATTGATGGACATCTCCATAGGCCATTGATTTGCCTAGTTGATGTGAGACTTTCTCCCTCCTTTTGTCTATCACCACCTTCTATTCCACCCATAGTGCTATGTCCATGGCTCACGCTCATGTATTGTGTGAAAGTTGAAAAAGTTTGAGTACTAAAGTATGAAACAATTGCTTGGCTAAAACCGGGGTTGTGCATGATTTAAATACTTTGTGTGGTGAAGGTGGAGCATAGCCAGACCATATGATTTTGTAGGGATAACTTTCTTTGGCCATGTTATTCTGAAAAGACATGATTGCTTTATTAGTATGCTTGAAGTATTATTGTCTTAATGTCAAATAATAGACTATTGCTTTGAATCACTCGTGTCTTAATATTCATGCCATGATTAGATTACATGATCAAGATTATGCTAGGTAGCATTCCACATCAAAAATTATTTTTTTATCATTTACCTACTCGAGGACGAGCAGGAATTAAGCTTGGGGATGTTGATACGTCTCCGTCGTATCTATAATTTTTTTATTGTTCCATGCCAATATTCTACAACTTTTATATATTTTTGGGAACTTTTTATACTATTTTTGGGACTAACATATTGATCCAGTGCCCAGTGCCAGTTCCTGTTTGTTGCATGTTTTTTGTTTCGCAGAATATCCATATCAAACGGAGTCCAAACGGGATAAAAATGGACGGAGATTTTTTTTGGAATATATGTGAATTTTGGGAAGTGGAATCAATGTGAGACGATGCCCGAGTGGCCCATGAGGGTGAGGGGCGCGCCCTGGGCCCTCGTGGCCACTACGTAAGGCGATTGATGCCCTTCTTTTGCCGCAAGAAAGCTAATATCCGGATAAAAATCGTGTGCAAAATTCAGCCCAATCGGAGTTACGGATCTCCGAGAATTTAAAAAACGATGGAAGGCGAGAATCTGGAACGCAGAAACAGAGAGAGAGAGAGACAGAGAGAGAGAGAGACAAATAGAGAGAGAGAGAGAGAGAGAGAGAGAGAGAGAGAGAGAGAGAGAGAGATCCAATCTCGGAGGGGCTCTCGCCCCTCCCACGCCATGGAGACCATGGACCAGAGGGGAAACCCTTCTCCCATCTAGGGAGAAGGTCAAGGAATAAGAAGGAGGGGCACTCTTTCCCCCTTGCTTCCGGTGACACCGGGGTGCCGCCGGGGCCATCATCGTCACCACAATCTACACCAAGAACCTCACCGCCATCATTGCCAACTCTTCCCCCTCTATGCAGTGGTGTAACCCCTCTTCTACCCACTATAATCTCTACCTAAACATGGTGCTCAACACTGTATATTATTTCCCAATGATGTATGGCTATCCTATGATGTTTGAATAGATCCGTTTTGTCCTATGGGTTAATTGATGATCGTGATTGGTTTGAGTTGCATGCTTTATTATTAGTGATGTCCTATGGTGCTCTCCGTGTCGCGCAAGCGTGAGGGATCCCCGCTGTAGGGTTTGCAATATGTTCATGATTTGCTTATGGTGGGTGGCATGAGTGACAGAAGCACATACCCGAGTAAGTAGGTTGTTTGCGTATGGGAATAAAGAGGACTTGATATTCTAATGCTATGGTTGGGTTTTACCTTAATGGTCTTCAGTAGTTGCGGATGCTTGCTAGAGTTCCAATCATAAGTGCATATGATCCAAGAAGAGAAAGTATGTTAGCTTATGCCTCTCCCTCAAATAAGATTGCAATAGTGATTACCGGTCTAGTTATCGATTGCCTAGGGACAAATAACTTTCTCGTGACAAAAAGCTCTCTACTAAAACTAATTTAGTTGTGTCTTTATCTAAACAGCCCCTACTTTTTATTTACGCGCTCTTTATATTATTGCAAACATATCCCACAAAAACTACAAAGTACTTCTAGTTTCATACTTGTTCTAGGTAAAATAAACGTCAAGCGTGCGTAGAGTTGTATCGGTGGTCGATAGAACTTGAGGGAATATTTGTTCTACCTTTAGCTCCTCGTTCGGTTCGACACTCTTACTTATCGAAAGAGGCTACATCTGATCCCCTACACTTGTGGGTTATCACGGCATTGTTCATTTGCGTGGCTGGCTATTAAGAGCGGATGATGGACCTCCGACCGACTCGCATGGAGGGGGCTTCCTCACCATAGGACATGCACACTGTGCAACCAGGACGACGAGACCATGACCCACATCATGATTGGGTGTGTATTCGCAAGGGAGATATGGGCAAGGGTCTGCATGGCTATGGGACAACCAGGAAGAGCGCCAACACTGGATGAGACGTTGCCCGGGTAGTGCATAAGGCAAGAGGAAATCGGGCAACACCGGAAGATGGTAAGGGCAATTTGCATCCTTGTCCTGTTGGGTAACCTAGCAGAATTCAAAAAAATTCTACGCTTTCACCAAGATCCATCTAAGGAGACATCTAGCAACGAGCATATTAGAGTGCATCTACATACCCTTTTGTAGATCGCGAGCAGAAGCTTTCGAAGAAGCGTGGATGAAGTAGTCGTACTCTTCGCGTTCTTCGTCACCGATGATCTAGCGCCGAACGGACGGCACCTCCGCGTTCAACACACGTCCGGTACAGCAATGTCACCTCCTTATTGATCCAGCAAGGGGGAAGGAGAGGTCGTCGGAGATCCAGCAGCACGACGGCGTGGTGGTGGATGCAGCGGGAAATCCTGCAGGGCTTCGCCGGCGCCCTGCGGAAGGAGATAGAGGTGTGACGGGAGGGGGAGAGACACCAGAGGATTGGGTGCGGCTGCCCTCTCCCCCCCCACACATATATATAGGGGCGCAGGGGGGTGCGCCAGCCCCTGCAGATCCCATCTGCAAAGGGGGCGGTGGCCTGGGGGGGAAACTTGCCCCCCAAGGCATAGGGGGCGCCTCCCTCCCCTAGGGTTTCAACCCTAGGCGCATGAGGGAGGGCCCAGTAGGGTGCGCCAGCCCACCAGGGGCTGGCCCCCTTCCCCTTGCGGCCTAGGGGCCCCACCGAGATGGGTGGCCCCACCCAGTGGACCCCCGGGACCCCTCCGGTGGTCCCGGGACACTCCTGGTGACCCCCGGAGATCACCCGATGGCCGAAACTGGACTTCCTATATATCATTCTTTACCTCCGGACCATTCCGGAACTCCTCGTCATGTCCGGGATCTCATTCGGGACTCTGAACAACTTTTGGGTTTCCACGTGCATGTATCTCTACGACCCTAGCGTCACCGAACCTTAAGTGTGTAGACCCTACGGGTTCGGGAGACACGTAGACATGACCGAGACCACTCTCCGGTCAATAACCAACAGCGGGATCTGGATACCCATGTTGGTTCCCACGTGTTCCTCGATGATCTTCATCAGATGAACCACTGTGTCAAGGATTCACTCAATCTTGTAGTTATTCCCTTTGTCCATCGGTACGGTACTTGCCCGAGATTCGATCGTCGGTATTCCCGATACCTTGTTCAATCTCGTCATGGCAAGTCTCTTTACTCGATCCGTAATCCATCATCCCGTGACTAACTCCTTAGTCACCTTGAGCTCATTATGATGATGTCTTACCGAGTGGGCCCAGAGGTACCTCTCCGTCATACGGAGTGACAACATCCCAGTCTCGGTTCGTACCAACTCAACAGACACTTTCGGAGATACCCGATGCGTACCTTTATAGTCACCCAGTTACGTTGTGATGTTTGGCACACCCAAAGTATTCCTACGGCATCCGGGAGTTGTACAACCTCATGGTCTAAGGAATAAATACTTGACACTGAAAAGCTTATGCATTACGAACTAAACGATCTCGTGCTATGCTCAGGATTGGGTCTTGTCCATCACATCATTCTCCTAATGATGTGATCCCGTTATCACTGACATCCTATGTCCATGGTCAGGAAACTGTGACCATCTGCTGATCAACGAGCTGGTAACTAGAGGCCTACCAGGGACTCAATGTGGTCTATATATTCACACATGTATCGCTGTTTCCTTACAATACAATTCAAGCATGAATAACAGACGATTATCATGAACAAGGAAATATAATAATAATACTTTTTATTATTGCCTCTAGGGCATATTTCCAACAGTCTCCCACTTGCACTAAAGTCAATAATCTAGTTACATTGTGATGAATCGAACACCCATAGAGTTCTGGTGTTGATCATGTTTTGCCCGTGGAAGAGGTTTAGTCAACGGGTCTGCAACATTCAGATCCGTATGCATTTTAAAAATATCTATGTCTCCATCTTGAACATAATTCCGGATCGAGTTGAAACGGCGCTTGATGTGTTTGGTCTTCTTGTGAAACCTGGGCTCCTTGGTAATGGCAAAAGCTCCAGTGTTGTCACAGAAGAGAGTCATTGGGCTTGACGTGCTTGGAATGACTCCTAGGTCGGTGATGAACTCCTTCATCCGGACTCCTTCCTGTGCCGCTTCGCGAGCAGCTATGTACTCCGCTTCACATGTAGAATGCGCCACGACACTCTGCTTGCAACTGCACCAGCTGACTGCTCCACCATTCAAAATATATACGTATCCGGTTTGTGACTTCGAGTCATCCAGATCTGTGTCGAAGCTAGCATCGACGTAACCCTTTACGACGAGCTCTTCGTCACCTCCATAAACGAGAAACATATCCTTAGTCCTCTTCAGGTACTTTAGGATGTTCTTGACCGCTGTCCAGTGTTCCATAGCGGGATCACTTTGGTACCTCCCTACCAAACTTATGGCAAGGTTCACATCAGGTCTGGTACACAGCATGGCATACATGATAGAACCTATGGCCGAGGCATAGGGTATGACACTCATCTTTTCTCTATCTTCTGCCGTGGTCGGCGACTGAGCCTTGCTCAATCTCATACCTTGCAAAACAGGCAAGAACCCCTTCTTGGACTGATCCATATTGCACTTCTTCAATATCTTGTCAAGGTATGTACTTTGTGAAAGACCGATGAGGCGTCTTGATCTATCTCTATAAATTTTGATGCCTAATATGTAAGCTGCTTCTCCAAGGTCCTTCATTGAAAAACTCTTATTCAAGTAGGCCTTTACACTTTCCAAGAATTCTATATCATTTCCCATCAGCAATATGTCATCCACATATAATATGAGAAATGCTACAGAGCTCCCACTCACTTTCTTGTAGATACAGGCTTCTCCATAAGTCTGTATAAAGCCAAACGCTTTGATCACATCATTAAAGCGAATATTTCAACTCCGAGATGCTTGCACCAGCCCGTAGATCGAGCGCTGGAGCTTGCATACCTTGTTAGCATTTACTAGATCGACAAAACCTTCCGGCCGCATCATATACAGCTCTTCCTTGAGGAAGCCATTAAGGAATGCCGTTTTGACGTCCATTTGCCATATCTCATAATCATAGAATGCGGCAATAGCTAACATGATTCTTACTGACTTCAGCATCGCTACGGGAGAGAAAGTCTCGTCATAGTCGATCCCTTGAACTTGTCGATAACCCTTAGCGACAAGCCGAGCCTTATAGATGGTCACATTACCATCCGCGTCTGTCTTCTTCTTAAATATCCATTTATTTTCTATGGCGTTCCTATCATCAGGCAAGTCCACCAAAGTCCATACTTTGTTTTCATACATGGTTTCTATCTCGGATTTCATGGCTCCAAGCCATTTATTGGAATCTGGGCCCGCCATCGCTTCTTCATAGTTCGAATGTTCACCGTTGTCTAACAACATGATTCCCATGACAGGGTTGCCGTACCACTCTGGTGCGGAACGTGCCCTTGTGGACCTTCGAAGTTCAGTAGTAACTTGATCTGTTTCTTCATGATCATCATCATCAACTTCCTCCCTTGTCGGTGCAGGCACCTCAGGAACAATTTCCTGCGCTGCGCTACTTTCCGGTACAGGAGGGGTGACTGTCACCTCATCAAGTTCTACTTTCCTCCCACTCACTTCTTTCTAGAGAAACTCTTTCTCCAGAAAGGATCCATTCTTGGCAACAAAGACCTTGCCTTCGGATCTGTGGTAGAAGGTGTACCCAATCGTTTCCTTTGGGTACCCTATGAAGACGCATTTTTCCGATTTGGGTTCGAGCTTTTCAGGTTGAAGTTTCTTGACATAAGCATCGCAACCCCAAACTTTCAGAAACGACAGCTTCGGTTTCTTGCCAAACCAAAGTTCATACGGTGTCGTCTCAACGGATTTCGACGAAGCCCTACTTAAAGTGAATGCGGCAGTCTCTAAAGCATAACCCCAAAAAGATAGCGGTAAATCGGTAAGGGACATCATAGATCGCACCATGTCCAACAGAGTACGATTTCGACGTTCGGACACACCGTTACGCTGAGGTGTTCCGGGCGGTGTCAATTGTGAAACAAGTCCACATTTCCTAAGGTGCGTGCCAAATTCATGACTCAAATATTCACCCCCACGATCCGATCGTAAGAATTTTATTTTCTTGTCTCGTTGATTCTCAACCTCATTCTGAAATTCCTTGAACTTTTCAAAGGTCTCAGACTTGTGCTTCATCAAGTAGATATACCCATATCTACTCAAGTCATCCGTGAGGGTGAGAACATAACGATAGCCTCCGCGAGCCTCAACACTCATTGGACCGCACACATCGGTATGTATGATTTCCAATAAGTTGGTTGCTCGCTCCATTGTTCCGGAGAACGGAGTCTTGGTCATCTTGCCCAAGAGGCATGGTTCGCATGTGTCAAATGATTCATAATCAAGAGACTCCAGAAGTCCATCAGCATGAAGCTTCTTCATACGTTTGACACCAATATGACCAAGGCGGCAATGCCACAAGTATGTGGGACTATCATTATCAACTTTACATCTTTTGGCATCCACACTATGAATATGTGTATCATCACGATCGAGATTCATCAAAAATAAACCATTGACCAGCGGGGCATGACCATAAAACATATCTCTCAAATAAATAGAACAACCATTATTCTCAGATTTAAATGAGTAGCCATCTCGCATAAGACGAGATCCAGATACAATGTTCATGCTCAAAGCTGGTACTAAATAACAATTATCGAGGTTTAAAACTAATCCGGAGGGTAGATGTAGAGGCAGTGTGCCGACGGCGATCACATCGACCTTGGAACCATTCCCGACGCGCATCGTCACCTCGTCCTTCGCCAGCCTCCGCTTATTCTGCAACTCCTGCTTAGAGTTACAAATATGAGCAACTGCACCGGTATCGAATACCCAGGAGCTACTACGAGCGCTGGTAGGGTACACATCAATAACATGTATATCACATATACCTTTCGGCCTTCTTGTCCGCTAAGTATTTAGGGCAGTTCCGCTTCCAGTGACCCGTTCCCTTGCAATAAAAGCACTCTGTCTCAGGCTTGGGTCCATACTTTGGCTTCTTCCCGGCAACAGGCTTAACGGGCGCGGCAACTCCCTTGCCGTCCTTCTTGAAGTTCTTCTTACCCTTGCCCTTCTTGAACTTAGTGGTTTTAGTGACCATCAACACTTGATGTTCTTTCTTGATATCCACCTCCGCTGATTTCAGCATCGAATACACCTCGGGAATGGACTTCTCCATCCCCTGCATATTGAAGTTCAACATGAAGCTCTTGTAGCTTGGTGGGAGCGACTGGAGGATTCTGTCAACGACCGCTTCGTCTGGGAGATTCATTCCCAACTGAGACAAGCGGTTGTGCAATCCAGAAATCTTGAGGATGTGCTCACTGACAGAACTGTTTTCCTCCATCTTACAGCTGTAGAATGCGTCGGAGACGTCATATCTCTCGACTCGGGCATGAGCTTGGAAAACCATTTTCAGCTCTTGGAACATCTCAAAGCCTCGTGGTGCTCAAAACGCTTTTGGAGCCCCGATTCAAAGCTATAAAGCATGCCGCACTGAACCAGGGAGTAATCATCACAACGCGACTGCCAAGCATTCATAACATCTTGGTTTACCGGGGCGGGAGCGTCACCTAGTGGTGCATCTAGGACATAAGTTTTCTTGGCAGCTATGAGGATGATCCTCAGGTTACGGACCCAGTCCGTGTAGTTGCTACCATCGTCTTTCAGCTTGGATTTCTCTAGGAACGCGTTGAAGTTGAGGGTGACATGAGCGTGGGCCATTTGATCTACAAGAGATATTGTAAAGAATTTAGACTAAGTTCATGATAATTAAGTTCATCTTAATCAAATTTTAATGAACTCCCACTCAGATTGACATCTCTCTAGTCATCTAAGTGATACACGATCCGAATCGACTAGCCCGTGTCCGATCATCACGTGAGACGGACTAGTCATCAACGGTGAACATCTTCATGTTGATCGTATCTTCTATACGACTCGTGTTCGACCTTTCGGTCTTCCGTGTTCTGAGGCCATGGCTGTACATGCTAGGCTCGTCAAGTAAACCCTAAGTGTATTGCTTGTGTAAATCTGGCTTACACCCGTTGTATGCGAACGTTAGAACCTATCACACCCGATCATCACGTGGTGCTTCGGAACAATGATCCTTAGCAACGGTGCACAGTTAGGGGGACACAATTCTTGAAATTTTAGTGAGAGATCATCTTATTTACTACCGTCGTTCTAAGTAAACAAGACGCATAAACATGATAAACATCACATGCAATCAATTAAAGTGACATGATATGGCCAATATCATCTTGCTCCTTGGATCTCCATCTTCGGGGCACCATGATCATCTTGTCACCGGCTCGACACCATGATCTCCATCATTGTGTCTTGAAGAAGTCGTCACGCCAACTATTACTTCTACTACTATGGCTAACGTTTAGCAATAAAGTAAAGTAATTACATGGCGTTATTCAGTGACACGCAGGTCATACAATAATTAAGACAACTCCTATGGCTCCTGCCGGTTGTCAAGTTCATCGACATGCAAGTCGTGATACCCTATTACAAGAACATGATCAATCTCATACATCACATATATCATTCATCACATCTTCTTGGCCATACCACATCACATAGCACATGCTGCAAGAACAAGTTAGACGTCCTCTAATTGTTGTTGCAAGTTTTTACGTGGCTTCTATAGGTTTTCTAGCAAGAACGTTTCTTACCTACGCCAAAACCACAACGTGATTTTTCAATTTCTATTTACCCTTCATAAGGACCCTGTTCATCGAATCTGATCCGACTAAAGTAGGAGAGACAGACACCCGCCAGCCAGCTTATGCATCTAGTGCATGTCTGTCGGTGGAACCAGTCTCACGTAAGCGTACGTGTATGGTCGGTCCGGGCCGCTTCATCCCACAATACCGCCGAATCAAGATTAGACTAGTAACGGCAAGAAAGTTGAGCAAACTCTACGCCCATAACTGCTTTGTGTTATACTCGTGCAAGATGCTACGCAAAAGACCTAGCTCAGACGCCACTGTTGGGGTAACGTAGCAGAATTCAAAAAAATTCTACGCTTTCACCAAGATCCATCTAAGGAGACATCTAGCAACGAGCATATTAGAGTGCATCTACATACCCTTTTGTAGATCACGAGCGGAAGCTTTCGAAGAAGCGTGGATGAAGTAGTCGTACTCTTCGCGTTCTTCGTCACCGATGATCTAGCGCCGAACGGACGGCACCTCCGCGTTCAACACACGTCCGGTACAGCAACGTCACCTCCTTCTTGATCCAGCAAGGGGGGAGGAGAGGTCGTCGGAGATCCAGCAGCACGACGGCGTGGTGGTGGATGCAGCGGGAAATCCTGCAGGGCTTCGCCGGCGCCATACGGAAGGAGATAGAGGTGTGACGGGAGGGGGAGAGGCGCCAGAGGATTGGGTGCGGCTGCCCTCTCCCCCCCCCCCACATATATATAGGGGGCCAGGGGGGTGTGCCAGCCCCTGCAGATCCCATCTGCAAAGGGGGCGGCGGCCTGGGGGGAAACTTGCCCCCCAAGGCATAGGGGGCGCCTCCCACCCCTAGGGTTTCAACCCTAGGCGCATGAGGGAGGGCCCAGTAGGGTGCGCCAGCCCACCAGGGGCTGGCCCCCTTCCCCTTGCGGCCTAGGGGCCCCACCGGGTGATTGGCCTCGAACCCCTCGTTGGTTACCCCAAGTGGAAGGTGTAAGATGCAGTAAGTAGAAGTGTTTTCCCTTAGCAAAGATGCCAAGGATCGAATCCCCAGAGACTCCTAGGTTCAACAAGTAGGTGTCAAGTGCTACGGCGCTAGATTAGTAGCAATCAACGTGGACCTGCACACAGATACAAATAACTTTGCTCCCAACGAGTACAGAGAGGTTGTCAATCCCTCCGGCCTTGTAGTTCACAAAGGATTAAAACCAATGATAGTAGTGATAGATAATGTTTTGCAATAGTAAATAATAACGGAAAGTAAATAGCGGATGTGATCAATGATGGTAATATGGACCGGAGTCTCATGATGTTCACTAGTGATGTCTCTCTCCCAAAAGACGATAAAACAGCTATGTGAGGTAAACAAATTACAGCTGGAAAATTGACAGGACCACGAACGCAAACCAATGCTGACTACCTTGCAAGAAAGGTTGAGGTTCAAAGCATGGGCGGTACGCCAAAGTAAGTAGACCGAAATCCATCAATATCTACTACTAATCATCCACCTTGAGATATCTATCCAGAACATCTCGCTGGTATTAAGTTGCGAGTCCCACCAATCGTGTAAACTCAATGCAACAGACAAATGCATTAAAAGAACATTGCGTAAAGTAAACAATCCTTGCACCCGCGGGCACAAGCACCGTTGTTTTCCCCCTTGTGGCGATAGCACATCCCCTAGACTCATGTTTCTATCACTCAAGCTAGTCATCGAGGGGCATGAACCCACAATCGAGCATAACGTTCCCTCTTGGAGTCACTACCTACTACTCGGCCAAAGCAATAAGTAACAACGAAGAACATGCAAGAATTGCTTATGAACAAAAATATAAAAGAGGTGAATCAAATATATTACTCAAGATCAATCTGAACATAATCTCATAATCCATCGGATCCCAGCAAACTCAACATAGCAACAGCATAAGGATTACATAGGTGCCTCGATCATGTAGGGCAGCTCACGAGGACTAATTAGTGAAGCACAAGAACGGCAGGAGAACATCACATAGCTACTGGTCATGGACTCATGGTCCAAGGGAGACTACTCACGAGTCATCCGGGAGGCGTCCATGGTGGTGGAGAAGCTTCCGGTGGTGATCCTGCCCTCCGGCAGGGTGCCGGGAAGAGTTCTCCTGGTGCTCCCGATCTTGGAAGCGGCGGCGGCGGCGGAACAGAGATGGGATCGCGAAAAGGGTTCCTGTTCTGAGGGTTACGGAGGACCCTTTAAATATATGCCAAAGTAGGGCATCGGGGGAGCTTCGGGGGGCCCAGGCGCCCCCCCCCCC
>LR738715.1:731030011-731102202 GCA_902687465.1 Secale cereale
GCCCCCCCCCCCCAGGCTGCCCTTCGGACGCAGTGTTGTTTCCGGAACGCTGATTTTTTATATAATTTTTCTGGATTTTTCTGGGTAGTTCTCGAAACGTGAAAACCTGAAATACAAAAACAGCCGAAAACAGGATCTGGCACTGGGGTGCACTGGATTAGTAAGTTAGTCCAAATATGATCAAAAGTGTATGGAAGTGTATGAATATCATAGCAATATCACCCAAAAGTGGCATGGAGCAAGCAAAAATTATAGATACGTTTTGGACGTATCACCGGGATGGGTGGCCCCACCCGGTGGACCCCCGGGACCCCTTCGGTGGTCCCGGGACACTCCCGGTGACCCCCGGAGATCACCCGATGGCCAAAACTGGACTTCCTATATATCATTCTTTACCTCCGGACCATTCCAGAACTCCTCGTCACGTCCGGGATCTCATCCGGGACTCCGAACAACTTTCGGGTTTCCACGTGCATGTATCTCTACGACCCTAGCGTCACCGAACCTTAAGTGTGTAGACCCTACGGGTTCGGGAGACACGTAGACATGACCGAGACCACTCTCCGGTCAATAACCAATAGTGGGATCTGGATACCCATGTTGGTTCCCACGTGTTCCTCGATGATCTTCATCGGATGAACCACTGTGTCAAGGATTCACTCAATCTCGTAGTTATTTCCTTTGTCCATCGGTACGGTACTTGCCCGAGATTCGATCGTTGGTATTCCCGATACCTTGTTCAATCTCGTCATGGCAAGTCTCTTTACTCGATCCGTAATCCATCATCCCGTGACTAACTCCTTAGTCACCTTGAGCTCATTATGATGATGTCTTACCGAGTGGGCCCAGAGGTACCTCTCCGTCATACGGAGTGACAACATCCCAGTCTCGGTTCGTACCAACTCAACTGACACTTTCGGAGATACCCGATGCATACCTTTATAGTCACCCAGTTACGTTGTGACGTTTGGCACACCCAAAGTATTCCTACGGCATCCGGGAGTTGTACAACCTCATGGTCTAAGGAATAAATACTTGACACTGAAAAGCTTATGCATTACGAACTAAACGATCTCGTGCTATGCTCAGGATTGGGTCTTGTCCATCATATCATTCTCCTAATGATGTGATCCCGTAATCACTGACATCCTATGTCCATGGTCAGGAAACCGTGACCATCTGCTGATCAACGAGTTGGTAACTAGAGGCCTACCATGGACTCAATGTGGTCTATATATTCACACATGTATCGCTGTTTCCTTACAATACAATTCAAGCATGAATAACAGACGATTATCATGAACAAGGAAATATAATAATAATACTTTTTATTATTGCCTCTAGGGCATATTTCCAACATGTCCTATGGGAACTTTGAACACATCGCAACGCCGTGGTCTTCGACGGGGTGATGCCATCTACACGGCAGGTGCTGCAGCGCATCGGCAGCGAGGCCCGTGCGTGGAGGCAGGCAGGCCTTTTGCGAGGGGAAGTCGAGGCGTTCTTCATTGGCCTGGCACTGTGGGATTATAGTGAGTAGTTGATCACAACTAGTTAGAGCAGTGGTGTGGTCTTCGAGCCACATGTACATATTCTTGTAAGATCGAACGTGGAGGAAGTCTTCCATTTCTCCTTTAATATATGATACGCACACTCATGCGTATTCAAGAGAAAAAAAAACACGATATGAGCATTATCTGTGAGAACCCAGAACTTCTCCAGTCCTCAAGGGAAAAATACATAGCTCAAACACTTCATTAGGAACCATGCTAGCTTGATCACAACCGAACATCCTCCTCTCGGACATCTTTTTTTAAAGAAGGATAACCCATGTGCTCTCTGCATCATTTGATGGACACAATCATATATTATTATATACTAGTAAATGTGTCCGTGCTTTGCAAAGGGGTGAACCAATTCTTGCACATATCTAGCGACCCATATGTTGTTACTTCCACTCGTCACCATTACCGCCGACTATGGTCACGTTGTCTACCTGCTTACATGACAAACATGGTCACAAGGCGATGAGATTAGTCATCACACTCTAGCACGCGACTTTCGTGAACCCCTCCCTACACCGGCTTGCAATTACAAATTTATAATGATGGTGGGCTTCGCCCCATCTCATCTAGCACAAGACCCGTGTGTTGCTATCGGCAAAAGGTAAAAAATACCTCCACATGCACCAATGAAAACGTTAAAATCATCTACTTTTTGCCTCTTTGTTGACCATTATGTGGTTCATCAATCTGTCAGCTCCGTCCCGCGGAGACCCGATGTTGAGTGAGAGGATGCATCAATGTCGACGGCCGGGCATGCACCTCTCGCCAATGTGAATTGGAAGTAGATGGCATGCAAGCGTAGGTTGACGACGGCCATTGGTAGAAAATTCGAATATGAAGCAAGGATAAATAGACAATCAAGTCATGGTCTCCTTTTCTCTCTTATTACTAACTAACAAATTCATTTAATTTTTTACATTTATGAAAAAAAAACTTAAGAAACAAATATCATTTCCTATTGATTTTAGCTCTAAAGCTTTTTGCTGCCTCAAACTCACTGACCTATATTGAACCATTCAATATATAGCACACCCTTTTTTGGGGAGCGGATATATACTCCTAGAGTCGGTGCCTCCATTTTACTATGGTTCTCATTGATTGATAACTACACATCAAGTGCACCTTGACACTGGTAGCAAATGGTCGCACCCTCCCGCCCTCGCTTTTTTATTATAGGGCCAAGATGACACGACAGAAAAAAATTCAAGCCCTATATCTGCACAACAAGATGTAACAGAACATCCTTTCATTTCATTGATCAAAGCGTATTTGTAGTCACACAATTCATAGTTTTGAACATGCCAATGGCAGGATGGACACGTCCAGCAATCCTACATATGTTGTCAACTCTCCGCTTCGATGGCGGTGGCTAGGTCAACCTAGGTCAACCTAGGTGCTAGGTGAGGAGGCCATCATATACAGTGACAGTTCCTAGAGGGCATCCGAGGAGGCCGGGGAGGCTTGCTTCAGGCAGGAGCCTAGGGACGTCGTCTGATGCCCCGCAACGCCAGCCACTGCAGCACCTCGGTTGACAACTCAGCATTCTTTAAACAGCCTGAAATAATTCGTAGTGTCATTATAGATTGAAGTAAAGTTTGATATAAAAGTTTCTTCAGTGCTATATTTACCACGGGTATGAGGAAACCTTAGCAATAAATTAATATGGTCTGTAAGATGCATATGGTTTTTCAGTAAGAATTCACCCTTCCAAAGCATGAAACTTGCAGATTGCCACCCATCTTCAGTCACACTTGAGACCAGAGAGACTAAAATTGGAGGCGCTGCAATAGACCTCATCTTCCTGGAGGTAAGAGTTATTCAAGAGCTCACGTGCAGGAAGTCTTTCATCTACATGAGCTGGACAGATTTCTATGAAATTCTACTAGTGTTCCTGACTCTAAGTTAAACTGAAGTATTTTAGCAGTAAACATTATGTTAGCATCAGACTTACACAGTTGCTTTTGAAGAGCAAAAAGTTTAACACACATGTATTAGCAGGTCAAAAGTAACACCCGTTAACTCCATAATCCTAAACCTCAAGAAAAAACTCACCAAAAAATAACATGTAATAAACTGTTACCAGGAGTCCAGCATCGAGGACATCTTAAAGTCCACACATCTTATTGATGTTGATCTCGTGGTCTGTAGGGAAGATCACGCAGGGTGAGGAGACACGGAGTGGCGCCTTTTGAAGAACAAATGCCAAGTGTATGTGAGCTAAATATACTTATACAGATCTAGGGGATACGATGAGACTATTTTTCCTAGCACAGAAAGAAGTACATGATCGGCAATGGCACAAACAAATCTACACATAGCAAATAACCTGATACAGTATAGACTATACACCAAGGGAAACCGGAACAAAGCGATTCAGAAAATGTCCAAACTTTACAGACTCTGCAGGCTACAAAATCAGAACATATATACTCAGGTGCAGATTCTTCAAAATAACTTCAACTGGTTGTACCATTGCTCAGATCAAATATAAAATAGTAGCTGCATTTGTTCAGAACAAAGAATGAAGCATTCATAGCTTAGCTGCCCTTTGCTTCAGTTAACCAATACGTGCTAGCTTGCTTGATGGCTATGCCCAAAAAATCCAGAGTGAACAACTCTGAACCTAGCTCTAGCTAAAAGAACAAAATCATTGGCTTAGGTAAGCTTTACTCAGGTTGCTTGATGGTTGTGCCCAAAAAATTCAGTCAACAACTCTGAACCTGACTCTGGCTAAATTACAGACACTGTGACATGAGTAGCAACCTGAGTAAAGCTTACCTAAAAGAATAACATCACAAAGGCCTCTCACCAAGGACCCGGGAAGCATGCGTAAAACTGACGCTCCTTTCCATAAGAGAAATATAAGTGAACTGACAATCAACTCTTCTAGTCATCCATGCTTATATATAGTATAAAAATATGGTGAGTTCAGAAATTAGATATTTTCTTTAAAATAAACAAACAAAGAAAAGAAACATACCTATGCGGCCGGTCGAATAGGGAAGACATCGCATAATTGTTGTATGCATGAACCCAACAGTGGGCGTTTCAGGCACCCTGCAGGTAATTTTGTTGGGCACTAATCCATTAACAGGAGCATCAATAATGGTACTGAGCAAGAACCGTCGCTATGAACAGACATTGCAATGAATCTCGGTGGAGGCAGCGTCGAGCGGAGAGATTGCGCATGTGACAGCGGACGATGTAAGCACGGCCCAGTCGCAGTGATACAGGGAGGATGCGAAGGGCAGAGGTGTGCTGCTAGATTGACAGAAGAGGCAGAGAATAGCACATGGTTCAGCAAGGGGGATGGAATACTCAAGCAACTCATTGTAATTGCCACTGAAGCGTTCTGGTGCCATAAAGTCTAATGGGCCTGCATTTTAACACAATGGTTTTTAGTACACAACTAAAATATTTTTTTAAACAAAGTAACCTGATAGTATATCCACAGTAAATAGAATAGGTATATTTTCACAGATCCGTAGCTGTCAGAAAAACACAATGTCACACACCTTTGACACTTTCCTTTTTTCCATTGATGGAATAATGTCGCCAGACCATATAGTGGCCAATCTTCACCGTTCCATCAGGACTATTTACGAATATATTGTCACACTTTAAGTCGCTATGTATATTCGTTGGCTCCGAACTCTAATGATATTCCAGTCCTGTGAATATCTGTATTGGCCATCGTCTCATAGCTTTGATACCCACTTTCTTGTGCTTCCTACATAACCTGGTCATTGTTTCAAATTTCGGCAATCAAAATGTATTGAATAAAAGGGCGATAAGAGTGAAATCTATGTGTGGTTAATTTTCTAGATGCATTTAAGATGTGCGGTCAATCCCAATAAAATTTCCTTTGCACAAGAACAGACTCGGGCATAGTTAATAAGACGCCAAATTAATAAAGTACGTCAACTTGTAAACAGAATGGGTAATCCATAATAGAATCAGGCAAAGTATTACGAACGCTCCCCGGTAGGGAGAGACATATGAGTTGTGGTAAAGAAAAAGGGACATACTGCCTCAAACTGCGAGATGTGCATGGCTCTGTGATGATGTTAACTCTATTCTTGTTCTCACCAACCCATTAGGCAAATAACTTCTGAATGTTCTTGTCCCTCGGCGTCTTCAACAGCTGGATCTCCATACTCATTTGTTCCATCTTCTCTTTGGAACCCATGACAGAATCTTTAAACTATGTTTAGCTCCATGCCACCTCATCGCCCTCCAGCACATCGAAGGTTTAATAGCTATTGGAACAATATATATTAAGGAACACATGATGAGAAATTTCCAGCCTTACACGGCCACTGATAAATTCCAACCCAAAAACGGAACTGAAATGTTTAAACTTGATTAAAAAAACTGGGGTCTATTATAGGCTATAGGTTTGAATTTGGAGTCTGGCAGGCATACTAATGATGCAGCAAAGCGAATCAGATGAGCAAAATTAAATACGTTTTCCATGGATTTGTTGAGGTTCACTAAAAACATGAAATTGATCAGTGGATATTGTAGAATTCAAGCATGAAAGGTCGCACTTCATAGATGATCGGCCGAAATCAAACATGAAATCACACTCTAGACGATGGCTGGATGCCACAGATACGTAGAAAAAACATGAGATAGTTCAATTGAAGGATACACTGTGTTGGCCACGGGCGCCTCATGGCTTGGCTCGGCTTGTTCGCCTCCTCCAGAAGCAGGAGGACCTTGCCCAGGCGGGCGTTGCTCCAGTACGCACCTATGCCCGGCTTGGGGGGCTGTGGCCTCGGCGGACCTAGGACGCGCAGGATCCACGAGGGCGCTCCCGTACGCTCCTACGCCCGGGTTGGGACTCAGGAGCTCATGGCCTCGCCGGAGTTTCGTCCAGGCTGCGGCGGCACGCACACGGGGCCCATCTCCGTCATGCACAAACAATGCATCCGCTTGCGGTCCAGCGCGGCAACCCACGTTGGTCCAGCGGCGGCGCTCCGGTGGCCGGCCGGCATGGAGGTCCAACGGCCATGTCTTCCGCTTCCTGTGAAGGGGAGTGAGAGAGAGGAATGTGAGAAATGCAACCAGAGGGAAGGGAGGGAAGAAGGAGAGGAGGGTAGGGCGTCGCGTTAGTCCGGCGGCGGCGCTCAGATGGCCGGCCAGCGCGGGGCGGTGGTCCGGTATGGAGGTCCAGGGCCATGGCTTCCGCTTCCTGTGAAGGAGAGAGAGGGCGGTGTGAGAAATAGAACAGGAGGGAGGGGAAGGAAGAAGGAGAGGAGGGCATGGCGGCGCGTTGGTCCGGCGGAGCTCCGGTGGGTGGCGGCGCGGGGCGGTGGGGAGGCACGAGCGCGAGCCGCCCGTGCGTGGAGGCGCTGGGTACGGTCGGCGCCGGCGGACATGGGGAAATGCAGCAAGGTGTTTTATGTGAAAACGGTTTTATCAGAACAGTACTGCGGGTTTATTTTAAAGAAACAGAGGGGCTTTTTCACAAAAATGGCGACGACGTACCGCTTTATTAGTAGGGAAAGATTATTATATACTAGTAAATGTGCCCGTGCTTTGCAAAAGGGTGAACCAATTCTTGCACATATCTAGCGACCCATATGTTGTTACTTCCCCTCTTCACCATTATCGCCGACTGTGGTCACGTTGTCTACCTTCTTACATGACAAACATGGTCAATCCAAGGTGATGAGATTAGTCATCACACTCTAGCACGCGACTTTCGTGAACCCCTCCATACACCGGCTTGCAATTACAAATTTATAATGATGGTGGGCTTCGCCCCCGTCTCATCTAGCACAAGACCCGTGTGTTGCTATCGGCAAAAGGTGAAAAATACCTCCACATGCACCAATGAAAACGTTAAAATCATCTACTTTTTGCCTCTTTGTTGACCATTATCTGGTTCATCAATCTGTCAGCTCCGTCCCGCGGAGACCCGATGTTGAGTGAGAGGATGCATCAATGTCGACGGCCGGGCATGCACCTCTCGCCAATGTGAATTGGAAGTAGATGGCATGCAAGCGTAGGTTGACGACAGCCGTTGGCAGAAAATTCGAATATGGAGCAAGGATAAATAGACAATCAAGTCATGGTCTCCTTTTCTCTCTTATTACTAACAAACTAATTCATTTTCTTTTTTACATTTATCAAAAAAAACTTAAGAAACAAATACCATTTCCTATTGATTTTAGCTCTAAAGCTTTTTGCTGCCTCAAACTCACTGACCTATATTGAACCATTCAATATATAGCACACCCTTTTTTGGGGAGCGGATATATACTCCTAGAGTCGGTGCCTCCATTTTACTATGGTTCTCATTGACTGATAACTACACATCAAGTGCACCTTGATACTGGTAGCAAATGGTCGCACCCTCCCGCCCTCGCTTTTTTATTATAGGGCCAAGATGACACGACCGAAAATAATTCAAGCTCTATATCTGCACAACAAGATGTAATAGAACATCCTTTCATTTCATTGATCAAAGCGTATTTGTAGTCACACAATTCATAGTTTTGAACATGCCAATGGCAGGACGGACACGTCCAAAAATCCTACATATGTTGTCAACTCTCCGCTTCGATGGAGGTGGCTAGGTCAACCTAGGTCAACCTAGGTGCTAGGTGAGGAGGCCATCATACGCAGTGACAGTTCCTAGAGGGCATCCGAGGAGGCCGAGGAGGCCGGAGAGGCTTGCCTCAGGCAGGAGCCTAGGGACGTCGTCCTATGCCCGGCAACGCCAGCCACTGCAGCACCTCGGTTGACAACTCGGCATTCTTTAAACAGCCTGAAATAATTCGTAGTGTCATTACAGATTGAAGTAAAGTTTGATTTAAAAGTTTCTTCAGTACTATATTTACCACAGGTATGAGGAAACCTTAGCCATAAATTAATATGGTCTGTAAGATGCATATGGTTTTTCAGTAAGAATTCACCCTTCCAAAGCACGAAACTTGCAGATTGCCACCCATCTTCAGTCACACTTGAGACCAGAGAGACTAAAATTGGAGGCGCTGGAATAGACCTCATTTTCCTGGAGGTAAGAGTTATTCAAGAGCTCACTTGCAGGAAGTCTTTCATCTACATGAGCTGGACAGATTTCTATGAAATCCTACTTGTGTTCCTGACTCTAAGTTAAACTAAAGTATTTTAGCAGTAAACATTATATTAGCGTCAGACTTACATAGTTGCTTTCGAAGAGCAAAAAGTTTAACACAGATGTATTAGCAGGTCAAAAGTAACACCTGTTAACTCCATAATCATAAACCTCAAGAAAAGATTCACCAAAAAAATAACATGTAATAAACTGTTACCAGGAGTCCAGCATCGAGGACATCTTAAAGTCCACACATCTCTTTGATTTTGATCTCGTGGCCTGTAGGGAAGATCACGCAGGGTGAGAAGACACGGAGTGGCGCCTTCTGAAGAACAAATGCCAAGTGTATGTGAGCTAAATATACTTATACAGATCTAGGGGATACGATGAGACTATGTTTCCTAGCACAGAAAGAAGTACATGATCGGCAATGGCACAAACAAATCTGCACATAGCAAATAACCTGATACAGTATACACTATACACCAAGGGAAACCGGAACAAAGCGATTCACAAAATGTCCAAACTTTACAGACTCTGCAGGCTACAAAATCAGAACATATATACTCAGGTGCAGATTCTTCAAAATAACTTCAACTGGTTGCACCTTTGCTCAGATCAAATATAAAATAGTAACTGCATTTGTTCAGAACAAAGAATGAAGCATTCATAGCTTAGCTGCCCTTTGCTTCAGTTAACCAATACGTGCTAGCTTGCTTGATGTCTATGCCCAAAAAATCCAGAGTGAACAACTCTGAACCTGGCTCTAGCTAAAAGAACAAAATCATTGGCTTAGGTAAGATTTACTTAGGTTGCTTGATGGTTGTGCCCAAAAAATTCAGTCAACAACTCTGAACCTGACTCTGGCTAAATTACAGGCACTGTGACATGAGTAGCAACCTGAGTAAAGCTTACCTAAAAGAATAACATCACAAAGGCCTCTCACCAAGGACCCGGGAAGCATGCGTAAAACTGATGCTCCTTTCCATAGGAGAAATATAAGTGAACTGACAATCAACTATTCTAGTCATCCATGCTTATATATAGTATAAAAATATGGTGAGTTCGGAAATTAATATTTTCTTTAAAACTAAACAAACAAAGAAAAGAAACATACCTATGCGGCCGATCGAATAGGGAAGACATGGCATAATTGTTGTATGAATGAACCCAACAGTGGGCGTTTCAGGCACCCTGTAGGTAATTTTGTTGGGCACTTATCCATTAACAGGAGCATCAATAATGGTACTGAGCAAGAACCGTCGCTATGAACAGACCTTGCAATGAATCTCGGTGGAGGCAGCGTCGAGCGGAGAGATTGCGCATATGACAACGGACGATGTGAGCACGGCCCAGTCGCAGTGATACAGGGAGGATGCGAAGGGCAGAGGTGTGCTGCTGGATTGACAGAAGAGGCTGAGAATAGCACATGGTTCAGCAAGGGGGATGGAATACGCAAGCAACTCATTGTAATTGCCACTGAAGCGTTCTGGTGCCATAAAGTCTAATGCGCCTGCATTTTAACACAATGGTTGTTAGTACACGACTAAAATATTTTTTAAACAAAGTAACCTGATAGTATATCCACAGTAAATAGAATAGGTATATTTTCACAGATCTGTAGCTGTCAGAAAAACACAATGTCACACACCTTTGACACTTCGCTTTTTTCCATTGATGCAATAATGTCGCCAGACCATATAGTGACCAATCTTCACTGTTCCATCAGGACTATTTACGAATATATTGTCACACTTTAAGTCGCTATGTATATTCGTTGGCTCCGGACTCTAATGATATTCCAGTCCTGTGAATATCTGTATTGGCCATCGTCTCATAGCTTTGATACCCACTTTCTTGTGCTTCCTACATAACCTGGTCATTGTTTCAAATTTCGGCAATCAAAATGTATTGAATAAAAGGGCGATAAGAGTGAAATCTATGTGTGGTTAATTTTCTAGATGCATTTAAGATGTGCAGTCAATCCCAATCAAATTTCCTTTGCACAAGAACAGACTCCGGCATAGTTAATACGACGCCAAATTAATAAAGTACGTCAACTTGTAAACAGAATGGGTAATCCATAATAGAATCGGGCAAAGTATTACTAACGCTCCCCGATAGGAAGAGACATATGAGTTGTGGTAAAGAAAAAGGGACATACTGCCTCAAACTGCGAGATGTGCAGGGCTCTGTGATGATGTTAACTGTATTCTTGTTCTCACCAACCCATTAGGCAAATAACTTCTGAATGTTCTTGTTCCTCGGCGTCTTCAACAGCTGGATCTCCATACTCATTTGTTCCATCTTCTCTTTGGAACCCATGACAGAATCTTCAATCTATGTTTAGCTCCATGCCACCTCATCGCCCTCCAGCACATCGAAGGTTTAATAGCTATTGGAACAATATACATTAAGGAACACATGATGAGAAATTTCCAGTCTTACATGGCCACTGATAAATTCCAACCCAAAAACGGAACTGAAATGTTTAAACTTGATTAAAAAAACTGGGGTCTATTATAGGCTATAGGTTTGAATTTGGAGTCTGGCAGGCATACTAATGATGCAGCAAAGCGAATCAAATGAGCAAAATTAAATAAGTTTTCCATGGATTTGTTGAGGTTCACTAAAAACATGAAATTGATCAGTGGATATTGTAGAATTCAAGCATGAAAGGTCGCACTTCATAGATAATCGGCCGAAATCAAACGTGAAATCACACTCTAGACGATGGCTCGATGCCACAGATACGTAGAAAAAACATGAGATAGTTCAATTGAAGGATACACTTTGTTGGCCACGGGCGCCTCATGGCTTGGCTCGGCTTGTTCGCCTCCTCCAGAAGCAGGAGGACCTTGCCCAGGCGGGCGTTGCTCCAGTACGCACCTATGCCCGGCTTGGGGGGCTGTGGCCTCAGCGGACCTAGGACGCGCAGGATCCACGAGGGCGCTCCCGTACGCTCCTACGCCCGGGTTGGGACTCAGGAGCTCATGGCCTCGCCGGAGTTTCGTCCAGGCTGCGGCGGCACGCACACGGGGCCCATCTCCGTCATGCACAAACAATGCATCCGCTTGCGGTCCAGCACGGCAACCTGCGTTGGTCCAGCGGCGGCGCTCCGGTGGCCGGCCGCCATGGAGGTCCAACGGCCATGTCTTCCGCTTCCTGTGAATGGGAGAGAGAGGGATGTGAGAAATACAACCAGAGGGAAAGGAGGGAAGAAGGAGAGGAGGGTAGGGCGTCGCGTTAGTCCGGCGGCGGCGCTCAGATGGCCGGCCGACGCGGGACGGTGGTCCGGTATGGAGGTCCAGGGCCATGGCTTCCGCTTCCTGTGAAGGAGAGAGAGGGGGGATGTGAGAAATAGAACAGGAGGGAGGGGAAGGAAGAAGGAGAGGAGGGCATGGCGGCGCGTTGGTCCGGCGGTGCTCCAGTGGGCGGCAGCGCGGGGCGGTGGGGAGGCACGAGCGCGAGCCGCCCGTGCGTGGAGGCGCTGGGTACGGTCGGCGCCGGCGGACACGGGGAAATGCAGCAAGGTGTTTTATGTGAAAACGGTTTTATCAGAACAGGACTGCGGGTTTATTTTAAAGAAACAGAGGGGCTTTTTCACAAAAACGGCGACGACGTACGACCAGAAACACTATCGCTTCCTGTGAAGGAGAGAGAGGGGGGATGTGAGAAATAGAACAGGAGGGAGGGGGAGGAAGAAGGAGAGGAGGGCATGGCGGCGCGTTGGTCCGGCGGAGCTCCGATGGGCGGCTGCGCGGGGCGGTGGGGAGGCACGAGCGCGAGCCACCCGCGCGTGGAGGCGCTGGGTACGGTCGGCGTCGGCGGACACGGGGAAATGCAGCAAGGTGTTTTATGTGAAAACGGTTTTATCAGAACAGGACTGCGGGTTTATTTTAAAGAAACAGAGGGGCTTTTTCATAAAAACGACGACGGCGTTCGACCAGAAACACTAATCGCTTTATTAGTAGGGAAAGATATATAAAAATCTAGTAGCCGAACAAATTTGACCCAAAAAAACTATGGCACGCGTGCCTCACGACAGGCTCTATCAAGCAACTATTAATCACCATTTTGTAAAAGACAAAAACAAACCGAAAAAAGTATACAACTCCTAGGTTAAGCAGACAAGCAGGAATCGATGCACGGCGTGGATGGTGACAAGTCCAGCCATAGGTCGGCCTTGGGTTTTTCATCCCAGGATTCGATCCACCGTCATCAACAAGGACATGGTTGATGAGAAATCTTGTATTTGCACTGGAGTGCACATACTCGTCGTTGACCCACAGCTGCTAATGACGCCAGAGACAATCTAGCCACGAAACGTGGGGTCATGGCAAGAGCAGCAGCCTAACTAACAACACCACTTCTTTAGTTCTTTCTTCGGTAATTGCCTAACAAACAACACTACTCAATCATGCACTTTCAAGAATGCGTTATGGGAGTGAGAGCGGCAAGCATAACCGAACGCCCAGGTGCCTTTGCGCCTGCAGCAGTTGCGTGCACTGCATCTGATGCGCCCGAGCTCGTACGATTATAAAATGGCGAGACATACATGCTCTGCTTGTGATGCTCATCGCGTGATGAGTTTGTTTCTCCAGAGGAGATCGGACATGGCGTTTCCCCTGGTCGCTCTGTTTTTCATGATCTCGGCTCGGTGGTGCCTGGAGGTCGCCCATGCCGGGCGCCAGGTGTTCGACGTTATGGACTTCGGCGCTATCGCCGACGGAGAGACGGATGACTCAAAGGTAATCGATTGTCGCGGCTTAACCATGCATTCGTGCCACGAGGAATTTGCGAGTTAGGGGCTTCCTTCTCCTGCAGGCTTTTATAAGGGCGTGGATGAAGGCGTGCGCGTCGCCGGGGAGGCCGGCCCTCGTGGTCCCCAAGGGCGAGTACCGGCTCCAGCCGGTGGTCTTCCGCGGCCCGTGCAAGGGCTACATGCAGGTGCGCCTCGCCGGCGACCTCCGCGCACCGGACGACCTGGCCGCGTTCCGGGGCAGCCGCGAGTGGATCAACTTCGCCAGCATCGACGGGCTGCTCGTCACGGGCGGCGGCACGTTCGACGGCCGCGGCGCGTCGTCGTGGCACCTCAACGAGTGCCCGACGAATCCGAACTGCAAGCCCCTCCCCGTCGTAAGCCGCGCTAATTTCTCACTGTCTCACTCTTAAGTCTTAACTGAGCTGCTACATGGTGATATGATATAACTTCTCCTTGACCATTTCTTGGGACTCTGCTCCGGCACCGGCAGTCGATAAAGCTCGGGCGCGTGAGGAACGTGACCATCACGGGGGTGACGTCGCTGGACAGCAAGTTCTTCCACGTGATCATCATCGGCAGCCAGGACGTGTCCATCCATCGCGTCACCATCCGGGCGCCGCGGGACAGCCCCAACACGGACGGCGTCCATATCCAGGGCTCCTCCAACGTGCGCATCACCGACACGGCCATCGCCACGGGGGACGACTGCGTCTCCGTCGGCCCGGGGAGCGCCGACATCACCGTGTCCGGGGTGTCCTGCGGACCCGGCCACGGCATCAGCGTGGGCAGCCTCGGCAGGCACCCAGGCGAGGAGGACGTGCGCGGGCTGCGCGTGTCCAACTGCACCCTCGCCGGCACCGCCAACGGCGTACGCATCAAGACGTGGCGCGGCGGGCTCGGTCCAGGCTCCGTCGTGTCCGGCCTCGTCTTCGAGGACATCGTCATGAGGAAGGTCCGCAACCCCATCATCATCGACCAGGAGTACTGCCCCTACAGCTCCAGCTCCTGCCGCCATGAATCGGTCAGAACCACAGCTGTTAATTTCTTGTCAAATTCAAACACCGTTCCTACGGTTTTAGCCTCACAGAGTTATTCATGCAGGCGCAGCGGCCGTCCGTGGTGAAGATAAGTGATGTCAAGTTCAAGAACATCAGGGGCGTGTCGGCGACGCAGGTCGCGGTGAAGCTGTCGTGCAGCGGCGCGAGCCCGTGCCATGGGCTGGAGCTCAGGGACATCGACCTGAGGTACGTCAAGCGCGGCGTCGCCACAGAGTCGCGGTGCGAAAACGTCGCCGGTGGTATCGCCGGCGGCATGCTCGTACCTCCCTCATGTATGTGAGTGCTGTAGATCGGCTCGATGCAATCACTAATCGGATAGTAGGACTAGAAAGCATGACGCGCCAAAGATTTTGCTTTTTTCCTCTGTACCGTATTTTTTTAATACAAAAGAAGGGCCACGCCTCCAAAAATAATAATATGCTATGTACTGTATTGTTTCCTTTTTCCATAATGGATGGATTTCATTGACACAAAATAAAACATTAAAATGTACAGGTTTGCTATTTCACATCTAGATGTGAGATATTATCTCACATCTAACTCTCTCATCCTGGGAGTTAGATGTGAGATAATATCTCACTAAAATGTATATAAACAAAACGACCACCAATCTGGCATTTGTATATATAGGATGCTCACAGTCTATTAACGCGCACACACCAAAAAAGCATGCCGGGATAAAGCAAAATCATACAAAATCCAAACTATGCCTAAGCAAGAAAAGAAAAATCAGAGACAACGATCAACAAACTACATCACCCATCATACCCGGACCAACCACCTCTTGACGCCACAAAGATAACAATGTTCTTCACCGGCAACACTTTTAGGAAGGGAACAACGCTCAAACGTCATCGTAACGACCAGAGGCCAGATTCTAAGTTCTTACCCTGAAGGGCAAGTCAGAGCTTATCCGAGCATTGACTTCAACAAGGTAACGACGTAAAAACATTGCGATTGCTAGGTATAACCCACTCGGGTCAGACCTAGCGTTTTCAACCCCGTAGCTCGAGACCGTTTACTCAATAAGTACTACCAAATCGAAGTCAATCATGTGTTGTCACCATCACTTTTTCGCGATCCCATCAGCTACATGCACAGGGATAAAATCCCACTGCCGCTGATGCACAACCATACCCTCTATGTCAAGCCGTTGTCCATAGATTGCCTGTCAACACCAAAGGCAAACTGGCCAGATGAAGAGCTGCCCAAACCCACAAAGGAGCGTTCCGTCTATGCTACTTGTGAGTTGCGTTGGAATTTGCCTCAAAAAAGAAGGGTGAAGCAATATAGTAGCTGATAAGTATTTTCCTTACTGAGAACCAAGGTTATTGAATCAATATGAGAACCGTGCAAAGCCTAGTGAACAGTACCTGCACACACAAGGGAAAATACTTGCACCCAATGCAGGCAAGAGGATTGTCAATCCCCTTAAAGTCGTTACTTGCAATGATCAAATCTGGTAGTGACAGATATATAAACTGCAAAGCAAAATAAATTATAATAAATTACAACGAGGTGTTTTTGGTTTTATTAATATTATATAAGTAGACCCGGGGACATAATTTTTACTAGAGGCTTCTCTTTCCAATAAATAGCATACGACGGGTAGACAAATTACTATTGGGCAATTGATAGAAAAGTGCATAATTATAATGTCATTCATGACAATGATCATGTATATATGCACTACGTCCGGACAAGTAGACGGAAACGGTTCTGCATCTACTATTATTACTCCATCAATCGAGTGTTATCCCACATGCGTTTATGGTCTTAACTTCATGACAGACAGAGTAACATTTTAAGCAAGATGACATAATGTAGACAGAATAAAATCATGCAATATGAGTGAACCCCATCGTTTTATCAATAATGTCAACAATGCAAATATGTTTTGTCGCTACCCCTTCTGTCACGAGGTGAGGACACCGCAAGATTGAACCCATTATAAAGCACATCTCCCGTTAAAGATAAATCAACCTAGTTGACCAAACCAAATGATAGATCGGAGAGAAATACAAATATATAACAATCATGTATAACAAAGCTCAGTAAAGACTCAATTACTTCAAATGAATAATCTGACCATAAACCCACAATTCATTAGATCCAACAAACACACCGTAACAAAGATTACATCATACATAACTCCATGGAGATCATGAAGAACTTTGTATTGAAGATCAGAGAGAAAGAAGAAGTCATCTAGCTACTAGCTATGGACCCGTAGATCTGTGGTAAACAACTCACACATCATTGGAGGTGCATCAACGATGATGTAGAAGCCCTTTGTGATCGATTCCCCCACTGGCTGGGTATCAAAAAGGCCTCCGGACGGGATCACAAAAAAACAAAAGCTTGTGGTGGCGGAAAAAGTGTTACGGGTGGCTCTCTATTGGTTTCGAAAATTTGGGAATTTATGGAGTTGGAATTAGGTCAATTGGAGTTGCATGGGACCCACGAGCTCAGGGGGCGCCCTGCCTGGGGCACGCCGCGTGAGATCTTGATTCTCATGTAGATCTTCTGGCTTCCTCCCGTGGGTTCTACGGTTCCTTCTGTCCAGAATAAAATCACCTTAAAGTTTCATCGTGTTTGGACTTCGTTTGGTACTGATTTTCCGAAAACCCCAAAACAAGCAAAAAAAACAGCAATTGACACTCGGCACTAAGTTAATAGGTTAGTCCTAAAAAATGGTATAAAATTACATATAAAGTATCTAAGATTGGTAATAAAATAGCATGAAACAATCAATAACTATAGATACATTGAAGACGTATCATACTGCATCATGCAACCTTGCTAGAAAAAGTAGTCGCCAGTAGCCTTTGGATCCGTAGAGAGGAAGCCTCAGGAAAACCCATCGATGGCCTCCACAATCTGCAACTCGAGTGAGATAGAACCACCACACAAAGCAACTTGCGCCTTCTCCTAGGAACTGATATAAGTCCATACCACCACTTACATCTAAGGTGACCGGCATGTCGCCGACTCTCCGCAAGGGAACACCATCGAGAAAGCTATCACATGCTTGCCGCTCCCCCTTATCACCTAGGAGCTTCCATGTCACCATGATATGTCTCCTTGCTACCTAGAGAAGCCGCAACATTACCTGAAACCTCATTGCGCATCCGTGCTACGCCAGCAGGGAAGTGCACCGCTACCACCTTCCTCGGGGCCAGCCCAGGCTTTGCTTGGAGCGCCCTCCAGCGGAGACGAGGCGAGGGGAGGCAGTGGCAGTGGTTAGGGTTTCTACCCTGAGCCGCTAGGGGAGGTGATGCGGGGGTCACATGTTTGTTGCCCTTGGCTCAAGAGGTGTGGGCTCTGTGTGAAGACCAGGGCGGGAGCGTGTGGGGCCTGTGCTTAGGCATAACATATTGTTCGTGATAGATGCTATTAAAAATCTACTTGCCTAAAATTAAGAAAACATGAATTTGATAAATCTTGCAATGAAAAATTAGTATATTTTAGTTCAACGATTATAGCGATAAACTATCACAATACATAACAAATTTTGGTAGGAGACCTTCTGCAAACATATATACTACCTCTATCCGGGTTTATAAGTCGAGCATAGTGTTTCAGTTGTTCAATTTGACTACAAAAACATGTGCTATATGCAAAAATATATCTTAGGATTCATCATCGCATGAAGTATCTACATATATATCTTTTTGTAGAATATTAAACATAGTTTGTTAGTAAAATTTTATACCTCAATAGGTGTGCCTGATTTACAAACCTGAAAGAAAGGAGTAAATACATTGTTATAGGTTAATTTGTGGTGCAGTTCAATGTGACTACTATGGAATGACATATTTGTGTGTTATGATGGGTCTTATATAAAAAAAACTGCCTCGATCCCACCTGTTGGTGGTAATTACATATCATAGGAGGGTATATATACGAATATTTCATGCTCTCATCGCTTGCGGTTCTACCATGCTACCGAGCCACAAGAGCCCAATCACAGCTTATATTAAAAAAATGATTTCACTTGGCCCAATATATATATATGTAATTTACAATGTCACAAAATGAAAGGAAAATTCGCACAATAGTAGACAATCGAAAAGCTGAAATTTTTAGGTGAATGGTAGCAAAAACCCTATTCGCAACAGAAGTATCCCTTTTTGTTTCTCTTGAGTAAATTGATTTTTAATCTGATATTTTGTATCATGACATCTCTATTGTGTGGGTGCACTGAAGCCGGAGGTCTCAATTCTACTAGAATATAGAAAGAAGAAATGT
This sequence comes from Secale cereale, assembly GCA_902687465.1. Classification (NCBI taxonomy): domain Eukaryota; kingdom Viridiplantae; phylum Streptophyta; class Magnoliopsida; order Poales; family Poaceae; genus Secale; species Secale cereale. The sequence goes on from LR738715.1 coordinate 731,048,738, forward strand.
CGAGTAGACACAAATTCCCTCAATTTGTGACCAACCATATAATTTATTATGTAAAATAGAAAAATGTATCATGGGCACTTTTTCCCCATCTATTTGTAAACTAGAAATCCCAAATGGGTCATTTTCATGTCTGGTACTGATAGGTACAATAAAGTTTAAGGTTAGTACGTCTATGATAGATAGTTACCATAGATTGGTACATTTATATTACAAAGACACACTACACATTACGGATAGACATTTTTCGCAATTGGTCATTCATAAGTATGGCATCTCTTTCGTATTCATTTGACCTAAGGTGAGGTTGTAACAAGAGTTTTCACAAAAAGCCGCCCCAAAACTGACCCATGACAAGATGCCCATACGTTTCGCATGCGAGAAGGCAACGAAGTTCGGTTTCAACAAAAATCAACATGGCTTTGTTAAGAATAAAACACTCGAAGACTGTTTGGCTTGTTAGTTTGGATATTCATTACTTCCATAAACCTAAAAAATAAATCCATTATATTCAAGGTTGATTTTTAAAAGGCGTTCCATAAAGTGGAAGATAGTGTTACACTTTTCATGTTATCACCTAGGATTTAGTGAAAAATAGATTAGATGGATCAAGATGGTGTTATCCACTACTTCCACATCATTTGTTTTTTAATGGCATGGTATACAAAGGTGATCCTAAAAGGGGTGTTATAAAGTTGACCCCCTACACACATTACTATTTGTCATGGCTGCAGAATTACTCCAACTAGTAATCAATGACGCATGGATTAATGGACTTATCCACCTCCCTATTGAGAAATCCTCTGGATTGAGTTATCATGTAATTCAATATGTCAATTATACTTCAATTGTCCGGCCTGCTGATCCCTGAGAACTTATCAATCTAAAAAGCATACTGTAGAACAAAGTCATATTTCGTTCACAAAATAAAAAGTTGTCTTTATGAACAACAGTAAAATAATAGAAAAAATAAAAAATCATTCAAAAAAATCTATTTTTTTGGGTGCAAACATTGACAAAAGTTTTTCATGCTCACACAATGTCATCTTGAAAAGATATTCGTGGAAGTCATGTCGAAAAATAAAACAACGCTCCAAAATGCTTTTGAAAATAACACTTTTGGAGAATCAATTTGATTTTTAAGGCTTCCAAGAATGTGATTTCAAGATGAAATTTTATGAGCACATAAAACTTTTGTCAATTTTCACCAAAAAATCAGATTTTTTTTCTTCATTTTTTTTGTGGTTTTACTATTCACCGAGCTCATTTGAGCTCAAGCTCAAAAACTCCACTTTCACTACAAAAACTTAGTTATTCGAGTGGGCTACAGGTTAACTATATAAATAATTTCGAGTACCCATTAACATTGTCAATGACACATCTAACTAGATTGCAAATATTGTGAATTAGAATAAAAGTATACCCTTTAGATATATTGGATTACCCATGCAGAGGTAACAACTTGTAAGGTTAGGGTCTGTTAACTCTATTAGTACTTTTACTCGCCAGTCGAGCCCCGGAGGATAGGCGGAGAGGAGATGCGTGCGTTGCTGTCGAGCAACGCCACAACAACCCCCGCCAGACCGACGGCTGCGACGGCCCCGACGTCGAGGAGCCCGCGCTCGGTATCAGCGGGTGCCTACCTTTCGAGGTTGGTGTTGGGGAACGTAGTATTTCAAAATTTTCCTACGATCACGCAAGATCTATCTACCAGATGGATAGCAACGAGAGGGAAGAGTGTGTCTACGTACCCTTGTAGACCGGAAGCGGAAGCGTCAAGTGACGCGGTTGATGTAGTCGAACTTCTTCGCGATTCAACCGATCAAGCACCGAACGTACGGCACATCCGCGTTCAGCACACGTTCAGCTTGATGACGTCCCACGAGCTCTTGATCCAGTTGAGCTTCACGGGAGAGTTTCATCAGCACGACGGCGTGGTGACGGATATGATGTATTCACCGGCGCAGGGCTTCGCCTAAGCACCGCGACGGTATGACCGAGGTGTGTTTCTGTGGAGGGGGGCACCGCACACGGCTGGAACAATTCAACTTGTGTGTCTTTGGGTGCCCCCCAGCCCCCGTATATAAAGGAGCAAGGGGGGAGGCCAGCCGGCCCTTCTATGGTGCGGCTAGGGGTGCAATCCTACTAGGAATAGGATTGCAATCCTATTCCTAGTAGAAACTACCAAAGAAGGAAGAGAGGGAAAGGAAAAGAAGGAGAGGTGGCGCCCCCAATCCTAGTCCAACTAGGAACCCTAGGTGGGGCGCCCGCCAGCCCCTAAGGGCTGCCTCTCTCTTTTCCATAAGGCCCACTATGGACCATCCCCCCTCGTAGGGGGTTCCGGTAACCCCCTCCGGCAATCCCGTTAAATCCAAAACTTTTCCGGAACACTTCCGGTGTCCGAATATAGTCGTCCAATATATCAATCTTTATGTCTCGAACATTCCGAGACTCCTCGTCATGTCCGTGATCTCATCCGAGACTCCGAACTACCTTCGGTACATCAAAACTCATAAACTCATAATACCGATCGTCATCAAACGTTAAGTGTGCGGACCCTACGGGTTCGAGAACTATGTAGACATGACCGAGACTCATCTCCGGTCAATAACCAATAGCGGAACCTGGATGTTCATATTGGCTCCTACATATTCTACGAAGATCTTTTATCGGTCAAAACCGCATAACAACATACGTTGTTCCTTTTGTCATCGGTATGTTACTTGCCCGAGATTCTATCGTCGGTATCTCTATACCTAGTTCAATCTCGTTACCGGCAAGTCTCTTTACTCGTTCCGTAACACATCATCTCGTGACTAACTCATTAGTCTTTTGCTTGCAAGGCTTATTGTGATGTGTGTTACCGAGAGGGCCCAGAGATACCTCTCCGACACTCGAAGTGACAAATCCTAATCTTGATCTATGCCAACACCACGAATACTTTCGGAGACACCTGTAGAGCATCTTTATGATCACCCAGTTACGTTGTGACGTTTGATAGCACACAAGGTGTTCCTACGGTATTCGGGAGTTGCATAATCTCATAGTCATAGGAACATGTATAAGTCATGAAGAAAGCAATAGCAGTAAAACTAAACGATCATAGTGCTATGCGAACGGATGGGTCTAGTCCATCACATCATTCTCCTAATGATGTGATCCCGTTGATCAAATGACAACTCATGTCTATGGCTAGGAAACATAGCCATCTTTGATTAATGAGCTAGTCTAGTAGAGGCATACTAGGGACATACTATTTTGTCTATGTATTCACACATGTATCAAGTTTCCGGTTAATACAATTCTAGCATGAATAAAATACATTTATCATGATATAAGGAAATACAAATAACATCTTTATTATTGCCTCTAGGGCATATTTCCTTCAGTTGGTTGCCCTGCCTTTACTCGTGAGCTGCGGCAAGTCCGTTGGCCGTCCGTTCGCACGTTCAAGCTAGATATACCTGAGAAGTACGACGGGAGGCTGAACCCGGCAGAGTTCCTGAGCATCTACACCATTGTTGTTCAGGCTGCCGAAGGAAGAGATGAGAAGGTGTTTGCCAACTACTTTCCTTTGGCCCTCAAGTCCAATGTGAGGTCTTGGTTGATGCACCTACCGGAGAACTCCATTTCTTCATGGGCTGACATGTGCCACGAATTCATCGGCGCCTTCACCGGTGACCACCAAGAACCCAGAAGGCCTAGTGACTTGCAGCTTCTCCAACAGAAGGAAGGAGAAACCCTTTGTAAGTATTTACAAAGATTCAGCAAAGTTCATAGAAATATCCCAAATATCCATCCGGCAGCTATGATAGTCGCCTTCCAGTCCAATGTGTGCAACCACCGGATTTGTTCTAAGATGAATGTGTGGTTGCCCAAGATTGTGAAGGAGCTCTACACCCTGGTGCATAAGTGTGCTCAGATGGAGGAGGGAAGGAAGTTGCCCAGAGAGAAAGATTGCATCAATATTGATTCAGAGGACGATGATGAATCAACCAGTCAGAAGAAGAGCAAGAAGCACAGTAAGAAGCGGAGAGATAAGGAAGTGATGATTGTCGAAGGATCGGGTACTCTAGGTACCGACAAGAAAGCGAAAGCTGAGCCCCCCGACAAGGAAGCTGCCATGTGCACTGGCTGCCGAGAAGCTGTTGCTACCAAGAAAGCCCGAAAAGGTGATGGGCTGTATTGCAAGATTCATCGGACCAAGGGCCACAACCTTCAAGAGTGTCATCAGGTTGAGTAGCTTGTCAAGAGACAGAGAGCAGAGTATGAGAAGTGTGATAAGGAAAAGTGTTAGAATGTTGCTGGTGGTAAGGGCCGAGGTGGTGAAGTAAATCGCCCCGGCAAACCCCTTTGGAACCAAGGAAAGCCCACCAGAGGTAGAGAAAAAGGAGTCTGTGACGATGAGAGTGATGGAGGGGATGGAGAGGAAACCAGTAAGCAAGAGTTTCAGAAGGCCACTGATGCCGTGTGCATTGACGGAGGTGCATCTCTACACGCCTCTCACCGTCAACTCAAGCGATGGGCATGAGAAGTCAATGCCATGGAGCCAGCACCAGAGGCCCGAAGCCGCTCAAATGGTCCCGTACACCCATCATCTTTGACGAGGAGGATCATCCTAGCCGTACCACTATAGTAGGATGCTTGCCGTTGTTGGTCTCCCCGACAATCCGCAACCTCAAGGTCACAAAGATGTTGGTGGACGGCGGGGCCGGGTTAAATCTGATTTCCCCAACCGTTATTAGCAAGCTTCAGATAGAAGAGGAAGAGCTAGAGGTTACCGACATGTTTTAAGGAGTTAATCCCGGCAGGAGTCATCCTAAGGGAAAGATCACGTTGCCGGTAACGTTTGGGGGAGAATTGAACTAACGGACTGAGAGGATTGTGTTTGATGTGGTTGATCTCCCTCATACGTCTCCAACGTATCTACTTTTCCAAACACTTTTGCCCTTGTTTTGGACTCTAACTTGCATGATTTGAATGGAACTAACCCGGACTGGCGCTGTTTTCAGCAGAATTGCCATGGTGTTATTTTTATGCAGAAATAAAAGTTCTCGGAATGACCTGAAAATCAACGGAGAATTATTTTGGAATATATATAAAATATCTGCGGAAATATCCAAGCGAGGGGGCCCACACCCTGTCCACGAGGGTGGGGGGCACGCCCCCTGCCTCGTGGGCCCGTGTTGCTCCACCGACGTACCCCCGGACTCCATATATTCACTTTCGGGGAGAAAAAAAATCAGAGAGGAAGAATTATCACATTTTACAATACGGAGCCGCCGCCAAGCACTAATCTCTCCCGGGAGGACTGATCTGGAGTCCGTTCGGGGCTCCGGAGAGGGGAGATCATCGCCATCGTCATCATCAACCTTCCTCCATCACCAATTCCATGATGCTCACCGTTGTGCGTGAGTAATCCCATCGTAGGCTTGTTGGACGGTGATGGGTTGGATGAGATTTACCATGTAATCGAGTTAGTTTTGTTAGGGTTTGATCCCTAGTATCCACTATGTTCTAAGATTGATGTTGCTATGACTTTGCCATGCTTAATGCTTGTCACTAGGGCCCGGGTGCCATGATTTCAGATCTGAACCTATTATGTTTTCATGAATATATGTGTGTTCTTGATCCTATCTTGCAAGTCATTAGTCACCTACTATGTGTTATCATCCGGCAACCCCGAAGTGACAATAATCGGGACCACTCTCGGTGATGACCGTAGTTTGAGGAGTTCATGTATTCACTATGTGTTAATGCTTTGGTCCAGTACTCTATTAAAAGGAGGCCTTAATATCCCTTAGTTTCCACTAGGACCCCGCTGCCACGGGAGGGTAGGACAAAAGATGTCATGCAAGTTCTTTTCCATAAGCATGTATGACTATATTCGGAATACATGCCTACATTACATTGATGAACTGGAGCTAGTTCTGTGTCACCCTAGGTTATAACTTTTACATGAGGAATCACATCCGACATAATTCTCCATCACCGATCCAATGCCTACGAGCTTTTCACATATTGCTTGTTTCTTATTTACTTTTTTGCTGCTACTGTCACAAAAACTAAAAAAACACTACCGTTACTTTTATTGCTGCTACCACTATTTTCGTATTACTTTGCTACTAAATTACCTTGCTGCAGATACTAAGTTTCCAGGTGTGGTTGAAATGACAACTCAACTACTAATACTTAAGAGTATTCTTTGGCTCCCCTTCTGTCGAATCAATAAATTTGGGCTAAATACTTTACCCTCGAAAACTGTTGCGATCCCCTACACTTGTGGGTTATCAAGACTATTTTCTGGCGCCGTTGCCGGGGAGCATAGCTATATTCTTTAAGTCACTTGGGATTTATATCTGTTGATCACTATGAAGAATTTGAAGGACTCAAAAACCAAGATCTTTCCCTCAACTACGAGGGGAGGTAAGGAACTGCCATCTAGCTCTGCACTTGATTCACCCTCTGTTATGAGTAAATTTGCGACACCTACTCCTGCTATTAAATCTGATATGTCGCATGTTCTTGATGATGCCACTTCTGCTATGTATGATGTAACTACTTCTATGCTTGATAATACTGTGCCACTAGGTGAATTTCTAGATGAACAGATTGCTAAGGTTAGGGAGAATGCAAATATTGAAACTGATAATATTTATGAAAGTGGTGATGAAGCTTCTCCCCCTAGATATGAATTGCATGTTATTCCTGAGGGTTATGTTATGGATGAAGAAACTGATAGAGACTTTCTTGCTTGCAATGATAGATATGATCTTAAGAAATTATCAGCTAAGCTGAAAGAAAAGTCTTTGAATGCTAGAATGAAATATGACCCTGCTTTTGCTACTTCAACTATCTTTGTTACTGATAAGGGTTATGATTTCTCTATTGATCCTGAGTTAATTACTTTGGTTGAATCTGATCCTTTCCATGGCTATGAATTTGAAACTGTTGTGGCACATCTTACTAAGTTGAATGATATAGCCACCCTGTTTACCAACGATGAAAAGATCCGTTATTACTATGTCCTTAAGTTATTTCCGTTCTCGTTAAACGGTGATGCTAAGACATGGTTTAATTCTCTTGATCTTGGTTGTGTGCGTAGTCCCCAGGATATGATTTATTACTTCTCTGCTAAATATTTTCCCGCTGATAAGAAACAAGCTGCCTTAAGGGAAATATATAATTTTGTGCAAATTGAAGAAGAGAGTCTCCCACAAGCTTGGGGGAGGCTTCTCCAATTACTTAATGATTTGCCTGATCATCCTCTTCAGAGGAATGAAATACTTGATGTCTTTTATAATGGACTAACCGATGCTTCCAGAGACCACCTTGATAGTTGTGTTGGTTGTGTTTTCAGGGAAAGAACAGTTGATCAAGCTGCATTACTATTGAATAATATGTTGGCCAATGAAAATAATTGGACACTTCCTGAACCAGCCCCTAAGCCAACTCCGAAGAAAAGAGGTGTTCTGTTTCTCAGTCCTGAAGATATGCAAGAGGCAAAGAAATCTATGAAAGAAAAAGGAATTAAAGCTGAAGATGTTAAGTATTTACCGCCTATTGAAGAAATACATGGTCTTGATAACCGACACAGGTAGTAAAGGTAATTTCTTTTTATAGATTTGATGAAGGTGATATTCCTCGTTAGAAGTCTGCTAGCCAATGCTTAGATGAGTTTGATAATTTTATTGTGAATCAAGAAAACTTCAATGCTTATGTTGGTAGACAATTACAACGTAATGCTTATATGATTGAACGCTTGAGTGATTATATGTCTAGAGTTAAAGGTGGATTGAAACTCATTAGTAAACATGCTTCTATGGTTACCACTCAAGTAGAACAAGTACTTAAGGCTCAAAATGATTTGCTCAATGAATTAAATAGTAAGAATAATGACTATGATGTTAGAGTTGCAACTATAGGTGGTAAAGTGACTCAGGAACCTTTGTATCCTGAGAGCCACCCTAAGAGAATTGAGCAAGATTATCATAGAACTAATTTAGATGCACCTAGTTCTTCTAAGAAGAAGAAAAAGAAAAACGATAGGACTTTGCATGCTTCTAATGATGATGTTCATGATGATGTTCATGATGATGCTCAACCTAGCAATGATAATGATGTAGAGATTGAACCTGCTATTGATCTTGATAACCCACAATCAAAGAATCAACATTATGATAAGAGAGACTTGGTTGCTAGGAAGTGATACGTCTCCAACGTATCTATAATTTTTGATTGTTCCATGCTATTATTTATGAAGTCTTGGATATTTAATGGGCTATATCATTCACTTTTATATCATTTTTGGGACTAACCTACTAACCCAAAGGCCCAGTCCAGATTGCTATTTTTTTTTGCCTATTTCAGGGTTTTGCAGAAAAGGAATATCAAACGGAGTCCAAACGGAATGAAACCTTCGTGAGAGATATTTTTGGAGGAAATCACGCTCGGGAACCTTCGGGACCAAGCCAGGGGACGAAGGGCCAGCCCTCGAGGGTAAGGGCGAGCCCCCCTTTCCAGGGTGTGCCCCCTGCCTCGAGGCTGGCCCACACGGCCCCCGGTGCCCTCCTTATTCCTCTATATACCTACGTACCCCAGAAACTCCATACGCAGAGAGAAAACCCTAATTCCACCGCCGTAGCTTCTGTTCCCGTGGAGATCCCGTCTTGGAGCCTGTTCCGGGAGGGGGATCCATCACGGAGGCCTTCATCATCATCATCATCATCGCCCTCACCATGAGTTGTGAGTAGTGTCAGGGATATAACTAGCAGGTATAAACCGGCTAGTATAAACCGGCTTTGTTAATTTATTTGTTTGTAATATGTAGTAAAGGCTACGGCCCATAAAGATCTTAGGGCCCATGTATAGAATTAAGGTTTGTAAACCGCCCCGTGATGTAACTTGAGAGATAAGGAAGAAAAGACAGAGACCGAGGCGGACACAGATATGAGCCGGCCTCGGGACTCTGTAAACCGGATCAGGCGTACCCTCTATATAAAGGGGCGACCTGGCGACGGTTCAGGGACAAGCAACAATCAACCCGTCGAGACGCAGGCAAGCGATTCCGCTCCCTGTAATCCGACGCCCAAGCAATACCAAACCAACTAGACGTAGGCTTTTACCTTCATCGAAGGGGCCGAACTAGTATAAACCCTCTGTGTCCTTTGTGTGCCATGAACCCCTTCAAGCTAAACCGTGCGATGGTTCCATCATCAAGTTCGTTAAACCGGACATCTGCCGTGCTATTTCCACGACAGTTGGCGCCCACCGTGGGGCCTGCGCACGATGGTTTCGAGTTCTTGAAGGGCAGCTTCGAAGGGCTCAAGGGTTACGCGGTCGGCCGGATGACCAAGAGTCGCCGCGGCCGGATCTACATCGACGACGCAGGTTGGGGACCGGAAGCCGATTCGATTGAATATGGGTACTGGGTTCCCTTCGGCAGCATCCAAGTCTTCATCGGTAAAATCGGCGAACCGGGGCCTGAGCCGGACATCTTCCCCAACATCATCGAGCCGGCTCAGCGTGCGAGATCGGCCCAGATTCAGCCTGCCGTGAAGCATGTGTTCGTTGGAGCGATCCATAGAGGTCGAGCCGAGGACGGATCAGAATCTGATGGTGCAACAGTTGTCTACACAGACGACGAATCTTCATCCGGAGAAACTGAATCTCTGTATCAGTTGCAGGACGGCCGGTCTGAGGGCGAGTCCGATGGAAATAGTATTCCGGGCCCCTTCGAGCCGCCAAACCGGGTGGCGGTCTTCATGGCCGGTTCACAGCCTCCGATGAACGGGACGACGGCGGAAGCTGGTGCAGGGGGAAGCGGTTCAAACCCCTCACTTACTGAAGTTCTATCCACCTTGATCGAGGAGTTCACAGCTAAAGCGGTGGAAGCGGTAGCTCCAGCAGACAAGGCGCATCATGATGTAGAGCTCCTTCAGTTGAAAGGCCGGATTGATCAGGTAAAAGAGGACCTGAAGGCAGAAAGAGAGATGATGGCGGTGAGACAAGCGGAATTGGATGATCAGGCTTTTTACTTGTGGATGGAGCAAGCTTCAATGGAAGGAGTAAGGGGACGAAAGTATCGGTCCCGTATACCGCCGGTTTATGAAGCAGCGAATCTGTTCAGGACACCCGGGGCTGGGGCCAGTAACAATCCGGCTTTAAACCGGAGGGCACCCTCGGCCAGGGAGGAGCCGGTTCAGCAACCCACCGCAGAGCCGGAGCGCCGGATTACGTCGGCACCTTATGTTCCTGTCCCCCCAGGTCATTATTCAAACCCCTTGGATAACATTGCTGCAGCAGCGGCGCGTTTGGCCGCTTTACCTGCGGAAGAGACGTCTCCGGTGGCGATCGAGGCGCGCAGGGTCCAGAAGCTACTTAATACGGCGTTGATGCAGCAGCAAGCGTATTCTCATAGCAGGGAAAGGTTACATTCAACACCGCGTCCTAGCCGAAGTTATACTAGGCATTGGGAGGAGCCAGAAGTGTCTAGCAGTGAGCGTAGGAGACATCAGCGCAGGCAGGATAATCCGGCAGGGGCGGCGATGCCAGCTCCAGATATAAACCGGGCCAGATCAGGTGCCAGGGAGGAGATTCGTCAAGCGACGCCGGTGCATACAGCCACTACAGAGACAGGGGCTACGACGAGTTCCTTTGGGGTGCAATGTCTCATTCCCGCTTTACGGAGTGTCAAGCTGCCCAAAGATTTCAAAGGGCCCCGCAAGGTACCTAACTACACAGCCGATTTACCACCGGAAGCTTGGGTTGAAAGTTATGAGATGGCCATGGAAATGCTAGACGTGGATGAATCGGCTTGTGCCAAATATTTTACTATGATGCTCGAGGGCACGGCCCGGACCTGGCTGAAAGCTCTACCCCCGAACTCTATTGGATCATGGGGGGAACTGCGCAGCCAGTTTATCAAAAACTTCAAGGATACATGCAAACAGCCTATGTCAGTGATAGATCTAGCAGCCTGTGTGCAAGGAGAGCAGGAGTCCACATCAGCTTGGGTACGGAGATTAGCGGAGATTTTGCACTCTTCGAATGGTATTATCCTAGTACGGCAATAGTGACATTGGAGAACAATTGCCGGTTTGAATCTTTAAAGTTAAAGCTCGGACGGCTTAAAAGGGATTGCAATGATATGGGAACTTTGATGAGTGCCCTGGTGAAATACGGAGACTCTGATAACACAAAGTATCCGGAAGCGGAAGGAGATAAGGCTGGGAAGGCCGGCAAGTCTGGTAAACCGGCACCGATCAATCCGGTTACTTCAGGCTTTTTGGGCAAACGGAAAGCAGAGGGTGGTTCAGACTTTGTGGCTAACACTCAAGTTCATGGTGGTTTTCAGCGTGGCCCGGGAGATCCATCTTCACAAACCGGCGGAGGAACTTTTTTGGCTGGGATCGGGAGTTAGATCAGCCTTGTCCGAAGCATAGCGGAAACGGGAAGGTGGCAAAGCATACCATGAGAGAGTGCATACCCCTTATGAAGGCAATAGCGGGCCGGTTCAATCCTCCTAATCGACCCCCACATGGCGGATCAGGGCCTGGATTCTATGGTCCGGGTCATCAGGGGAGCAGCTCCGGATCAGGATATAGGTGCAATAACGGTGGTTATCAACCCCGGGCAGGCGGCCAAAATAACCAAGGAAACTATAATGGTCAAGGCAGTCAATCACATCATCAAGGTAGTTACAATAATCAGAATAATCAGCAGCAGGGCCAAGGGAGTTACAATAATCAGGGAAATCAGCAGCAACAGCGTCAGGCACAGCAGCCGCAATCCGGATATCAGAGTAATCCGAAGGAGTTAAGTAGTGGGCAATATCATGTCTTCACCACAAGTCTGTGTAAGAGAGACCAGAAGGTTTTAAAGCGGACTGTTAATGCGCTAGAACCGGCGACGCCACAATTTCTTCGATGGTCGGAGCAGCCTATTGTGTGGAGTAGAGAAGACCACCCAATGCGGGTGGATAATCCGGGCCATTTAGCCTTGGTAGTAGCACCTCAAGTAGGGGGTTACAAATTTACTAAAGTTCTCATGGATGGTGGTAGCAGTATCAATATCTTATATTACGAGACTTTCCGTCGTATGGGTCTGACAGATAAGAAGTTAAGGCAATCAAACACGGTGTTTCATGGAGTGGTCCCAGGTAAGTCAGCTTATCCAGTTGGAAAGATTGACTTGGAAGTTACCTTTGGGAACGAATATGATTCTAGGTCAGAGATGATCACTTTCGAAGTCGTCAAGATCAAAAGTCCATATCATGCTCTGTTTGGAAGGACGGTTTATGCCAAGTTTATGGCTAGGCCGTGTTATGTTTATTTGCAGCTTAAGATGCCGGGTCATAAGGGCACGATCACAGTTCATGGAAGTCGCAAGATAGCAGTGGAATGTGAGGAAGGTGATGCAGCTTATGCGGAAGCAGTATGTGCCACCGAAGAACTAAAATTTTATAAAGATAATGTTGATCCGGCAGATATGACTCCGCTGAAGAAACCAACCACCGAGCATGATCCGGTGTTGAAGTTTAAGTCAGCTGAAGAAACCAAGCAAGTTGATTTTGTGCCTGGAGACTCGTCTAAACAATTCACTATCAGCGCTAACCTTGATCCCAAATAGGAAAGCGCGCTCATCGAGTTCATCCGTGAGAACCGGGATATCTTTGCATGGAAGCCTTCTGACATGCCAGGTATACCGAGGGAACTCGCTGAGCACAAGTTAAACATTGATCCGAAGTTTAAACCGGTTAAACACTATCTGCGCCGCTTCAACGAAGAGAGGCGCAAGGCTATAGGAGAAGAAGTGGCCAGACTTTTGGCCGCAGGGTTCATAGTGGAAGTTTTTCATCCGGAGTGGTTGGCTAATCCGGTGCTGGTTTTAAAGAAGAATGGGAAGTGGAGGATGTGTGTGGACTACACGGACCTCAATAAGGCTTGCCCAACTGATCCTTTTGCTCTACCTCGCATCGATCAGATCATTGACGCCACGGCGGGGTGTGAGCGGCTAAGTTTTCTGGATGCATATTCAGGGTATCACCAGATCAAAATGGCAGTGGAAGACCAAGAGAAGACAGCTTTCATAACTCCTTTTGGTTCTTTTTGCTATGTGTCTATGCCTTTCGGGCTTAAGTGCGCGCAGGCGACTTATCAACATTGCATTCAGAATTGTTTGAAGGGGCAAATAGGGAGGAACGTTCATGCCTATGTGGATGACATTGTGGTCAAATCAAAGAAAGAAGGGACAATGATAGAGGATCTCAAGGAAACCTTTGATAATCTTCGGGCTTACAGGATGATGCTTAATCCGGAAAAATGTGCTTTTGGTGTTCCGGCTGGTAAGCTTCTGGGGTTCTTGGTCTCAAACAGAGGAATAGAAGCTAACCCAGAGAAGATCAAAGCCATCACGTCTTTGACTAAGCCGGTTTGCATCAACGATGTTCAGCGGATAGCTGGCCGGATCACAGCGTTAAGCCGGTTCATCAGTCGCTTGGGAGAGAAGGCGATCCCGCTTTATCAGATGTTGAGGAAAACAGACCGGTTTATCTGGAGTGATGAGGCAAATGCAGCATTTGAGGATCTGAAACGGCAACTAGCAGAACCACCGGTTTTAGCTGCTCCCATTGATAAGGAGCCTTTGCTGTTATACGTTGCTGCTAATACACGAGCGGTCAGCGTCGCAATTGTGGTTGAGCGCAAGGAAGCAGGGAAGGAGCACCCGGTTCAGCGCCCGGTTTATTATGTAAGCGAAGTACTCATTGAGTCCAAGCAGAGATACCCTCATTGGCAGAAGTTAGTATATGGGGTGTTCATGGCAAACTGGAAGCTGAAGCACTATTTCCAAGGACATCCGATAACCGTGGTTAGTTCAGCTCTGTTGGGGGATATAATCCAGAACAGGGAAGCTACAGGCAGGGTAGCAAAGTGGGCCATCGAGCTCAGCCCGCATGAGTTGAAATATGTACCACGCACTGCTATAAAATCTCAAGCATTGGTAGACTTCATCAATGACTGGACAGAGTTGCAGACTCCTGAGGAGAAGCCGGATCTTACCTACTGGACGATTCACTTTGACGGTTCAAAACAGTTGGAGGGCTCGGGGGCTGGAGTTGTCTTAACTTCCCCCAGAGGTGATAAATTTTGCTATGTCCTCCGCTTATTATTTCCTTGTACTAATAATGCAGCAGAATATGAAGCATTACTTCATGGTTTACGGTTAGCAAAGGAGATGAATTTGAGCCGGGTTAAGTGTCTGGGTGACTCAGATCTAGTGGCACAACAAGTTTCTGGCAAGTGGGATTCAAGAGATCCCCTCATGGCGGCTTATAGGCGAGAGGTTGAAGCAGTCGCAGGATACTTTAAGGGATATCAGGTGGATCATATAGACCGGCGGAGAAACGAAGCGGCTGACGCTCTAAGCCGGCTAGGATCGCAGCGTAAACCGGTACCACCAAACACCTTTTTGGATGAATTGCACAGTCCTTCGGTTCAGATACCTTCGGAAGAAGACCTAGCTGTTCCGGACCCAGAGGCACAGCTAGTTGCAGCACTCCATATTATTCCGGATTGGACGCTACCCTATTTGGCATACCTGAGCCGAGGAGAGTTGCCGGAAGACGAAGAGGAAGCACGGCAGGTAATCCGGCGCTCTAAGTCCATGACGATTGCAAACGGAGAGCTTCACCATCGTAGTACTTCTGGAGTATTTCAACGATGTGTTTCAGCTGAGGAAGGTTGTGAGATTTTAAGGGAGATTCATGAAGGGGATTGTGGTCATCATGCCGGTTCAAAATCATTGGTGGCTAAAGCATTCCGACATGGTTTCTATTGGTTAACCGCACATGCAGATGCGGCAGATCTGGTCCGGAAGTGTGATGCTTGTCAGAAATTCTCAAGGCGTGCTCTGGTTCCGGCACAGGAACTCCGGATGATACCAATAACTTGGCCTTTCGCAACTTGGGGGCTTGATATGGTTGGGCCTTTCAAGCGATCCCAAGATCAGAAAACTCATCTACTAGTGGCAGTAGACAAGTTCACAAAATGGGTTGAAGCGGAGCCTATAAGCAAGTGTGATGCGGCAACAGCAGTAAAATTCATCAAAAAAGTGATATTCCGGTTTGGCTTTCCACACAGCATCATCACAGACAATGGTACTAATTTATCTAAGGGTGAAATGAAGGAATTCTGTCAAAGAGAACATATTCGATTAGACGTATCTTCTGTGGCTCACCCTCAGACCAACAGCCAGGCCGAAAGGGCAAATCAGGAGATTTTGCGAGGTATCAAACCCCGGCTTATGACACCTTTACAGAGAACCCCAGGATGTTGGGTGGAGGAGTTACCATCTGTTCTTTGGAGTATTAACACTACACCGAACCGGTCTACAGGCTACACGCCTTTCTTCATGGTTTATGGTGCTGAAGCAGTTCTTCCAAGTGATATACGTCATGACTCACCAAGGGCGACGGCCTATGTGGAAGCAATCAATGAGGAGTCAAGACAGGACGGTTTAGACCGGCTGGATGAAGAGCGTGATATAGCAGCAGCACGATCGGCGATCTATCAGCAAGACTTGCACAGATATCATAGCCGCCGGGTTAGATCAAGGACATTCCAGGAGGGTGACTTGGTACTCCGGCTCATTCAAGATCAAACAGATATGCACAAGCTATCCCCACATTGGGAAGGGCCCTTTGTGGTCAGCAAGAATCTACACAACGGCTCATATTACTTGGTGGACATTCGGGAACACAAGGACTCACGGACATCAAAAGAGGAGACGAAGAGGCCTTGGAACATCGCCCACTTACGGCCATATTATACTTGAGCTACATGCTTCAATGTATCCTATGTATATATTATGAGTAATGAATAAATTGGCACCCTCGGTAAACCGGGGGCTCAGCCCTTTTTCCATATGCAAAAAATCTTGTGAAAGCAACCCATATACATAAAGTTTATTATCCGATACCATAATTAAATATATTGGCCGGTTTAGAAATTGATTTTTTGCAGAATAGATAAAGGAGCAATAAAACTCCCAAGAACATGAGATCACATCCGGTTCAAGGAGAGAAAGCTTCACAAAACTACCCATCGGTTCAGGAGGAACCCTGGAGGCCCTCTGGGAGGAGTATTATCTACTCCCAGTGATCGGATTAGTTTCATAGAATCGGCCCTCTGAAAAGTTGGGTAATGCCACGTTCAGTGATTGGCTAGGCCCTCTGGGAGTGTCGGCCAATCCGTGTCTCAGTGATTGGCTCAGTTTGTACATTGACCCACCGGTTCAGGAGGAACCCTAGAGGCCCTCTGGGAGGAGTATTATCTACTCCCAGTGATCGGATTAGTTTCACAGAATCGGCCCTCTGAAAAGTTGGGTAATTCCACGTTCAGTGATTGGCTAGGCCCTCTAGGAGTGTCGGCCAATCCGCGTCCCAGTGATTGGCTCAGTTTTTATTTCCGGTTCTTTCGGCCCTCTGGAAAGTTCGATAATTCCATGGCTAGGCCCTCTGGGAGTGTCGGCCAATCCGCGTCCCAGTGATTGGCTGAACCTTGCTTTGAGCCTGGCAGCTCTTGAAAAAGCCTCGACTACATGGTCTTATTTGCAAAATTTGCATATTTTTGGTGTTTTTTGTGTTTTATAACCTTTAAAACCGGAGTGGAACAGCTACACAAGTTGACCACATATCTATAAAGTGGAAAGTCTGGATCATGAATGCCAGCATAAGTAAACCGGCGATCATTCAAACCCGGATCGCATATCAGGCAAAGGTTACAATTTTCCGAAACAAGATGAACCGGATTTTATCATCAAGATGGACCGGAGAATTTCGAGTTTTTACTTGGATCCATGAAGATCTTCATAAAGCGACTTTAAAGTCCTACCGGTTTAAAAGAGTATTGGCCACATATAGATCTACTGGACGGATTAACTTGTTCTCTTATTTGATGTTTTAAGAGAACAAGTTAATCCGTCCAGTGGTAAGCCACTAGGACATATTTTTCGATATTTTTTTTTGTATAAGCAGAGGAAGGCAACCAACATCAGACAACAGGTCAACCGGAGAGTATTTCAGAAAAGACAAAATATTCGGATTGAAGCACGATAAGTTTCGGCTAAACTATTACAAGGCATGGCAAGCCCCACAGTTTGGAAACATTGTTTTGACGGAATACAGATCATGGTTACAACAATAAAATTCGAGGTTATGCTTCTCCTTGCTGAGACGGCTGGCCATCGCCTTGATCCGGAACATCTTCATCCTCGTGAAGCGGTTGGAAGTCCGGCGCACGCCAATCAATCTTCGCCAAGGCCCGGAAATACATCTCATCGTTGATAAGTTCAGCAGGATCAATGTCAGGAGAAAAGGTGTGAGGACGAACCGGCGGAATCAAGTTGACGGTATCGTAAACCGGTCGCTCCACCCGCTCGTTCTGCAAATTGTATCCGGGGTGATATCTGGACAAATCTGATTCAGCGGCAAGCTTGCTGGCGAGGGGGCGCATCTCTTTCGTCAGGGCATAGAGATCCGTTTCGGTAAAAGGTGAGCCGTCCTCCTTTGTATCCGGGAATCCGGTAAAAGCCTCCTCCGGATCAAGATCCGGGACCCAAGCCTTAGCCCTCGTAAGGGCCAGAAGAGCACCACCCCGCGCAGCAGATTTCTTGACTTCTTCGAGACGAACCGGCAAAACAGACAACTTGTTCAAAGTATCTTGGATCGTTGAAGGGGCCGGTTTACCAAAAGAAGTAGCACTGATGATCCTTTGCGTCCCGGAGTACAGCTGTTCGACCAAGGTGTAGCAAGCTTTGAGGTTTTTCCGTAAGTCATCCCCAAGATGGGAGACACGGCGCCCTGCACACAACAATCATAGTTACACCGGTACAAAGCACATGTTACAAAGATAAAAGCAGGAGTTAAGATTATACTCACCAAAGACAGCAGAGGTCATCAAGTCAATTTGCCGTTTTAAACCGGTCAATTCCTCAGTAACCGGATTAAGTGCTCCTTCAGCATCCTGAACCCGTTTTTCCAGATCTTTCTTCTGGACCTCAAAAGTAGTCCGCTCCTCTTCAAAGTATTTCTTCAAGTCTTCAGCGGTCTTTAAGCTCACTTGAAGTTCTTTTTTAGCCTTTGAAGCGGCAGACTCTGTTTCAGTAAGACGGCTTCGAAGATCATTAATTTCAAGAGCATTCCGGTTCAACTCAGCCTGCAGACACAGTTCAAAAACAAGAGGTGAAATTTAGTCAAGTCTCAAGCACACAACCAAGTTGTCTACTTGACACTTGGGGGCTAATGGCAGTTGAAGCAGTAAAGAGAAGACAATTTAAAGTTACAAGTCTCAAGCACACAAACAAGTTGTCTGCTTGACACTTGGGGGCTAATGTACGGTTGAAGTATTATCAGCAATTCTTACAAGTATCAACTACATAAACAAGTTATCTACTTGATACTTGGGGGCTAATGTAAAGACCAACGGTTCAAATCTACAAAGTTCCGGTTCACCTTCAGCGCTCAGCTAAACCGGAACTTGGGGGCTGTTATGAGATAGAGACATGTCAAAAGAACAAAAGTCAGAAGAAGTTTTACCTCATACTTTTCCCTCATTAGGTTAACCAGGCTGGCTTCATAATCCCGACTGCTGTGGAGCCGGTTCAGATACCCAGAGTAAATTTCTTGAGCGCTCATACCGGAAAGGCTGGATATCTCAGTACTCCACTTCCCCTTTTCTTGAGATAGTTTTTCCGTTTTAGCCGTGTGTTTGGCTAAAACGGTGGGCTCAGCTGGAGCAACATAAGCAGCCCCGGTTACCACAACATCAGGAGAGGCTGGTACGTTGGGGGGAGAGACAGTATGAGCCGGATCAGGAGACGCCGGATTAATTTGAGGAGAATTAACCCGGGCCGGACTTGGCGGATTCTGGGCATCTTCAGCAGTAGGATGCTCAGGAGCAGAAATGTGATCTGTTGGTGCAGGGTCTTCAACAGGAGCTACGGGCTCACCCTCTGGAGGAACAATTGTTGACGGATTAGCAACTGGATCATCCGCAGTAGGTTCAGCAATAGGCTTATTTGCCTTGGGCTTCTTGCTGGGTTTCGGTTTGCTGGAAAAGTATGCAAAAATGAGTTGACGTTATAAAGCAAAGGAATCATAAACCGGAAAAGGTGTGAAAAGTTACCCTGGGACGATTTTCAGTCGAGGAAGACAGGGCAGGAAGAAGATAATGAATGAGGGTGGCGGTATTTATAAAGAAGAGCCAGATCTGAAGCGACAGGTGCGGGAATCGAGGAGACAAAAAATCAGATAAAGATCCTTTTGACGCCTAGATTTTCGGGATAACCCTTAAAATAAGCCACAGTACAGCTCGCGGCGTTAAATGCGGAGATGATGTCACTGTCAGATTTAATGATCCCGAAGGATGACGTCAGAGCCGGTTTATAAGGATGAAAAGACGGAAGAAAATTATACAAGAGAAGACTGATATGAACAAGTTCAAATCATTCTGGGGCCTAATGTCAGGGATATAACTAGCAGGTATAAACCGGCTAGTATAAACCGGCTTTGTTAATTTATTTGTTTGTAATATGTAGTAAAGGCTACGGCTCATAAAGATCTTAGGGCCCATGTATAGAATTAAGGTTTGTAAACCGCCCCGTGATGTAACTTGAGAGATAAGGAAGAAAAGACAGAGACCGAGGCGGACACAGATATGAGCCGGCCTCGGGACTCTGTAAACCGGATCAGGCGTACCCTCTATACAAAGGGGCGACCTGGCGACGGTTCAGGGACAAGCAACAATCAACCCGTCGAGACGCAGGCAAGCGATTCCGCGCCCTGTAATCCGACGCCCAAGCAATACCAAACCAACTAGACGTAGGCTTTTACCTTCATCGAAGGGGCCGAACTAGTATAAACCCTCTGTGTCCTTTGTGTGCCATGAACCCCTTCAAGCTAACCCGTGCGATGGTTCCATCATCAAGTCCGTTAAACCGGACATCTGCCGTGCTATTTTCACGACAAGTAGTTTACCTCAGACCTTCGGGTCGATAGCTAGCATCTAGATGGCTTCTTCTTTCTCTCTGGATCTCAATACAAAGTTCTCCTCGGTCTTCGAGGATATCTATTCGATGTAATCTCCTTTTGCGGCGTGTTTGTCGAGATCCGATGAATTGTAAGTTTATGATCAAGGTTATCTATGAAAGATTCTTCTCTGAACTTTTTATGTGTGCTCATAATATCCTTGCAAGTCTCTTCGAATTATTGGTTTGGTTTGGCCTACTAGATCTATAGTTCTTGCAATGGGAGAAGTGCTTGGCTTTGGGTTCAATCTTGCGGTGTCCTTTACAAGTGACAGTAGGGGCAGCAAGGCACGTATTGTATTGTTGCCATCGAGGATAAAAAGATGGGGTTTTCATCATATTGCTTGAGTTTATTCATCTACATCATGTCATCTTGCTTAAGGTGTTACTCTGTTCGTATGAACCCAATACACTATATGCATGCTGGATAGTGGTCGATGTGTGGAGTAATAGTAGTAGATGCAGAATCGTTTCGGTCTACTTGTCTCGAACGTGATGCCTATATACAATGATCATGCCTAGATAGTCTCATAATTATTCGCTTTACTATCAATTGCTCGACAGTAATTTCACTACTAGGAAAAGGCCTACTAAAGGCGCACCTAATTTGGCCATTAATGGCGCATTAGTGGTGCGCTAGTAGTGCCACGCCATTAGTATATTTTACTAATGGCGCACCTCTGGTGCGCCATTAGTATCTGGTATACTAATGGCGCACCTCAGATGCGCCATTAGTATATACAACAGTGCGCCATTAGTATGCCTCCCAGGGGCCATGTATACCCAGGTGCTTTGGCATACTAATGGCGCACGACAACAAGATGCGCCATTAGTAATTTCGGCATAGTAATGACGCACTGTTTAATGATGCGCCATTAGTATCCTTTGGCATACTAATGGCGCACTGTGATGTGATGCGCCATTAGTATGAATATTAGGGTTTTTTTATTTTTTTTATTTTCTGTTTTTTGCACAGGTTACAAAATGTATAATTGGACAGAATATAGACAGCACACATCAACAACAGATTCATCGAATACAATAGAAGATTAGTCTCTGAATACAATTCATCATATTAGTCTCCGAATACAATTCATCATATTAGTCTCCGAATTAAAAAGACCGAACAAAGATAGAACATTATATTACAAGTCTCGAGACCGCGAGTAGCGAGTTTGTCTTCACATTACAAGTCGATATCGATCATCTAAACTACCATCACATAGAAGAGAGATGCGGTCATCACGATGAGCATCATCACGATGAAACTCGTCTTCATCCGGTTCCTCCAACGCTCCCTCCCCTCTCCCGCTAGATAGCGGGCGTATCTAGATTCGGCCTCGGCCCTAGTGGTGTACCCTTTGTAACTGTTACCGCTGAATCGGTGAACCTGTCTCCGACACTCCTCCCAGTCGTCGTAGACTCCGGGAACCTTACCCTTGTACACGACATCCGACGGCATCACTATGCACTAGCCAAACGAAGCGTTAGTACCAATTCACAGACAATACATAAGCAATATATAAGCATGCAACAGAATGATCGTAAGAGAAAAGCAAGACATTAATAGCATCGATTACATCTAAGTTGAACGACTCTCGAAACCAAAGAGACATACTACAAGTTCATTGAAGTTTAATTACAACATGAGCCAATCGATGTTTCAGAACTAGACACAGCATCACTGCTTTCGACTCGACTCAAGGGACCGGAGCGTGGATGAAGCCGCCGTCTATCCTGGGAGTCATGAAATCACGGGCGTTGTCAGCCTGCATTTGTAGCATTGTGTCGATGTCACTGTTGGACGGTTGATTTCTGAGGTAGAACTGCCCCGAGGTATGAAGGACATCTTGATGGATGATTTCCGCAAACTCCGACTGGATGTGAAAGAATTCTTGTCTGATGTCCGCATCCTGGATTGCCGACACGCTCGCGGCCCAATCTTTGAGTTTACTCGGTAGCAGAAGTTGATGATGGTCCCGTACGATCGCCCGCATGTGATGGATGGCGTAGTAGGCACCCTTCTGACCGCCAGGCGGCTGCTTGACGCAGCAGAAAGTCGTATTATGGGAGAACACGTGCTTGCCATGCTTACGAATAGGCTGGTGAAGGTGCCTCCAGATTTGGCGTAGCCGGGGAGAACATCATCAAGAACCTTCTTGACATTTGTGTAGTCTACGTTCGACTGACGGTCCGGGTCGAAATACGTGGCCATGGAATATTTGGGGCTTAGGAGGATTAGCGTGCAATGTGTGTCACTGCAGAAAACACGGAATGTTAAAAGAAAAACGATCGAAATCTAAGAATTCATATGTTACGGGGCGGTTGAGGGGGAGGACTTAATCGGGAAAGTAAGGCACGAGGAAGTTATTCTTATCTCAGTTTGCCAGAATGATGCCTTCGAGGTAAGAACTCGCGACTTGCCGGTCCCCAGCGCCGCCCAAGATCTTGGCACGCATGTAGAAGGGATCAACTATCACGATGTCCGGGGTCTTGTCGCGAATGATCTGCATCTCCATACTCAGCGAAAATAGCCGAACGAAGGTGTAGTGCAGCGGATGAAGGTTCAACATAGAATGGATGTCATCAAACCGCAGGACGATCGTACCCCCGATGGAGTTAACCACAAAGTCCTTGCCCTCTGGCACCTTGGCCGCGAAAACCGGGTATGCCACATCCTTCTCTCTGAGACGCCGCTTCTCCAAAGAAAGAACACCGTCATGCAGACTCCGCATAGCACCGGTTGCAGCATCGAGCATATTTGTTGGTAGCATCGGCCTACCCGCCACATGCACCCTCCTCATTACATCCTCAGGTGAAGGTGGCCCATCCCGAGCATGGATCGTACTCGGTGCCGGCTGGCTCGCACCCTTGTTAGTCTTTCTTTTGCGTGCCTTCTTCTTCTCCTGTAATGGGACCGAGTTCTGCTCACAGACCGCCTTCTTGAGTGTGTTGGGGCTGATAATATTTCGCACCTTGCCTATCTGAGGCTCGGTGAAGTCGGCAGCTGGAGGCGTCTCCTGAGAGCTGAACGGCAGACGACGCCTGTTGCAACTTGGCTTCTCCGCGGTACCAGCTAGATCGCGCACGTCTTTTGTTGGGTTGGGTTCTTGAGAAGGAGGCCCCATGAAGTCGCCACCGTACCCATGATCGGCAAAGTACTGATCGACGTTGGCAAATGTATCGTCGTTGTCGTCGTTCTGATCCTGTGCCATATGCATGTTTGGATCCAGTGGCATAGGGATGTCCGGCACCGTTGCGGCGGTCTTGCCATGGGGCCGACTTGGCGCCAGCACGACTGGCGGTGTTGTCTTTGGGGTGGTGTCCCCCGCCCCCAAATAAATCTGGCTCTTCGGCCAAAGCAGGGGCCAGCTCAGGCAGGCGCTGAGGGTCATCACGTCATCATCGTCGGCCCCGACGGGTCGAATCGGAGGTAACACCTCGTCGCAGCCTGGCAGCACCCGAACCAGTTGAACCCTAAACAAGTTGGGTGGCATCTGGGTACCGTGGAACAAGGGGTTGCCCGGTTGAACGATTTTGCCCTTGGCGACATCGACCAACTCGTTGTTCACGAAGTGCAGGAGAGTGCACGGAACATCGGCGGTGCCCTGCGAAAACATGTAGGGCGTCAGGGATGCCCAGTCAAAGGCAAGGAGATGAAGTCCTCGGCCGAGAGAGGCTTAATTAGTTACCGTGATGATGGCGTCGAGCTCGGCTAATGTCGAGGCACCGCCAACGGTGGGCGTGCAGTTGACGGAGGGGCCGCTTGCTGCAGAGGTGTCGGCCGGCGTACACCCGGGTGCATTAAGCTCCCGTGCCGGCATCGGAGACACCAATGCCGCCTCCGCCGGAGACACCAATGGCCCCGCCATCGCGTTCTGCGAGTTGCTGGCCGTGAAGCTAGGAATCGGGGGCGGCCCCTGTTGGCCGCCCGCAATCCATGCACTCAACCCCTCGATCAAGGTAGGCACAATGGCGGTGATCGTCGCTCCGAGCTGTTGTTGCACTTGCTCTTGGACAATCTCCGGAATCCGCGCCACCTGTGCCTTGAGTTCTTGAACCTCGCGCGCCTGGCTTTCCGAGCTGGTCTTTTTCTCCTTTCGCCCACCAGCGTTATAGTATGACGACCATTTTGTCGATAAGCCTTTGCCGGCCACACGACCAGCTGACGTCGGCTTACTGAGCTTATCCTTGTTCTTCATTACATTCAACGCCCTATTTAGAGTCGTGTCCCAAGGGTTGCTCTTAGTCGACCCCGCGCTACTGCTTTCAGTCGCCTGCGGAAGGAATGTGAACCATTTAGAAATTTGGCTTCATTAATTAGAATGCAACCATATGGAGCTAATTACGCGGGGGTGTATTCCTTACCAGAACAAGCTCAAGCACCCTGGTCTTCGGATCTGTGGTAAGCTCCTTTGTTTTCGGGTCCTTCTTGTACCGGGCCCTGACAAAGTTCCTGGTCTTCTTGTCACCGTATTTATCAAAGAGGGGCGGTAGGCCTTGCTCGGCATGGTCCGCCTCCTCCTTGTCCCATATAGGCTCCGCCACTCTGTAACCGCTGGGACCGAGTGTGTGCTCCCCTAAGTTCAGCTCCCGCATTTCTTTCCCCCACTGACTTGATTCGGAGTTTGCGGTGCTCGAGCAATTGATCTTGAAGTCGTTGTAGTCATCTTCGGTGATCGAAGGATTTTTCTCCTTGATCTTCTCATAACTCTCACCTTTCTCGATCATTCTCTTCACATTGCTTTTCCAAGTAGACAGGGCCTTGCTCATCTTCGTGAGGGCAGCATTGTTCACTTTATTCCCTTTGAGGCTCGTGCTTTCAAATTCAGCGGGGAACTTGTATCGTTCGTGCAGCTTCGTGAAGAGGAGGTTGCGCAAATTCCCTCGGTCAGGATGCCTCAGGTTCTCGGTGTTGATCGAGACGGTGCTCCGGAGAATGCACCCGAGCTGAAGCGAGTACCCCTTGACTATTCATTCGGGTGCCATTGGATTCCCGTCGGAGTCCACTTCAGTAACTTCCTCCTTGAGGGTGCGGAGCACGGTCGGGCGCCGGTCCTTCCGTTGCCTCTTCGGTTGGCCGCCATCTGTGCGTGCGCCGCCATCATCAGTGGTGGCATCCTCGGCGGCACCATCAGTGGTGGCATCAGTGGGGTCATCCTCGGCGGTACCATCAGTGGTCTCAGGATCGGTGGGGAAGGCGGCGTCCTCATACAAGTGAGGTTGTTCCTCCATCTCCTGGGACAGCTCCCAGAATGCCTTGCCGCCCGAACCCCCGGCCTCATCGTTGTTGGCCATGTTTCTCTCTAAATAGGAACAAAGTTTGGTCAAAAAGTTGGTTATTGTCAAGGAACAAGATCATGGTCTCATCATTTATGGTTTGTCGACACCGAGGCATCCTAAAAGCTAAGCTTTTATCATTGAGGGTTTTTCGACGTCGAGGCACCCTAAAAGCCTAAGCTTTCATCATTTCGGCTTTTATCGACACCGAGGCACCCTAAAAGCCAAGGTTTTATAATTTATGGTTTGTCGACACCGAGGCATCCTAAAAGCTAAGCTGGGAAGGATAATTCTAAGTTGGGCCTAATCACTTGGCTCTATTGCCGCCTATGGTTTAATGCAGCTAGAATAAAGGGGCACTTGATCCTACTTAATTAACTACTAAGATACCCCGGCCCATGCATTAGTCACAAGTACCCCATATGTCCTATTTTTAGCAAATTCATGCTAAAATTCACAGAAAATTTCAGCATGACCTTTGCTGAAAATAGGACATAAGGAGTACCCAAATTTGCCGGAACGAAAGTTAATCAACATTCCAGCAAACTCAAGGGCCTCTCGGGTGGACCAGGCAAAAAAGGCCTCCATCACAACATGGAAAATACATTGGCATGTGAAGAGGTGAAACAATATATGCATCTCCAAGCAGTATCATTCAACATTTTGGACAAACCACTACAATCAATACTGGATCAGATACAAGAAGAATGTGAGAAAATGTAGACAAATAGTAACAGATTGTGGTGCTGTGCTATTAACATTTCAAGTCAAAACCTTTTCTGGTTAGTAAGTGTTTCTTGAGCATATGTATGTAGTAAGTGTTTCTGCTCTCAGTGTTTCAGAACACATATTTTAGCTACCTAGTACCAGTGCTATTACCCAGCAGTTAATTAGCTTTGCTTTTGCTTTTTAGTGCCAAATTCTAGCTAGTACCAGCAAATTAACATCTAGCAGCAATCATTTTCAAATATATATACACTGGACATTTTTATATTAACCTAAGGAAAAATGAACTAGCAGTACTAGCAGTTGTTTTTCTTCTTCATTAACTATACTAGCAGTTTTTTTTCTTCTTCATTAACTGTATTAGCTATTTACTAGCAGTACTAGCACTTGGATCATATGCTAATGCTATATTGATACATCATCATGCTGGGTAATATTAAACCCAAGCAACTTTATAATCAACCCAAGATACATCAACTACTGCACTGTCCTGCCTAATAAAAACAGTCATGCCAGCATATAGTATATAAATCTGAATTTGTGTTTACAAGAAGAGTGCCCATTGCAATGTAAACCTAAGAACACAACTCACCTCAAGTGCAGGATATAGCAGACACCTACTTCTTCAGTCAAGTGCAGTAAAAGGCCGTTTGCAGAACCTGTTTAGTCAGAGTTGAACATTAGAATCCATACTATGCTCTACTATGCTTGTAAAGGAACACTATGACCTCCCTACCATTTGAGTAAGCTGAAGCTTGGCTTCAACTACTGACATCACCAATTAAAATTCAGATAAAGAGTAAGGTCCTAGAACTCACAAATTATGCATGCATATTTAAGTGGAGGAAACTCCAAGCTTGTGTCCAAGGTTATCTATCTCCACGTTTACATAAGTAAGATCATGCAAATAGCAAATGGTATTGGTATGATAGATATAATTTGTATAACCACCAAATGGGGACTACGGGAAGATGAAAAGATGAGAACTCTACATAACTAATATTGGTATGACAGATAGAAAACTGAGAATGGATAAAAAAACTAAGCATGGCAGCAAGACGCTGATGCATCTTCTGTGTCGCCAACTTTCAAAACAGAACCGGAATTCTGTTGATAAATGGAAGCATTTTTATAGTCCCTCGAAACAAAATAATCACAATACAGAAGCACCTAGGTAAGAAGCTGGAAAATAATACCATGGGTGCATTATGAGTGTTAGTTGGGAGCATGAAACTTCAATAACAGAATCTGTGCCAATACTGAGAATGGATAAAAGAAACTAAGCATGGCAGCAAGACATGAGTGTTATTGTGCCGCCCCCTTCAATAACAGCAATGACCTAGATGGCTTAAGTTGCATCCAAGGCGATGTATCGAAAGCTGAGTGTCTCATGTGTCCTCACATGATCTGTACTAGCAATACATGGTTTAAATAAGCAATAAAATACTACCAGAGGAAGTCATAGCTGCAAAATTTGTATGGGCTTTAAAATTTGTATGTGCTCCTCCCTCTCTCTCTCTCTGGTAACTAACTAAATAAATTGACCACAAAATAAGTGGACTTGTTCATCTACACCATGGACGTAAAACCGACGCTCCATCTTTCAAGATTAATAAACAAGCCTTGATTTGCATGCGCCCATAACTATCATTCCAGTGCGGTGGTCTGTTTGCTTGTCATTCCAGTGCCATTTCTAGTCATTTCACATTGGCCCTAAAAATGTCTCATTTTCTATCAAATCAACTTTCATTTGAGGAATGCCAAAAAATAGCCAAGGTGGATTACACTGTGCTCAATTGTTCTTCAGTGAAGGCTTTCTATTACTTCTTAGAACAACATAGGTTTTCTATTACTTGTTAGAACAAAGTCATCTTTCTAATGTTCAAAGCATTCTCTTGTTTGATGTTGATGATGGGCATGGTCAGTCTCTTTTATCTTATTTCTAA
Source organism: Secale cereale (assembly GCA_902687465.1). NCBI lineage: Eukaryota > Viridiplantae > Streptophyta > Magnoliopsida > Poales > Poaceae > Secale > Secale cereale. The sequence continues at coordinate 731,076,772 of LR738715.1, forward strand.
GCCCATGTTTGTTTCTCCAGGATTTGCAAACCAATGTTTTCTCATGCATCCATCCATCCATCTCCTTTGCATACATAACAAAACAGAGCACACATGCAATGCATCAGCCATCCAAAGAGAATGCACAAAACGAGCGGAGATGATTTTATTTGGTCAAAACCTTAGTAGATCAAACCATCAAAAAAAACATGGATTCACACTCCAAATCACAGCACTACCATGCTAATGAGAGAGAGCAGATGGGAGTGGAAGGGGATGGGGAGAAGGCCAAACCTTGAGGAGGACGGATCCTTCGTCGACGGCGACCGTGGGAGCGGAGGAGCGGAGGAGCGGAAGACCGTGGGACCGTGGAAGACGGGCGGCGGCGAGCGCTAGGGCTCGGGGGCGCGGCACCGGGGCTCCACGGGAAGGCGGCGCGCGTCGGGGACGGGGAGGCAGTGTCGAAGCGGGCCGGGGGGCGCCTGGCCTCGGAGTTGCGCGGGGAGGGCGGCGTCGGGGTTGCGCGGGGAGGGCGGCGTCGGCGCCGGAGTTGCGCGGGGAGGGCGGCGTCGGGAGAGAGTAGAGGGGAAGGGGATCGAGGGCGAGGGGAGAGAGAGGGGATAGGTTAATTTGGGTCGGGGAGGAATATGGATGGGATCGGCACAATACTAATGGCGCACCACCCCTCGGTGCGCCATAAGTACCTCCATACTAATGGCGCACCTCGCCCTGGTGCGCCATTAGTATTTTTTTTTATTTCTGCTCGAGCCAACAGGTTATCTTCCACCTGACCTGATCCACATCAAGTCCCCTCTACTAGCTCGACTGGTCAGCAGCCAGTTCTCACACCAGGAGGTCCTGGGTTCGATTCCCAGGCTCCACAATTTTTTTATGCATTTAAAATGCTGTTTGATACTTATTTGTGTTTAAATATGTTCAAACTTATTTAAATCATAACAGTAATATTTTTTTATAAGACAGTAATATTTTTTTTAAATATCATCAAACAGTAATGCCGATGGAGCGGGGGAGGGTGCGGGGGGTGCGGGGGGTCGGCGGCGTCGGTTCAGTAGGGGAGGGGTGCGGGGGTCGGCAGCGGCGGTTAAGTAGGGGAATCGAGGGTGCGGGGGGTCGGCGGCGGCGGCCGGTGGACCGGGGGGTGCTCGGCGGCGAGGGGGACCGGATCTGGCGAGATGGGGATAGCGATCGAGATGGAGGGGGATCGAGATCGAGTGTCCATGAAATTTAAAAATATTCATGATAGTTTAAAAAGTGCCCATGAAATACAATCGAGAAATGAAGGCTACGATTTAAATACAATCGATCTTAGCTAGCTATCTATTCACAATCTTCTTGCCCTTCTTTTTCGCAAATGGAGTTCTTCTGTGGAACGGACGTCCTTTAGGTAGGGTGGTCCTGCTTCTTCTTGTGGTGTATGCTGCTACTTCATCATCGTCGTTGATGTCTACACACGCTTCTATTCTTGTAGACTATGTTGGGCCTCCAAGCGCAGAGGTTTGTAGGACAGCAGCAATTTCCCTCAAGTGGATGACCTAAGGTTTATCGAACTCAGGGAAGTAGAGGTTGAAGATGGTCTCTCTCAAGCAACCCTGCAACTAAGATACAAGAAGTCTCTTGTGTCCCCAACACACCTAATACAACTAGGAATTGTATAGGTGCACTAGTTCGGCGAAGAGATGGTAAAATATGGATGATAGGAGTGGCAAAGCAAAGTAATATAAATCTGTAATAAAAAGTGCAGCAAGCAAACAAGTGGTAAACGTGAGCACAAATGGTATTACAATGGTGGAAACAAGGCCTAGGCTTCATACTTTCAGTAGTGGCAACTCCCAACAACATTTACATAATCGAATCACATGATATTTCCCATAATGGAGACGCACTCGGAGGTCATTCCTTTGTGGTCAAGAGAGGACGAGAATTATGTAGGGCTACAAAAGCACACCTCAAAGTTCGTATTTCTCAATCCATTGATTTCCCAATGTCACCGCGGCCATCCAAAGAGAGTACCACAATCACAACAACATATCTCCAGGATAGTCAAAGACAAGCACCAAGAGACTCTCAATCTTCAATCGACACACAAAAGAGGAAATCACTCATGAAAATATTCTTCTAATCCATGTCCAATAGACCGCTGTCACCTTGGTCTCGGGGATTATACTAGATAAAGACAAGTGAGTACATCAATTCAATACATAGAGGAAGGGGAACTATCATGGGATCACCCTAGATTGACATAGCCTATGATCACAACGAAGATCACATCATGGGAGAGAGAATTGACCACTTAGCTACTCGTAGAAACCTCAGTCCCGAGGAGGAACTACTCCCGCATCATGGAGGGAGGAAGCAACATCGATGGAGATGAATCCGGGGGCACTTCCCCGTCCCGGCAGGATGCCGGCACAGGAATTCTGGTCCCCCGAAACTTGGTGGCGATGGCGGCGGAGATCGAAATTGCTTCTGGAGAAAAGGGTTCCCAAATCAAGGGTTTCGGGACGCGAGGAGTATATATGCCAAAGGGGGTCACCAGAAGCGGAGAGGGGGGCCCAGGCGCCCCCCCTAGGGCGGCCAGGGGTGGGGCCGCCTGGGCTGGCCGCCTGGGCTGCCCCTGGCTCCCCTCTAACCCTGCTTTGGTTTTTCTTGAAGCTCCCGGTACGCTGATTTTTCCTGTATTTTTCCCGGAATTTTTAGGGCACTTTTAATATGGGGGAAACCTGAAATAGAAAAACAGCAGAAAACAGGAACTGGCACTGTGGTGCACTGAGTTAATAGGTTAGTCCAAATATGATCAAAAGTGTATGGAAGTGCATAAATATCATAGCAATATCACACAAAAGAGGCATGGAGCAAGCAGAAATTATAGCTACGTTTTGGACGTATCAACATCCCCAAGCTTAATTTCTGCTCGTCCTCGAGTAGGTAAATGATAACAAGCATAATTTCTGTGGTGACATGCTATCAACCATATAAGAACTTTTAAGTAAAGCATTCAAGGCATGTAATTCAATTCAAGTCATAACAAGCAAGAGTCTATATTAGCATTGTAACAAGTAACATAAGAACATAAAGGTGCAAGAGCTCTCGCTGTCCGTGACTCGAATGTCTCCAAATGGTGTTTGCGTGCAAGAAAGGGGATAGGGATATATGAGTGAGTAAAACATAGTTTTTATATTGTTGAGAACTTAATCTACTAAAGTTTCACACTTGGTCTTATTTGGAATCTTATCTTGACTCATCCCCAGACCGTCAGCCAGGTACAAATCAAAATGATCCACTCCCTTTCGATATTTTGAGCACTCATGCAATGGATGAGCGTAAGCAAGAAAGTTGACACTTAGGATGGCAAAGAGAGAAAAATGATAGAGGGGGAAGACAAAAAAAGGTGTGAAAGGCTCACATCAATGAGGACAATCATCGGCGAGAGAAAGCCAAATGATAGATATGATGTGAGGAGTAGGGATTGCCATGCAACGGATGCACATATGAGCTAAGGTAAGCTCTCCAATGGAACTAGTGGGGGTGCATCCAACTTGCTTGCTCAAGAAGACCTAGAGCTCTTTTGAGGAGGCTCATCATTGGAATATAAAAGCCAAGTTCTATAGTGTGAAGGTCCCCACATAGCTATATGCATGAATGATAATCTCTATGGAGTACAAGGTATAAGATGGAGTACGAGTGTGGATCTCTCAAAAGGAATAGTAGTGTGCCCCCTTCTCTCTTTTTATTTATTTTTCTCTTTTTTCTCTTTTTTTTTTATTTTTTTGTGGCCTCAATGGCTCTTTCTATTTAACTCTCATTTGTCCTCTTTTGGATCTTTTGATTTTGTCCTCTTTGGGATCTTTTCCTCACTTTAGGGGCAACACTCTATTTATTACAAGAAGTATAGAAGATCTTTCACACTTTACAAAAGTACTCAACATAAAGAAAATGAAACTACCATGATGTATGCAAATGTATGCCTCTGCCAGTGTAGCAGGATATGCAATGATACTAGCGCGTCAGGTAGCAATGATTAGGGCAAGGCCCAACTAGCATGCGGCTCATCGATCAAGCAAAAAGCATGTATGACATGAAGATCAAGTCATGAGAAGATGGATGTTGCATGGCAATTTATCTCGGAAAGGCTATGGAAATGCCTTGATAGGTAGGTATGGTGGCTGTTTTGAGGAAGGATATAATGAGGCTTATGATGACAGAGCGTATCGTGCCAAGGATTTGGATGCACCGGCGAAGTATGCGCCAACTCTCGAGGTGAGAAAGGGCAATGCATGGTACCGAAGAGGCTAGAAAAATATGGCTAGGTGGAAGTGTCAACTTTCGAATACTCACATTAGTCCGAAGAACTCGTGCACTTATTGTCGGTAACTCTCAATCTAATTAGGAGTTTCACAAAGAGACAAGTACCCCGAGGAGAAGTGTATGGGGGTTTGGTTATCCTTGCGCATCCTCGGCTCATGGTACGTGAGTGTACTCTAATATTCGATCCCTCCAAAGATTAGTGATCCATTTAGTAGCTAAAGTTCTCAACTATTTGTAGGTTTTCGAAAATAAACACGGATTGCCCAAAATACGACATCTATCACTAATAGGCTAAAGCTCTTGACACCAAAAGTTTAGACATTACTCATGGCAATACCTCAAAACTATTGCAAGTTACTACTAAAATTAAATAGCAACCTCAATTTCCTACTTTAAGTTAAGACACACAACTCAGTGCAACAGGCAAACTCTCTTAACAAGATAAACATGAAAACTCAAGAGAGTTCAGCAACCAACTAAACAAAAGCTCTTTAAAAAGAAAAGCATGAAAACTAAGAGCTAAACATGACAGCAGCTATGGAAAGACAAAGAACACACACATCAAAGATAAGCATGAAAATCCTATGTTGTGTTCTAGGTTGAAGTGGAGCGTGTTTCTCCCCCACACAAAGAAAGTTGGGTTCTAACTTGTTATGAACAGCAAGAAAAGCTAAAGAAAACTAAAAAGGAAACTAAGAGCAAGACGCTCCAAGCATAGCACATAACACATGAAGTGATAATTATAGTGGAACGAAAGACGAACTGATAATTGTTGATGGAGAAGGGGATGCATGGGGGCATCCCCAAGCTTAGACGCTTGAGTCTTCTTGAATATTTCTTGGGGGTGCACGGGGGCATCCCCGAGCTTGAGCGTTTGACCCTCCTGAATCTTTTTTTATCATCTTCCCTTGCACACTTGAAAACTCCCTTCATACATAACTCATCATGATCTGATTAGCGAGGTTAGTACCCACAATAAAATAACTTTTCCCTACTGGAAATAAAGATAATCTTGAAGAGCTACTGTTTCTCAAGATTGCCAAAAGGTTTTTACAAAGAAAAAGCAAGCTCAAGGTTTGCAAAACGAAGAGAAGGCAAAACAGGACAGAATCTGTGAAAAACAGACCAGCAGGTAGTAAATAATGTTTTCGGGGCACTTCTGCAACTCAAATAAAAAAACTCAGAACAGAAGCCCGGAAGCCAATTGTATAGAGCACGCTGTCAAAAAAATTCAGATAAAAAAGATGATATGGTGATTTTATTCGAATTTTTCTGTCCAAGGACAGAATCTGTTTTCTGGACAGCACGTCACAACTTTTGAACTTTGTTGCAATCGGAGGCTAAACTTGGCACAAAGCTGAAAAATAAAGATACAATGATGTTGCTACAGTAGTAACAAACATCAAGACCACTAAAAACTGAAAGAACAAACTGAAAGCAAAGATAACAAGGGTTGTCTCCCTAGAGCTCTTTCTTTATAGCCATAAAGATAGGCTTAAGACTTTATTGATGCTCTCGTAGGAATAAGAGTTGAAGAACAAAAGAGAGCATCAAGAAGCAAATACCAAACGCATTTAAGCCTAACATGCTTCCTATGCATAGGAATATTGCAATAGAATAATTCATTGAAGCACAAAGCAATAAGCATAGGAAGACAAAACAAGTGCAGCTTCAAAACCTTCAACATAAAGAGAGGGAACTTGATATTATTGAAATATCTATAAGCATATGTTCCCTTCTCATAATAATTTTCAGTGGGATCATGAATAAACTCAACAATATAAGCATCACATAAAGCATCGTTACCATGATCCACATGCAAAAAGGTACTCTTACTCTCCACATAAGCATAATCTTTCTCATTGGTAATAGTGGGAGTAGGACTATCATAAACAACTTGAACACTATAGATTAATTGTGTACTAGGAAGATGGTGTTCAACAAGGGAGTAATTCCCTCCATGATTATGACAAGTTTCATAAGGATAATTTCTCCTTATGTCATAGGTACCTTTATAATCACTATAGATTGGAGTTATAACATCATCATAGTAGAGAAGAGCATTATCATTGCTAGCAACTATATTTGTAAACATGTTTTCTTTATTCTTACTAGCAAAAGAATTATCAATTATCACATCACTAGTGGGTAAAGGATTTGCAATCCTATCATCCCCAAGCTTAGAGCTTTCCATATCATCACTTTCAGAGTTGGTACCAAAAAGATTTTCAAGATCATAAGTAGCATTATCATCATTTTCCCAATCACAATAAGTAACATGCATATCATAATCAAAATCATCTTCAATAGTACCTACGGACGTATCATCAAGATGATAATTAAGGCAATAAACTTCACCTTCTTCTTTAAACTTACAACCATTAGGATAAAAGTTGATGGGAGGAATATGCTCAGGCCAGGTTGATACCCATTCTTCTTCCTTCTTGCTCCTCTTCCTCCTCCTCTTCTTTTTCTTCTTCCTCACCTTAGGAGGGAGTGGTTGGAGATGAAGCTTCTCCACATATCCTGGTTTATCATTAGAAACAATAGGGGAAACTTGGGAGAAACTCTCCTTTTTATTAGCAGAGATATAAGAGACATTTTTATACTTTGGTAAAGTTCCCTCCTTTCTAATCTTACTTATGTAATCATTTTTATGGCAATTAACAACACAATAGAGAAGGCAATTTTGCAAAGTGTTTTTCATTCCTATGGCATTAACATCTAGTCAAAAAGTTTTTTCTGATAACTCTTCACACATCAAAAATAACATAAGCTCATCATAAAGATCAGGGGTGATCATGTTATCACACAACTGGTTAACAGTTATGTTTTGAAAGTGCACGCATTGAAAATTAAAGTGACCCTCTATACAGCAAAGTTCACAAGTAAAAGGATAAAGGTCACACAATTCTCTAGCAATTTCATTTAAATCTTTGACCCAAGTGATTGTTCTTTCATGCTTATGTTGCTTACAATACTTCTCTTCTTCAATCATAGGCCTTTCACAAGGTCTATCCACTCCACAAAAATTAACATGCTTATATAGAACTTCATTTTTAGGAACTGGATCATGCATGTTGCCATCATCATGAACAATTTCATTTTCTTTGTAAATCTCTTTAAAAGGTTCATGATACTTGATCCCATTCTCCTTAGGCATATTAAGATGTGAAGCAAAAGATTTGAGGAAATCAACAAGGAGTTGAGAATCAAGCCCAAACTTAGCGCTAAACTTATTAAAACTTGTAGTTTCAACAAAGGACTTAATGCAATCATACTCATAAATTATACCTGACTCTTTACCTTTGTCGATCTCCCAATCTTCAGTGTTGCGTTGAATTCTTTCAAGGAGTTCCCATTTAGCATCAATCTTTTCGTTTGTGAAAGAACCCATAGAGGAAGCATCGAGCAAATCTTTATCCTGTCGAGAGAGCCTCACATAGAAATTAGTAATAATCATATCTTTGGGGAGCCCATGGTTAGGACATTTTAGCATTAACTTTTTCAGTCTCCCCCAAGCTTGAGCTATGCTCTCTCCGTCATGAGGATAGAAATTATAAACATAATTCCTATTCTCATGGACTTCATGAAGAGGATAAAACTTGGAGTAAAAGAGAGACTGGATCTCTTCCCAATCCAGCAGGTGAGAGTCATCTAGTAGCCTATACCATTCCAATGATTTTCCTTTCAGTGACAAGGGAAATAATTTCCTCATGACTCCATCTCTTGTCAAACCTGAAATCTTAAACAACTCACAAAGTTCTGTAAGTTTCAACAAATGAATACTAGGATTGACTGTCCCATCATAACAATCATTCCTAATTATTTCAATTATCCCAAGTGGTATTTGGAACGGGATACATTTAGTAGGTGGAGGAGACTTCTCTACCACGGGTGTGGTAAAGCGGCCTTCCCCAAGCAGCGAACTAAGAGTGCGGTTTTCCATAAACATAACTAGTGAAACTAAAAACAAGAAACGAAAAGATTTAATTTCAAGATCTAAAGATATACCTTCGAACACTTACTTCCCCGGCAACGGCGCCAGAAATAGCTTGATGTCTACACACGCTTCTATTCTTGTAGACTATGTTGGGCCTCCAAGCGCAGAGGTTTGTAGGACAGCAGCAATTTCCCTCAAGTGGATGACCTAAGGTTTATCGAACTCAGGGAAGTAGAGGTTGAAGATGGTCTCTCTCAAGCAACCCTACAACTAAGATACAAGAAGTCTCTTGTGTCCCCAACACACCTAATACAACTAGGAGTTGTATAGGTGCACTAGTTCGGCGAAGAGATGGTAAAATATGGATGATAGGAGTGGCAAAGCAAAGTAATATAAATCTGTAATAAAAAGTGCAGCAAGCAAACAAGTGGTAAACGTGAGCACAAATGGTATTACAATGGTGGAAACAAGGCCTAGGCTTCATACTTTCACTAGTGGCAACTCCCAACAACATTAACATAATCGAATCACATGATATTTCCCATAATGGAGACGCACTCGGAGGTCATTCCTTTGTGGTCAAGAGAGGACGAGAATTATGTAGGGCTACAAAAGCACACCTCAAAGTTCGTAGTTCTCAATCTATGGATTTCCCAATGTCACCGCGGCCATCCAAAGAGAGTACCACAATCACCACAACATATCTCTAGGATAGTCAAAGACAAGCACCAAGAGACTCTCAATCTTCAATCAACACAAAAAAGAGGAAATCACTCATGAAAATATTCTTCTAATCCATGTCCAATAGACCGCTGTCACCTTGGTCTCGGGGATTATACTAGATAAAGACAAGTGAGTACATCAATTCAATACATAGAGGAAGGGGAACTATCATGGGATCACCCTAGATTGACATAGCCTATGATCACAACGAAGATCACATCATGGGAGAGAGAATTGACCACTTAGCTACTGGTAGAAACCTCAGCCCCGAGGAGGAACTACTCCCGCATCATGGAGGGAGGAAGCAACGTCGATGGAGATGAATCCGGGGGCACTTCCCCGTCCCGGCAGGATGCCGGCACAGGAATTCTGGTCCCCCGAAACTTGGTGGCGATGGCGGCGGAGATCGGAATTGCTTCTGGAGAAAAGGGTTCCCGAATCGAGGGTTTCGGGACGCGAGGAGTATATATGCCGTAGGGGGTCACCAGAAGTGGAGAGGGGGGCCCAGGCGCCCCCCTAGGGCGGCCAGGGGTGGGGCCACCAGGGCTGGCCGCCTGGGCTGCCCCTGGCTCCCCTCTGGCCCTGCTTTGGTTTTTCTTGAAGCTCCCGGTACGCTGATTTTTCCTGTATTTTTCCCGGAATTTTTAGGGAACTTTTAATATGGGGGAAACCTGAAATAGAAAAACAGTAGAAAACAGGAACTGGCACTATGGTGCACTGGGTTAATAGGGTAGTCCAAATATGATCAAAAGTGTATGGAAGTGCATAAATATCATAGCAATATCACACAAAAGAGGCATGGAGGAAGCAGAAATTATAGATACGTTTTGGACGTATCAGTCGTCATGTTCGATCCTCGGGTCGCCGTACTTGTCGAAGTCTTGCTCATTGGCTACTCCATCCATTCCGATGATCTTCCTTTTGCCTCTCCTCACGACAACACGACTGGGCTTTGACGGGTCGGTAATGAAGAAGCATTGGTCAACTTGGGAAGCCAGTACCCATGGCTCATTTTTCGCGGTGACGTTTGCGCCCGCGGTCTTGGATTTGGCTTCGGGTATAACCATGGTGGTGAAATACCGGTCTTCTTTTAGGACGCTCTTGGCCCATCTGACACGGAACATCGGGACCTTCTCTCCAGCATAGCTCAGCTCCCAGATCTCCTCGATCCTTCCGTAGTATCTGTACTTGTCATTACCGGTGTAGGATTCCATCGTTACCCCGGAGTTCTGATAACCATCGCTCTTCATGTCCTTGGCCTCGGTGTAGAATGTGTAGCCATTGATATCGTACGCCTCATAGGTCATCAGGTTGTGCTCGGCGCCCTGTGACAAGGCGAATATGAGTTGTTCTTCCGCGGAAGAATCCTCATGTAAAGGGTACGACAGAAGCTTCTGCTTGAACCAACGCGTGAAACATGAGTTGTGCTCTTTGATTATATCTCCGTCCGTCCTCTGTTGGCCTCGATCATTGTACGTCTTCTCAATAAAGGTTTTGTGCTCTACCACCCAAGGATCGACCACGTCTATGTGTTGTAGCGCGACTAGGTTTGCTCTTTCAAAGTCGGCGAGTCGACCCTCGAAGTCGACATGCATTTCGCGGCGGCCCTCATGGTGACCCCATCCAGCGAGCCTGCCGAGGTGCCTGTTGACGGGCAGACCAACGGGGTTCTCGATGCCTAGATAATTCGTGCAGTAGGAGATGCACTCTTCGGTCAGAAAGCCCCTGGCTATGCTTCCCTCTGGACGTGACATGTTGCGAACGTATCCTTTGATGACACCATTCATCCTTTCGAACGGCATCATGCTGTGCAGGAAAGTCGGCCCGAGTTGGATGATATCGTCCACGATATGGACCAGCAGATGCACCATAACGTCGAAGAATGCGGGCGGGAAGTACATCTCAAGCTCGCATAGTATCACCACGATCTCTTCCTGTAGCCTTCTGAGTTGCCTCATGCCAACAGACTTCCGAGAGATGACGTCGAAAAAGTTGCATAGGCCAAATAGGGTTTCACGGACGTGCGCGTCCATGATCCCACGGATTGCAACTGGAAGTATCTGCGTCATCAGCACGTGACAGTCGTGAGACTTCATCCCGCTGAACTTCAGCTTCGCTGGGTCTAGGTATCTGCTTATCTTCCCCGCGTAACCGTAAGGAAGTTTTACTCCTACAAGGCAGGTGAAAAACTGCTCGATCTCCTCCTGACTTAGAGTGAAGCACGCGGGAGGGTAGTCATTTCCGGTCTTCTTGGCCTTTTTGCCTTTGCGACGACTTTCCGTGTCCTGCTTCGCCTCATCATCATCATCATCATCATGATCATCATATATAGCGTGAAGCTCCTGCCTGATGCCCATTGATTTCATGTCTGCCCTTGCTTTCGGCCCATCTTTGGTCCTCTCTGGCATGTTGAGCAGGGTACCAAGCAGACTCCCGCACACGTTCTTCGTTATATGCATTACATCAAGGTTGTGAGGCACACGGTGGATCTTCCAGTATGGCAAGTCCCAGAAAACAGACCTTGTTTTCCATACCTTCAGCAGCGGCTCTGGCGCCTTTCACTTCTTTCCTGGCTCTGGCGCCTTTTGCTTCTTTCCCGGCAGTGGGCAATCTTTCCAATTTTTTAACAGCTCGCCTATTTCCTCGCCGCTCCTCGTACGCGGGCGTCCTCGGGGTTCGGTTTCACCATCGAACAGATCCTTGCGTTTTCTCCACAGGTCATCGTCGCGAAGCCACCTTCGATGTCCCATGAACACGGTTTTCGAAGACCCGGGATCTCTATCTAGCTGGCGATACGTTGTGTCATCCATGCACCTGACGCATCCAGAAAATCCGTGGACCACCTGCCCCGCGACATATCCGTAACCGAGATAGTCGTGCACCGTCATGAGCAGCGCGGCTCTCATAGGGAAATATTCTTTCTCTGCGGCGTCCCACGTATTGGCTGGCGTTTTCCACAGCGTGTCAAGCTCCTCTTTCAGCAGCCCCAGATACATATTGATGTCGTTCCCTGGTTGTTTCGGTCCTTCAATTAGCATACTCATGTGAATGTACTTCCTCTTCATGCACAACCAGGGGGGAAGGTTGTACATCCACACAAACACAGGCCAGGTGCTATGTGTGCTTCTCTGGCTGCCAAACAGATTGACTCCATCGGTGCTCGCGCCCAGCACGATGTTCCTTGGATCGTTCCCAAATTCTAGGTCTTCGAAGTTCAACGCTTGCCACTGGCTCGCATCCTTAGGGTGACTCAGCATCTTGTCTTTTCTATCTATCTCCGGATCATTTGCGTCATCTTCTCGCTTCTTCTCCTCCCTATATGCGTGCCAACGCAGGAGCTTTGCTACCTTAGGGTCCGCAAAATACCGCTGCAGACGAGGAGTGATCGGAAAGTACCACACCACTTTTCGAGGAGCTTTCTTCCTCTTCTTGTATCGAGTGACGCCGCACACCGGACATATGGTAGACTCCGCGTGCTCGTCCCGATAAATGATGCAATTGTTCATGCACACATGGTATTTCACGTGCGGTAAATCCAGAGGACACGCTATTTTCTTCGCCTCCTCCAAACTGGTCAGGCACTTGTTCCCCTTGGGAAGACATTCGTGCCAGAATGACATGTTCTCGTCGAAGCATGCGTCGGTCATTTTGTGTTTTACCTTCATCTCCAGAGCCATGAGCGTTACTTTCAGGCAGGTATCCTCGGGCTTGCATCCTTCATACAATGGAGTAACCGCGTCTAACTCAAGTTGATCCATCTTGGCTTTCTCTCGGGCGGCAGCTCTTGCGTTATCGGTCTGCTTGAGAAGCAGCTCTTGAATATGAGGGTCCTGCACCCAGCCCATCGATGGTCCAGCGTCGTCTGCTCCGCCGGCATCTCTTCATGATCATGCCCGTCGTCTGCTCCGGCATCTTCTTCATCATCATGTCCTGCATCTTCTACATGATGACTGTGTACAGCATCACCGTCGTGATCATCTCCTGGGGATTCTTCGTCTTCTCGCCCGCCCGAGCCGCGGTGGTTATCTTGCTGCCCTTCCTCATTTCTTGCCCAGCCCCCATGGACGACTTCGTAGTCATCTTCATCACCTTGCCACCGATAGCCATCCATGAAACCACGCAAGAGCAGGTGGTCCCGCACCTGCCCAGAATCCGGGTCCGCAATAAGGCTCTTCAGCTTGCATCTTCGACACGGACATCTTATCTCTGTCTTGTTCTTTTGAAGCATCTCGGCCTTCGCGGACCTCAAAAACCTATTCACGATGCCTTCGGTCATCGTGCGCACCATGGTCGCCTGCGGGGTAGAGCAAAACGATATTTTAGAACCAAGAAAAAATTTGCCATGACTTTCCCTAAAAATAGGACCAAAAAGAATGCTTAATGCCAAAATTCTCACTGAAACGGAAATGAATCAACATTCCGGGGAAATATTGGCAACTATCGCATTTCAAATACTAGTACACCTCCAAACACAAACACATATGCAACACAACAAACATATGCAACACCACGAACATACATAGATCTAGCTAGGCCATAAAAAGTGCATGTGCACATTGTTGTAGGGAGAACAACATAAATATAGCTTCCCCCCTTACTTACCTATCAAAACAAGGTAATTTAACCACTTAATTTGAATAAATCTATGGTGGAAATGAGGTGAAAAAGAGGAGGGACCCGAGACAAGGAGGAGGTGGAGAGAATGAAGTGGGGAGAAAGTGAGTGTGGGTAGGAGAGGCTGTCCAAAATATCTTGTTGCTGCCCACTTACTAATGGCGCACCAACTCCAAATGCGCCATTAGTAATCCACGTTACTAATGGCGCATCTTCTGTTAGTGCGCCATTAGTAGTTTTGAAAGAAAAAAATACTAATGGCGCACTGTGGAACAGTGCGCCATTAGTAGTTTTGCAAAAAAAAGAATAAAAAATATAATTAAAAAAACAACATTAGTGGCGCACTTTCCGACAGGTGCGCCATTACTAGTTACAACTAGTAATGGCGCACTGTGTTTGGATGCGCCATTAGTATGTTTGGACAGGCGCACTAGTTCAAAAAAAAACTTTTTGATACTAATGGCGCACCCTGGGCCAGGTGCGCCATTAGTAGTTTGAACTCTAATGGCGTATCAGAAGGTGGTGCGCCATTAGTATATACTAATGGCGCACTGCTTGTGTGGTGCGCCATTAGTATCAATTCCATCTATAGCCCTTTTTCTAGTAGTGTTTGTTTACCCGCCGTAGAATACTGCTATCATGAGAGAAGCCACTAGAGAAAACTATGGCCCCCGGGTCTATTCTCAACATATCGATCTACATCTACTTTACTTTTCTTGCTTTTATTTGCTGTTTCATTAAACCAAAAATACCAAAAATATAATTATCATCTCTATCAGATCTCACTCTCGTAAGTGACCGTAAAGGGATTGACAACCCCTTATCGCATTGGCTGCGAAGTTCTTATTTGTTTGTGCAGGTGCGAGGGACTGGCGCGTGGTCTCCTACTGGATTGATACCTTGGTTCTCAAAACTGAGGGAAATACTTACGCTATTGTGCTGCATCTCCCTTTCCTCTCCGAGGGAATACAACGCAAGCTCAAGAGGTAGCAAGAAGAATTTCTGGCGCCGTTGCTGGGGAGGATTACACAAAAGTCATATACCAAGTACCTATCACAAACCCTTATCCTTCGCATTACATTTATTTGCCTCTCGTTTTCCTCTCCCCCACTTCACCCTTGCCATTTTATTAGCCCTTCTTCCGCCGTGTGTTTTTCGTTCGCTTGCCTCTTGTTTTCCTGTGTGTGTTTGATTGCTTGCTTGTCACTATGGCTCAGAACAATACCAAATTGTGTGACTTTTCCAATACCAACAACAATGATTTTATTAGCACTCTGATTGCTCCTACTACCGATGCTTAATCTTGTGAGATCAATGCTGCTTTGTTGAATCTTGTCATGAAAGATCAATTCTCCGGCTTTCCTAGTGAAGATGCCGCTACCCATCTAAACAACTTTGTTGATTTGTGTGATATGCAAAAGAAAAGGGACACGGATAATGATAATGTTAAATTGAAGTTATTTCAGTGTTCACTTAGAGATCATGCTAAAACTTGGTTTTCCTCTTTGCCTAGAAATAGTATTGATCCGTGGAATAAGTGCAAAGATGCTTTTATCTCTAAGTATTTCCCCCTGCTAAGATCATCTCTCTTAGAAACGATATTATGAATTTTCAGCAACTAGATCATGAGCATGTTGCACAAGCTTGGGAGAGAATGAAATTGATGATACGTAATTGCCCTACACATGGTTTGAATCTATGGATGATTATTCAGAACTTTTATGCTGGCTTGAATTTTGCTTCTAGAAATCTTTTAGATTCGGTCGTCGGAGGCACTTTCATGGAAACTACCTTAGGAGAAGCTACCAAACTACTAGATAATATTATGGTTTATTATTCTCAATGGCACACCGAAAGATCTACTAGTAAAAATGTCGGTGTACTAAGATAGGGGTACCTTAGTAACCCAACTTGTGCACGGGCAGTAGCAGCTTCCCGCGGCAGGGTCTACCACGTGCTTGCCGGAAACCCCTCCGGTCCTTATTAAGCCATTCAAAAACAAAGTATACAAGTCAGAAGATCAAGACCCCGGCAAGTGGAGCTTGCCGGGAAGGCCGCTCCAGGCTCAAGACTATTACATTAAGCACAAGCCCCTGGCAAGAGGAGCTTGCCAGGAAAACCAGAGGACTACATCTCAGAAGACATGCCTCGGCGCAACATGCGCCCCGGCAGGGCCCGGAGAGCGACAAGCTCCAGGGCCCGACAAGGTCAAGGCCCCGGCAAGGTGCTTGCCGGGGAGAGTTACGCTGTGTGCCCACGCTCCAGCTCATCGACCCACGCGTCGCCCTGGGGCCGTTCCAGGGACGCGTGGCGGATGGCTGTGCAGCCTGGGGGACACGGTGGCACTCCACGGTGACGAAGCTACCACCGTGGCAAACGGAGACGCAAGGGCGGGCGCTTTTGGGGTCGACGGCGACGGGCATTAAATGCTCTTGTCCCCCACTGTCAAAGTAGGTGATGACCACTGTTCATCCACTATTCCCGTACTGTTACAACTACCACCAAAGTTACATTTTTACCCCTTCTTCTACATTGACACCTGTCGGTGACCCCTTGAGCTATAAAAGGAGGCCCATGCACAACGTAGAAGGGGTTCGGAACCTAGACAGCTCCTTCGCTCAGTGTAGCTAGTTCTTCAAGCTCCCGAGCTCCAACACTCAATACAAACCAAGCAGGAGTAGGGTGTTACGCGTCCGTCGCGGCCCGAACCTGGGTAAACTGCGCGCGTGTGCTCTACGATCTGCTCTTTGCGCTCCCTCCGCTCCCTTACCGCACGAACAAGGGGCTCCGGTCCCATAGGTGCTCGTGGTGGACAGTTTCCCCCGACATCTTTGGCGCGCCAGGTAGGGGGCGTCGAGGTTGTGCGAACCTGATCCGGCGTTCACGCGGGCGCATTCTTCATCAACTTCTCCAGCTACATCAATTTCATCAGCAACAACAGCATGGCCCCGAAGAAGAAGGCTTCGGAGGTCGGAGGCCCGTCTGCGTCTGTTCCACCGCCACCAGAACCAACGGTGGGTGGAGGAGACGCCGTCGGAAGGGTGGTCGCCGGCGAGGAAACTCGCGGCACCACCAAATCCAAGGACAAGGCGGACGACCGAGCCTCGGTGTCCGTAGATGCGCCACGTCCATCTCAGCAGACGACAACCCAGCAGCGCCGTGGTACAGGAGGTACCATCCGCTTGCTGGGGCAAGGGCAGGCCGGAGGTTCGCGGGATGCTCCGGACCACCGTCCGGGCACGAGCAAGGTGCGGTCAGCGGGGCGGGAAACTGCTCCTTCTAACCCCGTTAGGAGTCCGAGCATATCCCGCTCCTCGCGCCGCTCGCCCCCGCTCCCCTCCTCTCCAGCAGAAGCGCTCGCAAGAGCGCAACTGCTCCTCGATTTCCCTCCAGCGGCAGACAAGGCCGAAGACTGGAGGGCAACAATCCAAAGCCTCATCGCCTTCGCCAACAACGACACGCCGCAGCAGCCGGCGACGTCGCGGCCGCGGCAAGTCAAGAAGACGAAGGCCGATGGCAACAAGACCGCCGGGGGAGCAACCACCGTGCACTCCCCGCCGCGGAAGCAGAAGACGCCTCCCCGCCGGATCAACGTCGACGACGACTCCACGGCGTCGTCGGATCCGCGGGCTCGTCGGGACCAGCGCCAGGTCCTTGACGATCGGCGACAAGAAGACACTCGGACGACGATCGAGCGCCGACGAGAAGCCCGGCGACAATCAGATCAGCGAGCTGGGACCGCTGTCGATACGCACGCGCCCGGTGAACCAGGCGACTTGCCGTACGCGGCAGGTTGCCCTGCGTTTACCCGTGAGCTGCGGCGCGTCCAGTGGCCCAGCATGAAAAACTTCAAGCCCGGCGTACCGGAGAAGTACGACGGCAAGACGCACCCCTCGGAATTCCTCAGCATTTACACCATCGCTGTGCAGGCTGCCGGGGGGCGCGACGAGAAGATACTGGCGAACTACTTCCCGCTGGTGCTTAAGCCAAATGTCCGTTCTTGGCTTATGCACTTGCCGGAAGGCTCCATTTCTTCTTGGGCAGATCTTTGCCACCAGTTTGTTGGCGCCTTCACGGGCGGCCACAAACCCCATGGCCAGGAGAGTGATCTCCACATTTTGGCCCAGAAGGAAAGGAGAACCTCTGCGCAAGTACATCCAACGATTCAGCCGCGTGCAGCACAACATCCCCGACGTCCACCCTGCTGCGGTTATCAGCGCGTTCCACCAGAACGTGCGTAACCGCCGCATGCGGGAAGAAATGGCCATGACCAAGATACGGGATGTCAGCGAGCTCTATGCTCTAGCTGATAAGTGCGCGCGCGCCGAAGAGGGGAGGAGACTCCCCGGAGAGGATGCCGGCGCAGGGGAAGCGACAGCGAGGATGCCGCCCCGGCAAATAAGAGCCGGCGGCGGAACAATAGAAGAAAGAAGAACAAGGAAGTGCTTGCCGTCGAGAAGTCCGGCAAGGAGGCTCCCGCTAAGCAAGCACAGGCTGGCGGCTCCGGCAAGGAGCCTGCCCCTGTGGCGACAGCCGACAAGCAGGACGGCTCCGACAAGCAATACTGCAAGATCCACCGCACCAAGGGCCACGACCTCTCCAACTGCAAACGCGTCGAATACCTCGTCGAGCAGCAGAAAGCTGAGTACGAGTGGCGCGACAAGGAGAAGGCCCAAGGTGGCGGAGGAGAGCCAAGCAAGAAGCGGCCATTCAATGGCCGGGGAGGACGCCGCGGCAAGGCCAAGCAGCGGCAAGGTGACCGACCTCCCCGGGGCCGCGACAAGGATGAAGAAGACGACGAAGATGACATGGAGGGAGATGATAACAGCGAGCAGGAGTTCCAGAAGGCCACGGAAGTCCTGTGCGTCGACGGCGGCGCCTCTCTGCATACTTCCCACCACCAACTCTAGCAGTGGGTGCGGGAAGTAAATGCAGCAGAGCCGCCCGTTGAGTCGCGCAGGCTGCTGAAGTGGTCCAGCACGCCCATCATTTTTGATCTTGAGGATCACCCTGACCGCACCACAGCGGTCGGGTGCTTGCCGATGTTGGTCTCACCAACCATCCGCAACCTCAAGGTCACCAAAATGTTGGTTGACGGCGGGGCCGGCCTGAACTTGATCTCCTCGGCTGTGATCAAGAAACTCCAAATCCCAGACGGCGAGCTCGAAGAGACCGGTTCGTTCCAAGGAATAAACCCGGGGAGGAGCAAGCCCAAGGGGAAGATTACTCTGCCAGTGACCTTTGGCGGGGAGCTGAACTTCAGGACAGAGAGGATAACCTTCGATGTTGCCGATATCCCATTGCCATACAATGGGATACTTGGACGTCCTGCCCTCGCCAAGTTCATGGCAGCTTCCCACTACGCCTACAATGTACTCAAGATGCCGGGGCCGATAAGCGTCATCTCTGTCCATGGCGACAAGAAGGACGCGCTTATCTGCGCCGACAAGATCTACCGGGATGCAGCAGCTGCGACAGAGAGCAGCCCACTTGCCGCTGAAGCTCCCGAGGGGAAGAAGACCAAGACCAAGTCCGGCAAGTGCTCTGGGACCCACTCTGGCAACCGCACCTCTTCGGAGTGCTGCGCTGCCGTCGAGGACGTTCCATCGAGCTCCACCGGCAAGTGCAAGAAGGGGATGGCCGCTCCACCGGCAACCAAGAAGGTGTCCGCCAAGGAGGACGGCACTGGTGGTACTTTCACCATCAGTGCTACGCTTGACAGCAAATAGGAAAGCGCGCTCGTTGCCTTCCTGCGGGCGAATGTCGATGTGTTTGCCTGGCAACCATCTGACATCCCCGGTGTTCCCAGGAAGGTAATTGAGCACAAGCTTGCTGTTTGTCCTCATGCGCGGCCCGTCAAGCAGAAGGTCAGGAAGCAAGCCGTGGAGCGCCAAGAATTCATTGCCGAAGAAATCAAGAAACTAGAAGCAGCAGGCCTGGTTAGAGGCGTGATCCATCCCACGTGGTTAGCAAATCCAGTTGTCGTGCGTAAGGCCAACGGGAAATGGAGACTGTGTATAGACTTCACCGATGTGAATAAAGCATGTCCCAAGGATCCATTTCCCTTGCCGCGCATTGACCAGATTGTTGACTCCACCGCCGGATGTGAGCTGCTCTCTTTCCTTGATGCATATTCAGGCTACCACCAGATTTTCATGGCCAAAGAAGATGAAGAGAAGACTGCATTTATCACTCCATGTGGCACATATTGCTTCATACGCATGCCCTTCGGATTGAAGAATGCAGGCTCCACATTTGCAAGGGTAGTATACGCTGCTTTTGAGCCACAGATCCATAGAAATGTAGAAGCTTACATGGATGACATAGTGGTGAAGAGCAAGAGCAAGGATACCCTGATCCAAGATTTGGAAGAGACGTTTGAGAACCTGCGCAAGATCCAGCTTAAGTTGAACCCCGAGAAGTGCGTCTTCGGAGTCCCCTCCGGCAAGCTTCTCGGGTTCTTCGTGTCCCAGAGGGGGATTGAAGCCAATCCCAACAAGATAAAAGCCATTGAGCAAATCGAAGCCCCGAAGCGCATCAAGGACGTAAGGAGACTTGCAGCTTGTGTAGCTGCCCTCAGTAGGTTCATTTCAAAGTCTGCAGAACGCGCCCTGCCTTTCTTCAAGATCTTGAAGAAGGCAGGTCCTATGAAATGGACTCCTGAAGCGGAGGCAGCGCTGCAAGACTTGAAAGGGTACCTATCCTCCACCCCAATACTTGTCGCACCTAGGCCGCAAGAGAAGTTGCTGCTATACTTAGCGGCAACCAATCAAGTGGTTAGTGCTGCGTTAGTAGCGGAGAGGGAGGCCGGTGAGAAGTTTACACCACCGGCAAGCGAATCCAGCGACAAGCAGGGGGCTCCTCCGACAAGCTCTGGCCCCGACAAGGACAACTCTACGCATGAACAAGGAGAAGTGCGAAGAAAGATGGTGCAGCG
Source organism: Secale cereale (assembly GCA_902687465.1). Classification (NCBI taxonomy): domain Eukaryota; kingdom Viridiplantae; phylum Streptophyta; class Magnoliopsida; order Poales; family Poaceae; genus Secale; species Secale cereale. The sequence continues at coordinate 731,097,294 of LR738715.1, forward strand.
CCCGGTGTATTTTGTGAGTTCCCTCTTGCAGGGGGCTAGATCAAGATACTCCGGGGTGCAGAAGTTGCTTTTCGGCCTCCTCATGGCCTCGAGAAAGCTGCGCCATTACTTCCAAGCACATGAGATAACAGTGGTCACTCGCTTTCCGCTGAAGAGGATATTGCACAACCTAGAAGCAACAGGCAGGATCGTCGAGTGGGCACTGGAGCTGTCAAGCTTTGGTCTCAAGTTTGAGAGTACTTCAACCATCCAGAGCCGAGCTTTGGCAGAGTTCATAGCTGAATGGACCCCAACGCCCGATGAAGAAGTCCCAGAAACAAGCGCTCCCGTACAAGAAGCGACAAGTGAATGGGTAATGTACTTTGATGGTGCCTTCTCGCTGCAAGGCGCCGGTGCCGACGTGGTACTCATCGCGCCCACCGGAGAGCACCTCAAGTATGTTATCCAGATGCACTTTCCCAGGGAGCAAGCGACAAACAATACTGCTGAGTATGAAGGCTTGCTCGCCGGCCTCAGGATTGCGGCCGAACTTGGGATTAAGAAGCTGATTGTGCGGGGAGATTCTTAGTTGGTGGTCCGGCAAGTCAACAAGAGTTACCAGAGCCCTTTGATGGAAGCTTATGTAGATGAAGTGAGGAAGCTTGAAGAACACTTTGAAGGTCTGCAAATGGAGCACGTTCCAAGAGCTCAGAATGACATTGCAGATGGCCTTTCAAAGTGTGCTGCGATGAAGTTACCTGTGGAACCAGGGACCTTCTTGCTCAAGTTGACTCAGCCATCCGTTACACCATCTATTGGGCAGCACAAGAAGAGAAAGTTGGTCTCCGGCGACTACTTGCCGGCGGATCTCCCCGAGGTCGCCGCCAAGGTCCCCAAGATCAACGATCAGAACGCTGAGGAACAGTTTGCTCCTGCAGATCCTAGGGTCTGTACAGTTGAAGCAAGCGTTCCCGACAAGCCTCGCCCTGGCGAGCTTGCCGGGGGACCATCAGCTCCGGCAGAACCAGAGGTTCTTGCCATAGAAGCTGGGGTTCCCGCAGCGGCCCTCATGCCTTTAGTCCTTGCCGTTGAGCCTCGGGCTCCGGCATGGGCACAGCAGATTGTCCGTTTTCTGCAAACTGGAGAACTTCCCGACGACCCAGAAGAGATAGAGAAGATAACCAGGCAGTCAAGTATGTACCAGTTCGTAGACAACGAACTGTACAGAAGAAGACTCAATGGTGTCAGGTTGAAGTGCATTTCCAGAGAAGATGGACAGAAGCTGTTGGCAGAAATACACGGAGGCATATGTGGCCACCACATTGGCGCAAGGGCACTTGCCGGGAAGGCGTTCCGGCAAGGGTTCTTCTGGCCAGAAGCCCTCCAAGATGCAACTGCACAAGTAACCAAGTGTGAAGCGTGCCAGTTCCATGCCAAGCAAATTCATCAGCCAGCTCAAGCTCTCCAGACGATCCCTTTGTCCTGGCCCTTCTCGGTCTGGGGGCTCGATATCCTCGGCCCCTTCCCCCGTGCTGTCGGGGGCTTTGAGTACTTGTACGTTGCAATCGACAAGTTCACAAAGTGGCCAGAAGTGGAACCAGTGAGAAAGGTGACAGCACAGTCAACAGTCAGGTTCTTCAGGTCGATTGTTTGCCATTTCGGGATCCCTAACAAGATCATCGCCGACAATGGCACGCAATTCACTAGTCGCACCTTCATGCAATATGTCCAAGACCTTGTCGCCAAGGTCTGCTTCGCTTCTGTAGCCCACCCGAGGAGCAACGGTCAAGCGGAAAGGGCAAATGCTGAAGTGCTGCGCGGGCTCAAGACAAGGACCTTTGACAGGCTGCGCAAGTGCGGAAGAAACTGGATAGAGGAGTTGCCGGTGGCTCTTTGGTCAATCAGAACGACACCAAGTCGAGCCACCGGATAGACACCCTTTGCTCTCGTCTATGGAGCAGAGGCAGTTCTCCCCACGGAACTCATATACGGATCTCCTCGAGTGCTCGCTTATGATGAGCTCGAGCAAGAGCAACTGCGACAAGATGATGCATTGCTCCTCGAGGAGGAACGTCTCCAGGCTGCTGTGCGAGCTGCTCGATACCAGCAAGCCTTGCGCCGCTATCATAGCCGCAAGGTTAAGGCCAGGAGTCTTGAGGAAGGCGACCTTGTTCTCCGGCGTGTTCAGTCCGCCAAGAATTCCAACAAGTTGACGCCGAAGTGGGAAGGCCCTTATCGGGTGAGACAAGTAACAAGGCCCGGCGCTGTCCGCCTTGAGACCGAAGAAGGCTTACCGATGAGCAACTCCTGGAACATAGAGCATCTTCGCAAGTTTCACCCATAAGGCGCGGTTGCCGTGATCCGCTCCGGCAACCACCTTTTGTACAAGTCTTGCCGCTGTCGCATGTAATCCTTTGTACAAAGCCGGGCGCAGATCCCGTGCATCAGTAAAGCTTTTGTGTTTTGCACTATTTGCCTTCTCCATGCTTTTCTTCGTCATTTGCATGCACTATTTGGCATTTCTGTGCAACACACACACCCGGTAAGCATTAGCACGCCGAAAGGCCATATACTTGTTTTCCCTCCTCTTTTTCTTTCCCTCTTAAGCAGAAGGAATGTTCCACGCGTACAAGTTTGCCGGGGGGGAAGGAGATGGAGGATGAACCGAGTGCTGTTCAGGAAAGAGAAGCCTTGTCAGGGAAGCAAGCGATATATGAAAGCTAAGTTACCAAAATTTTAGCAGTTTAAATTTTTAAATTTTAGTTATCTTCCTTGAACAACCACACTTTGTATGGAAAACCTGTGCGCGGAGGAACCTACCCATGCCTAGCCGCACCCTTATCTTGTTTTCGAGTACGCTCAACGACTTAAGTGAGCTGCGCCAAGTGTCGCGCCCTTGCTTCGTTTTCAAGTTCGCTCAGCAAGCTAAGTGCGTTGCGACTAGCTGCGGCAAGGTTGCTTGCCGGTAAGACCTTGGCCAGCAGGCTGCTCAGAGTCCAGCACTCAGCGCTCACGGCAAGGGCCCCTTGCCAGCAAGTTCCCTAGAAACGTAGGGTTAAAAGCATACAAAGTAAAGGACCAAAGCAAGGGAGATAACACTGCATCGATTGATCGAAATAAGATAATATATTACAAGGGATAACTTGTCGCAATCACTAATTAATTCATGTCCATGGCACTCTTTGCAGCAGCAAAAGAAATAAAAAGAAAGAGGCCTAATCTACGCGGTCGCCTTCACGCCTGGAGATCTTGTTCACCTTGGCGATGATGTGGGCGACCTGCGCCTTCAGTGCCTCCTGATCTGCGTCGGCCGGCAAGCTGCGGAGGACGTTGACAAGATTTATACCAGGGTTGCGGTAGACAATCTTGGTCAAGACGCGCTCCAGGGTTCCCGCGCAGAGTTGGCGCGACTCCTCGGCCAGCTGCGCGGGGAGCTTCTGCTGCAGACGTGCGAGCGCCGGCGCGATCCCCCTGAAGAAAAGACTGAGCTTGGCGCTGTGAGGGAGATTTGGATCCAGAGAGTATATGAGGTGCTCCACCCTCATCGCCATCAGCTCCTTGTCGATGCTAGAAGCAGAAGCCACAGATCTTCAGTCCATATTTCGAAGGTCCGGCGGAAGTTGCTAGCTGAGGTGACGGCGCTCTCCGCCAGGCCTCGCTCCTTGCGGAGCTCGTCCTTCAGCTTGGTTTCGCGGTCCCGGACGGCGTCGAGTGAATCTTTCAGCGTAGAGACTTTCAGCTCCAGATCAGCAATTGAGTCCTTTGCGGCCTTGAGCTCGTCGCCCTGCTTGGAGAGGCGTACCTGGAGTTCTGAGTTGGTATGGGCGTCCTTCTCGCGCTCTATGTTGAGCGCGATGACCCTTTCCGTGCTCGCCTTCAGGTACTCCTCCAGCTGCACCACCTTAGCTTCGAGGTCCTTCTTGGCGGTCTCCGCGGTGGCTGCGGCGGCCTTCGCTTCCTTCAACTCTCCGCCAAGGGCCTGCTCCCGGGCGGTAAGGTCGTCCTCGTGAGCGTCGTGGTCGACCTTCCGCTGGTTGAGCGCTCCTTCTCGCTGGGACAGCGCTTCTCCGACGAGTCGCTGCTGCTCCTCGGCCTCAGCCTTCTCCAGGAGGAACTCTTGGTACTCTCCAGCAAGCCTCTCGCGCTCCTCCGCCAAGTCGCGGAGGGCCGCCTGGTTGGCGGCGTGGAGCTCCGCGGCGCGTTTCTCCATATCTGCTGCGGCCTTGGCGGTGAGGGCTTCCCGAGACTCAAGTTTCGCCTGCCTGGCCCGGTAAAGGGCCAGGAGCCGGTGAAGCAGTTTCTCCTCCTCGGGCTCGTCGCTCCCGCCAGGCACTTCGACGATCTTCAACCCCGCGGAGGCGAGGACCTCTCCATCAATGGTCTCTCCCTCCTCGGGGGCTCGCGACGAGGATCCCCACGGCACTTGTATGAAGACGCCGTTGGGAGCCTCAAGATAGAAGGCGGACTGCTCCTTCTCGGTGGAGGGGTCGGCGGCCGGCGCAGCGCTTGACGCTCCTGCCGCCTCCGGGCCGGCAGTGTGGCCGCCGTCCCCCTCCCCGGCCGCGGCGTCTGTGGTCGGGGCAGTCTCCTCCGCGGCAGACTCGTCGGCTCCTGCCATGTCTTCGACGACAGTGGCATCGCCGGCGTCGCCTTGCGCGGCCTCCTCCTCGACGATGACCTCCGTCTCCATCTGCTCTGGGGGAGGAGGATCTAGAAGAAGAAGAAAAGAAAAAGATCAAGCAAATATCCAAAAAAGACAAGTCCAAGAAGACAAAGCTACAAGACTTACCTTCACGGACTTCGTCGACAACTGTCTCCCTCGCCGGGGAGTTCACCCTTGGCGGGGTAGCCACCCTCGTCGGGCTGCTCGTCCTTGGCGGGGTACTCGCCCTTGGCGGAGTACCCGTCCTTGGCGGAGCGCCCTCCCTCG